>CP142462.1:57020000-57565000 GCA_038049695.1 Cinnamomum chago
GATTGATGTTACTAATAAAATCTGATTTTTGATTAAAAGATAATAAGGGACATGCATAGGATTGGTTAGGGGAGTAGATGAAACCCTAGTTCATTCATTCTCATTGTTTTCAATTCTAATATTAGTTGTGTGTTTTAGATTAATTTCCATTTAGCTTTTAATAGTTTAATTACTGTTTTTAGTAGTTTAGTTCAACCTTTCATCATTCAATTGTTTCTTTTAATATTCTGATTTTTAGCCGCTTTTGACATTGTTTTATCACAAGTCTTCATGGGATCGACCTCGTACTTACTACACTACATAGTGATCTTTTGCGCTTGCGAGTTTTAATTGTGTGCATACTAGTAGCTTATTTCTAGGTTGCTTGGTGCATACCACTAGGAATGTTGCAGGTGTGGGTTGTGTGCTGTGATGGTTTCGGTGTGTACAAATGTACTAAATAATTAAGGAATAACCCTAGGATGAGTCTGTAATTACCATATGACCCTTCTATCTATAGTAATTGAAGGTTTGTGTAATTTATGATGTATTGAAAGGACTGTTTGGGCATGTTGGCATGTTTCTGTTATTTGTGAAGGTGGACCATTCCTTATACCATTCCTTAAACTATTATGATCAGAAGTGGGGCACTAATAAAATGAGAACTGGTATGAGACTGGTCCCACAATACTATTGTGTAAATCATTAATAAAGATGAATACTGGTTATTATGTGATATTGTGCATGGGATCCCAGACGTGGGATGTTGGACTTAGTGTCCGGGCCGTTTGAGCGGCTGGTCCTTAGTGGATGTGAGTGGCAATTATGATGGTTGGTCCTTAGTGGATGTGTTTGATGAGATAGGGTCATGGTGGCCGGTATACATATATACAATGGGCCTTTGAGGCGTGGTAATGTGCATGGGCACGGATATGTATATGGATGTACTTTTGATGGCATTTAATATACTGATTCAAATATGTTGATCATGTGATATTATGTTTTATGCTGCTTGTGTAATTAGGAAAATTCATTCACCAGTAATACTGAAGATGTGTTGCCCCCTTCAGGTAATCTTACTGCGGGTGAGACAGATCAGGACGGCATTCAACACGTAGATTTTGGCATGCGTGACTGAAGGGAGAAAACGAGAAACATTAAAATAATTGATAAAATGATTAGCTTTTGTTTAGTAATTTATATAATGTTTTAGTACATTATTGATTTGAATCAGATCATAGGAATTTGGAACATTCAGAAAGTATTGATATTGTTTGACTTTTATAAATTAATTGGAATTATAGTTTGATTTAAATGCCAAATCTCTTATGTGTACTATTTGATAAATGTATGGTAAACATTGCCAAGTTATCACGATCAAAATATCCGACGGGCCCCAGAATTTTGGTCGTGACAAAGTGGTATCAGAGCATAAGGTTTTGGGCAATTAAAAGAATTAGCAACCCATAGAGGTCACGTGGTGAGGACGTTGGGGTGTCAATGGTAGGGATTAAAGTAAGATATGTTAATGATCTTTTAGCTCACAAATTTTTTTCCTTCTGCAGAAGGAATAAGAAGGCAAAATAGAGGGTTGAGATTAGGTACTTGGAATATTGGGAGCCTAACTGGGAAATTTATGGAAGTGGTGGATACAATGGAAAGGAGACGAATCGCAATTGCTTGCTTGCAAGAGGCAAGGTGTGTGGGACAGAAAGCTAAAGAAATTGAGAGGACTAGGTATAAGTTATGGTATACGGGACTTAATAGATCGAGGAATGGGGTCGGCATAGTGGTAAGCAAGGAGTTAAAGGAAGATACAGTTAGTGTAAAGCGATGTGGAGATAGGATTATTGCAATTAAGTTAGTGTTAAGAGAAGAGATAGTGAACGTAATTAGTGCTTATGCCCCCCAGGTGGGCTTAGGAGATGGACATAAGGAGAAGTTTTGGGAAGACTTGGAAGGAGTGCTACTAGAGATACCCCAAGGCGAGATGATCTTCATAGGAGGAGATTTGAACGGTCATGTAGGACGCGACGTAGATGAATATATAGGAGTACACGGGGGACATGGATACGGTAATAGAAATGAAGAAGGGAAGGATATTTTGGAGTTTTTAGTGGCTTATGATCTCATGGTAACTAACACCTTTTTTAGGAAGAGAGGAACATTTGGTGACTTATAAGAGTGGCTCCTCAAGGACACAGATTGACTTCTCCTTAACTAGGAAAAGAGACTGCTTAGCTTGTAAAGATTGCAAGGTTATACCGGGGGAGAGCTTGACTTCCCAACATAGGTTGTTGATTATAGATGTGCAGCTACAAAGGTGGACTAGAAAAAAGAAGTTGTATAGATGCTCAAGGACAAAATGGTGGAACTTGAGAGGTGATAAGCAACTAGCATTAAGGGAAAAAGTACTAGAGGAAGACGTTTGGGCGGTAAATGAGAGTGCAAATAATATGTGGGATAAGGTAGCATAGTGTATTAGGAGGGTAGGGAAAGAAGTCTTAGGAGAATCCTAAGGGGGTGCTCCGGCAGAGAAAGAGGCATGGTGGTGGAGCGAGGCCGTCTAAGACAAGATAAGAGTTAAAAGAGAGTGCTTTAAAACTTGGCAAAAGGATCGAAATGAAGCGAACTTGGAGAGGTATAAAGAAGCAAAAAGAGAAACCAAAAAGGTAGTTAGTGAAGCAAATGCAAAGGCTTTTGAGGAGCTATATAGGTGACTTGACATTAAGGAAGGCGAAAGAGAGATATTCAAGCTTGCCAAAGCCAGAGATAGGCGGACCAAGGACTTAAACCAAGTTAAATGCATTAAGGATGAGGATGAAAAGGTATTAGTAAAGGATGAGGAGATAAAGGAACGTTGGAAGAGCTACTTCTACAAGTTATTTAACGATAGCAGTAGGAGTGACATACAATTGGGGCAACTTACCATTTCTAGGGATGAATCGAATCATATGTTCTATAGGAGAATCAGTAGGGAAGAAGTTAAAGAAGTATTGAAAAGGATGAAGAATGGGAAAGCGGTTGGACCAGATGGTATCCCTATTGAGGTTTGAAGGTGTTTGGGGGAGGATGGCATAAGTTGGTTGACAAAGCTTTTTAATGTAGTGCTAGAGAGCAAGAAGATGCCTGATGCATGGAGGAAAAGTATTCTTATACCCATATACAAGAACAAAGGAGATATTTAGAACTGTGCGAACTGCAGCGGGATAAAATTGATAAGCCATACAATGAAATTATGGGAGAGAGTTATTGAGAGAAGACTAAGAAGAACAACAAACATTTCAGAGAATCAATTTGGTTTCATGCCTGGGAGATCAACCATGGAGGCTATCTTTCTCCTGAGAAGGTTAATAGAACAGTATAGAGAAGGTCAGAGAGATTTACATATGGTGTTCATTGACTTGGAGAAGGCCTATGACTGAGTTCCTAGGGAGATTCTATGGAGAGTACTGGAAAAGAAAAGAGTCTGTGTCGCATATATTGAGGCGATAAAGGATATGTATAATAGAGCCGTGACATCTATAAGAACGACTGGCGGAGAGACTAAAGAGTTTCCTATCACGATTGGTCTACACCAAGGCTCAGCGTTAAGCTCGTACTTATTTGCCCTAGTTATGGATGAGATTACAAGACATTCTGGATGAGGTGCCGTGGTGTATGCTATTTGCAGATGACATTGTTTTAGTGGGTGAGACGAGAGGAGTGAATGCTAAGCTAGAATTGTGGCGGAAAACGTTAGAGACAAGGGTCTAGGCTAAGTCGATGCAAGACGGAATATATGGAATGCAAGTTTAGTCAAAGTAGGACACCTGGTAACTTAGAAGTAAGTTTGGGCACACAAAAGATTGTAGAGAAAGAAAACTTTAGGTACCTTGGATCTGTGGTGCAACAGGATGAAGAGATTGATATTGATGTAAATCACAGGATTCAGGCCGGGTGGACCAAATGGAGGAGTGCTTCGGGGGTCTTGTGTGATCGGAAAGTCCCCCTCAAGGTTAAATGAAAGTATTATAAGGTGGCGGTACGTCCATCATTGTTATATGGATCAGAGTGTTGGGCAGTAAAGCATAATCATGTTAAGAAGATGGAAGTTGCGGAGATGAAAATGCTAAGATGGATGTGCGGGATCACAAGGAGAGATAGGATTAGGAATGAGGAGATTATGGGCAAAGTAGGAATAGCACCGATTGAAGATAAAATGAGAGAAAATTGACTGAGATGATTTGGCCATGTTAGAAGGCGCCCAACGGAGGCACCTGTTAAAAGGTGTGAAAGCATAGAGATTGCCCGGAGTAGGAGAGGGAGAGGGAGACCCAAGAGAAGTTGGAAAGAAACTATTAAACATGACCTTGCCTACATGGATCTAACGGAGGACATGGCCTTAAACAAATTTGATTGGTGTCGTCAAATCCATATAGCCGACCCCACTTAGTGGGAAAAGGCTTGGTTTGGTTTAGAAGGAATAAGATGGTGGACAATGTTACTAGAAATGAGAAGGCTTGTCTTTGATTCCAGTTGTTAGAAGTAGGTGAGCCTTGTGGATAGGTTTTCAAAACTTTTGACCCACTTGACTCTGGGATCAAGTATTCATTAGGTTACAAACCCAATTTAGGATCCAAGTCCTCAAACTCATCAACCATGAACAGTAATAAACTCTATCTAGAAGATAGAAACAACACCTAACAAGCAACCACGAAAATCTACAAATCATACAAGGAAGTAGATTATACCTGTGGAGCTTGGTAGAGCTTTAATGGAGAAGTTGATCTCTTTCTTTGATGAAGAGCAAAGTAAATGAGAATCTCCAAGATCCCAATCGTCTTCCACGCTATGACCCATATTAGATCTCTTTTCCAAAGGAGATGGGTGAGATCTCCAAAAGAAAACAACTTGATGCTAAAAAAAAATCCGAAAGAGAACTAGAAGGGAGAGAGAGGGGCGTGCAACTCTTGCACACAATAGGGTTGGGCGTGCAACTCCTTGGGATGGTTCTAGTAGGTGACGTCCAACCCCTTGCTCCCCTATTTATTGCTTCAAAGCAACCCCTCTTGCTAATTAAAATAGAAGTCCTACTTCCATTAAAAATTAGTAACTTTCTTCTTATAGAAGTCTCACTTCCACAACAATTAGTAAGTTACTATTACTACTATTAGAAGTCTAACTTCAAATGGAAATAGTAACTTTCTATTTTCTTTCCTTTTAGAGTTCAAGTAGACTTAGTAATTATCTAATAATTGGGCTACGTGGGGACCACTAGGGATTCCGTAGAAAGCTGGCTCCAACTGGGACACCCCGACCCCACATTTCATGTGCAATCCGGGCCCACAGTTAATTGCAAATAACTCCATTATATAAATGCAATTGAACTCCAGTCTTAGGAATAAATTACAAAGAAGACCCTAAACTTCCCTATGACCACAAGTAGGCCCCTCCATCCATATCCATGAATCAGTTGGTCCTGTTCACCAAATTGGATCCATATCTTATTATCCTTGAGACCCAATTAATTATAGTGATAATTGATACTTATCCAATTAACTCTTAATTGAGATGGCTGCGCACTTACCAATGATAAATCCATTAATTGACACAAGGGGATAATGAGGATAGATTCCATTTTGACTATTGAATGTTCTCACAACTCTACTACCGCTTGTCAATACAGGCCCGTTAAGCTCACTCCAGGCCCAATACAGATAATATCTCATAAATGACTGGTCAACCTCATAGCTGTATATTAGATATGTTTAGCATAGATTTTGGATCTGATTGCTGTATATTAGATATGTTTAGCATAGATTTTGGATCTGATTCCAATGTATTAATTACTCTCCCTGATTAAAGGCTTAATTGTAATCTTTGATTGGGCTAACAGCCCTTATATAATGTAACCTGTTGATCCCAAAGGGATACACAGAATTTCTCCCAGTTTCCTGACTTCAATTCCTGACATCTCTTCAAGCTGAGATGGTATCAGCGCCGAAGGTTGCAGTCTTCTTGTGATTAGAGAGATCATCCTCTCCAGTAGTAAAGAACAGATCAAGGATCTGTTTTCAGACATCTCTGATTTACGTCGGTCAAAAGCATCGGCTATTGATCATAGTCGTTCAACTGTGTCCCACCTTGATGAACCAGACTCTGCTGGAATCCACAACAGATCTGGTCGCCCACTGCCTCAGAGTAATCCTTGTGATATTTTCACAAATTTTGGCCACTTGGAGGTAAGTCTTGGATCTCAGGAATCTTCACTCTCCAAAAACTTTGATATGAGGAATCTTCAGACCTGGATTCAGATCTCTCTCTTGATTTGCATTCCCATCAATCTGTAGACCCCACGTTTTTTTTCACTTTCCTTCTGATCGGCCTACGTGCTGCATGCTGTTGCTGTTTTCTGATTGGTAACTGATTGCCGCCCCTGTTTTCTGCGTGCTTGTTGTGGTCTATTCCATCTACACATCTGTTTCTTGTTTCTGATCTCATGGATAAAACTGAGAAATCTGACATTTCTATTGTTCGATTTAATGGAAAAAACTATGCTTCTTGGGCATTTCAATTCTAGTTATATCTCAAAGGAAAAGAACTTTGGGGCTATATTGATGGGTCTGAAAAAATCCCTGTTGATGATGCCAAAAAAACCCTATCTTGGAAAACTAAAGATGCAAAAATCAAATCTTGGATCCTTTCCTCTATAGAACCAAATTTCATTTTGCATCTCAGACCCTGCAAAACCTCAAAAGAAATGTGGGAATACCTAAAAAAGGTGTATTATCAAAGCCATGCAGCTCGTCAATTTCAATTGGAATTTGAAATTGCAAATTTCACCCAAGGGACGATGTCCATACAGGATTATTACTCTGGTTTCCTAATCCTCTGGTCTGAATATGATGAAATAAAATTTGCGGATGTGTCTGAGGGACTTCTTCCCGAATTATTAAAACTCCAACAGACCAGTCATCGAGATCAATTTCTAATGAAGCTTCGTCCTGAGTATGAATCGGTTTGCTCTAGCTTAATGAATCGAACTCCTCTCCCTACAATAGATGAGTGTCTTTAAGAACTGCTTCGCGAAGAACAACGTCAAATGACAAAGGCCACTCTTGAACAAAAGGTTCATGAAAGTATTGTTCCAATCGCATATGTGGCTAAAGGTCGGCCATCTCCTCGTGACATGAGTAAAGTACGATGCTACAGCTACAATAATTATGGCCACTATGCTTCACAATGCAAAAAAAAATTCTGCAACTACTGCAAAGCCTCCGGACATATCATTTCAGAATGTAGGAGACGTCCAAAGAATCCTGTTTCTCGTGCCTACATTGCCACTACTAATACTCATGCCACTATTGAACAAGGTGATTTTTCTTCTACAGTATCTGGTCCTTCTGCACCCTCTGTTGCCTCTGCACCGGTTGAATCCCCTATTTCTCTCACTCCTGAGTTAGTACAACAAATGATCATCAATGCTTTTTCTGCCATTGGCCTTTCAGGTAAGACCTCAATTTCCTCATCCACTTGGTACGTGGACTCAGGTGCAACAAATCATATGACTTCATCACCTTCATCTTTAACAAACATCGTTGAATATAAGGGTAACCTTAAAATTCAAACTGCTGATGGAAAAAATTTACCAATTACTGCCATTGGTGATGTCAATTGTTCCTTACCATTAAAAGATGTTTTTGTTTCCCCTAGATTAACCACAAGCCTTCTCTCTGTTGGGCAATTAGTTGACAATAATTGTAGCATCTCATTCTCTTCCGCTGGTTGTGTTGTGCAGGACTAGGAGTCAGGGAAGGTGATCGCGAGGGGGCCTAGACAAAGAAGACTATTTTCCCTTTATGTGCCTCCAATTAGGGAGAATAAAACTTCCAATAAGTTGTTTTGTTTTTCCATTTTGAATAAAAGTCAATTATGGCATAATAAGTTAGGACATCCAAATATCAGAACTTTATCAACATTGTTCAATTCTGACTTATTAGACAATTCTGGTGGTTGTGTTCCATTTGATTGCGATGCATGTAAGTTAGGAAAAAGAAAAGCTCTTCCTTTTCCACAATCTATATCTTGTAGCAATGAATGTTTTGACCTGATTCACAGCGATGTATGGGGGATAACCCCTCATATAACCCATGGTAGTCATAAATATTGTCACATTCATCGATGACTACAGTAGGTTCACGTGGATTTATTTGCTGCATTCAAAATCTGCTGTTCTTACTGCCTTTAAAATTTTTGTTACCTATGTTGAAAACCAATTTTCCAAACGCATTAAAATATTGCGGTCAGATTCGGGGGGGGGGGGGGGGGGGTATATGTCTGCACAGTTTCAACTCTTTCTTCAAGACAAAAGGAATTATCTCATAACGGACATGTCCGTACACTCCGCAACAGAATGAGGTTGCTGAAAGAAAGAATAGACATCTTCTAGATGTTACTCGGACTCTCCTTCTTGAATCTACAGTGCCTACCTGTTTTTGGCCTGAAACTCTCACAATGGCAGTCCATCTAATAAATCGGCTACCATCCACATCAATTAATCATGAGACCCCTTATTTCCGACTACATAAGACACAACCAACTTTTGATCATCTCCATCCTTTTGGTTGTGTATGCTTTGTTCTGCTTTCTGCACATGAAAGAACTAAATTAACTGCTCAATCCGCTAAGTGTGCTTTCTTAGGTTATGCCCCTCATCAAAAAGGTTTTGTCTGCTATGATCCTATTGTAAAATGCACCAGGATCTCCCGTAATGTTGTTTTTTTTTTTTTTTTTTTTTAGAATCAATATTTTTTTCAAACAATCTTGAACCATCAGAATTCAACATCCTAGTCCTATTGCCTGATTTCTCCAACAAAACAACTATTTCAAGATTTGAACCTGATTGTGTGTATCATAGACGGGAAAAAGTGGTCCCTGTTGGCCCGGAAACTCGTGACCCTTCGATGACAACTGGTCCGCCTCGCAAAGCACTTTGCGTCACTCTTCAAGAATTTCGCGTCCTCCTGATCGCTATGGCTTTACCCATGCATCCTTAATGGCCACCCTCTCTTCTACATCTATTCCTAGCTCCTATTCACAGGCTGTTCAACATGCATGTTGGCAATAGGCTATGCAAGAAGAATTAAAAGCATTAGAAAATAATCACACTTGGGATATTGTGGATTGTACCCCCGACAGTCAAACCAATAGGTTGTAAGTGGATTTACTCGATCAAACTTAAACCTGATGGTTCTTTGGATCGACACAAAGCTCGTCTTGTGGCATTAGGAAATAGACAAGAATATGGCATTGATTATGAGGAGACTTTTGCACCAGTTGCCAAAATGACTACAGTTCGAAGCCTTCTTGCAATTGCTACTTCACAATCGTGGCCATTATATCAAATGGATGTGAAGAATGCATTTCTTCATGGTGATCTAAAATAAGAAGTCTATATGCGCATTCCTCAAGGTATCACTTCAGTTTGTCGATTGCGCAGATCTCTCTATGGCTTAAAGCAAGCTCCCCGGGCTTGGTTTGACAAGTTTAAAACAACGCTGTGTCACCTCAAGTTTGCTCAAAGTTCTTATGATCCCTCATTCTTTCTCAGACACACATCTACAGGTATCATTGTTCTGTTGGTATATGTTGATGATATTGTCAAATACAAGATGGCTCAGGCCCACTTGTAAAGGTCGACTCAAGTTCAAGCCCAATATGGTGGTATCCAATCTCGTTGGATTTGGTCACATATTTACACAGCTTTCTTCCTTCTTTAATTAGATTGTAATTAGATTTAGTCAAATGTTCTTTCATTAATATTAGATTGTAATTAGATTAGATTAACTGATTTGTAGAGCTGATTTGTAGCCAGCTAATTTGTAGGCTGATTTGTAGCCTTTGATAAGGCATCTGTATTCTATATAATGAGAGAGTATCTCTAATGAAATACTCACAAAATTAGAACCCAAAAGTCTCTTGCATGCTACGAATGATATGGTATCAGAGCTCTTGATTTTCAATCATTCAAGAAGTTAATCAGAGAGGAACCACTCTCTCTCTCGTGAAGAAAAACAGATCCAGGATCTGTTTCCAGAAATCTTTGTTCATTCAGAAGCTGCGATGGCCTCAGATCTTACTGTGGCCCACCTGTGATCATCAAGGCATCTTCAGCGATCATTCCAGCCAAGGTCGTCTGGGTCTTCTGAGATTTTTGGTGATTTTTTCGGAATTTTTTAGACCTGCCAGGTTAGTTTTTCGATCATTCTTCTGATTTTTCAAAATCTTGCACCAGTTTTGATCAAGACCGTCCAGAATCTTGGATCTACACTGGATTTAGATCAAACTTGTTCCAGTCGAAGAAGATATAGGGATATTACTCAAATATGTGATTTGATTATTGTTCAAATCCATAAGTGGGGGCCACATTGAGGTTTTTGTGCAAAAATCCTGGTCGTTTGAAGCATTTTTGGGGCTTTTTTTTTTGTTCTTTTTAGTTCTGTTTGGACTTTTCATCAGTGATCTGTATATCCGATCATTGGATTATTGCATCCTTACTTCTGTTTGTTGACAAAGCCTTATTTGGTAATCATACATAATCATTTTTTGCAATCACAAGTTGCTGGATATTTCTGTTAGCATTTTTTTGCCACTGCCATCTTATAAATGGAGAAGTCTGAAGTTAAATTGATTCGATTTGATGGGAAAAACTATCCAGCATGGGCTTTTCAATTTCAATTGTATCTTGAGGCCAAGAAATTATGGGGATTTGTCTCTGGTTCTGATCCAAAGCCTACAGAGGATGATAAAAAGATTTCTACTTGGAATACAAAAGATGCAAAAATTAAAACATGGATTCTTGGGGCTGTAGAACCTCATCTGATTTTGAACATCAAACCCTATACAACCTTCAAGGAGATGTGGGGTTACTTGCAGACAGTTTATCATCAAGATAATTCTGCCCGCCAATTTCAACTTGAGTGTGAAATTGCAGAATACAGTCAAGGCAACTTGACCATTCAGGACTGCTATTCTGGTTTCCGCACTTTGTGGAGTGAATACGATGGGATTAAATATGCTTCTGTTCCGAACAATGTTCTTAAAACTATACAAGACCTTCAAGCCTCAAGTCAGAAGGACCAGTTTTTGGTGAAATTGCGTCCTGAATATGAGACTGTAACATCGTCTCTGCCAAGCCGGAGCCCATTACCATCGTTGGATGTTTGTTTGAATGAGCTTCTGCGAGAAGAACAACGCATTCGCACAAAAGCCCATCTAGAACAGCACACTGAAACCTATCCTGCTACATACTCTGCTAAAGGGAACACTCAGTCTCTTCAGATCTCACAGTCTTCTCCGACTCCTCAGACTCGGGATATGAGCAAAGTCCAATGCTACTCTTGCAAAAAATATGGACACCTTGCTACTCAATGCAAGCAGAAATTCTGTAATTACTGCAAGAAGAAGGGACATATCATTACTGAATGTCGCCGTCGTCCACAAACTCGGACTCCCAATGCCTATGCTGCCCAGCTAGACTATTCTCCTACTGATGCTGCGTCCACATCTGTGCCTTCACAGCCTGGTTCTTCTTCCCCTGCTCTCACTGCTGAATTAGTTCAACAAATGATCGTCAATGCCTTTTCTGCACTTATCATCACAGGTAAATCTAAAACCCTTTCTTCCATTTGGTATCTTGATTCCGGCGCATCAAATCACCTTACTCATTCCAGTGCACAACTCTCTAGCTTGACAAAATATATTGGCAATGCTCATGTTCAAACAGTCGATGGCGGACATCTTCCTATCACTGCCATTGGAGATATTTCCAGTATCTTGCCCTTAAAGAATGTTTATCATTGTCTCAATTTAATTTCAAACCTTCTTTCAGTTGGACAACTCGTTGAAAACAACTATAATGTTTCATTTTCTTCCTCTGGTTGTGTTGTGCAGGACCGGATGTCAGGGAGGGAGATCGCGGGGGGGCCTAAACATGGACGCTTATTTTCTCTTGATCTATCTACTCCAATTAGGAATAATTCAGCAAATGATTTTTGTTTTTCAGCTCAAAATAATTGTCAATTATGACATAGTAGGCTTGGACATCCTAATTTTAAAACCATGTCTCACATGATTAATTCTGGATTGTTAAACTGAATAGGATTTTCTAAGTTTGTTTCTTTTGATTGTGCTACATGTAAGATGGGAAAAAGTAAGACTCTTCCTTTTTCTGTCTCCACTTCTAATAGCATTCAGTGTTTTGATTTAGTTCATAGTGATGTTTGGGGTATTGCTCCTCATTTGTCTCATGCTCAATATAAATATTTTGTGACTTTTTTTGATGATTATAGTAGATTTACATGGGTCTATTTTCTGTATTCTAAAGTTGACGTCTTTAATGTTTTCAAAATGTTTTTAGCATGTGTTGAGACTCAATTTTCCATTTGCATTAAAATTTTACGCTCTGATTCGGGAGGTGAATATGTGTCTACAGCGTTTCAAACTTTTTTACAACAAAAATGAATACTTTCTCAAAAATCTTGTCCTTATACCCCTCAGCAAAATGGGGTCGCTGAAAGAAAAAAATAGACATCTCCTTGATGTTACTCGATCTCTTCTTATTGAATCTTCTGTTCCTACACCTTTTTGGACAGAAGCTCTTAGCACTGCTGTCCACCTTATAAATCGATTATCTTCCTTTTCTTTAAAAAATGAGAGTCCTTTTTATCGATTATACAAAACTACACCGTCTTATGATGATCTGCATGTTTTTGGATCGGTGTGTTTTGTACATTTACCTCCTTCTGAGCGTAACAAACTTACTGCCCAATCTGCTAAATGCGCATTTCTAGGATATGCTAATCATCAAAAGGGGTTTCTTTGTTATGATCCTCAAATACGGCGCATTCGTACCTCCCGTAATGTTGTCTTTTTTGAAAATCAGTATTTTTTTCAGCAATATCTTGAGTCCCCATCCCCATCTATTGTTTCCTTACCTGGTTTTTCGGACAAAACTCCATTTGTTAAATTTGATCCTAAATTCGTGTATCATAGGCGGAGTAATACGACAACCATAGATAGTCCCCCTAACGATCCCCCAACTACATCTGGTCCAACTGGATACCCAACCTTGCATCGTTCATCTCGGATTTCAGTGCCTCCAACTCGTTATGGATTAACCTACACTTCTTTGTTGGCCACCATGTCTTCTACATCTATTCCGAACTCATACTCTCAGGCTGTGTAGCATGAGTGTTGGAACCAAGGATGAAAATAGCGCTACGCCCGCCGCCAAAACGCTACGAAGCGGGCGATACGTAGCGGCGTAGCGGTGCGATTTGAAAAAATCGCCCAAAAAATCTGAAAAAAATTCCAGAAAATCCAGAAATTTGTAAAATGAAAGAAAATGTATTTTTTTTTTTTTGCAAAAGTAACTAATGTAAGGGGGCGTAGCGGTCCCCTCACTGTATGAGGTTTTGTATCGCTGTATAAATAGAAAATAATAGTAATGATCATTTTTTTCACATGTGTTCATGTTGCTTAGTTATACTAACTTAGAAACTAATGAAAGGCTTATAAAAGAAAAAAACTATGTCATGAAGTCAAGACTTAAGAGTACCTAGAGAAAAAAATACATCTACCAAATGGGGTGTCTAATAGGATGTACTTAGAGAAGAATCATTTAGAAGAACTCTCTATATTGACTGTAATTCGGCGATATCATATGCTTTTTGGTGTTCTTTTAAACATAAAAGGGTAGAAGAGTTGTGTAGAAATGTTATTTGGAGAGAAGAAGAAAAGAAATAATTATTATTATGCATTTGAAATTTTTTTTGGAAAGTGTGAATTTTTTCTCACCCCGTAGCGGACGTAGCGGCCGGCTACGGGTGCGACGGCCGATATATCGGCCGTAGCATAGCGGTGGAGGTCGCTACGTAGCTATTTTCATCCATGGTTGGAACAAAGCTATGCAGGATGAATTGGATGCTCTTGCGCAAAATCATACATGGGATGTGGTTCCGTGTCCTCCTTCTGTTAAGCCAATATGTTGCAAATGGATCTATTCTTTCAAGCTTAAACTTGATGGAACTCTGGATAGGTATAAGGCCCGTCTTGTCGCTCTGGGTAATCGGCAGGAATATGGTATTGATTATGAGGAGACCTTTGCTCTTGTAGCAAAGATGACAACTGTTCGGACTATTCTTGCCATCGCAGCATCCCAATCCCGGCCTCTCTACTAGATGGATGTAAAGAACGCATTTCTTCATGGGGATCTTCAAGAAGATGTCTATATGCGCCTTCCTCAGGGGGTTTTATCTATTATCACGGGTGCCGTTGCCAAACTACAGTGTTCTCTTTATGGTCTCAAACAAGCCCCCCGTGCATGGTTTGAAAGTTCCAACATGCTCTTCGCCACTTGGAGTTCCATTCTAGTCCATATGATCCATCCATGTTCCTTCATCATGCTTCTACGGGGATTACTATTCTTCTTGTTATGTGGATGACATCATCATTACAGGTACCAATGCAGCTATGATTCACCAACTTCAGGCCTATCTTCATGAATCTTTCCACATGAAAGATCTTGGCCATCTACACTATTTTTTAGGTCTTGAAGTTCATCAATCTGAAAAAGGCATCGTACTCCATCAACATAAATATGCTCTTGAATTAATTGAAATGGCTGGCCTTCAAGGTTCTGCTCCCATCGATACTCCAGTCGAAGTCAATGTTAAACTCCAGCAAGACAGTGGGGATCCTCTCTCTGATCCTACCCTCTATCGTCGCCTCGTTGGCAGCTTGATCTACTTGACGATAACTCGTCCTGATATTTCATATGCAGTCAATTTAGTCAGTCAATTCATGACTGATCCTAGACATCTTCATTTGGCTGCAGTCCGACGTATTATTAAATATCTCATTCGGACACCAACCCGTGGATTATTTTATCCAGCCAACAACTCCCTTATACTCAAAGCATACTCAGATGCTGATTGGGCTGGTTGTCCGGACACTCGTCGCTCTACCACAGGATGGTGCATGTATCTGGGTGATAGCTTGATTTCGTGGAAATGTAAGAAACAAGATAAGGTCTCCAAATCTTCCACCGAAGCTGAGTATCGTGCCATGTCTGCTGCTTGTTCAGAAATTCTTTGGCTTCGCGGGTTGCTTTCAGATCTCGGATTTCCTGCTGATAGTGCAACACCACTCTATGCAGACAATACTAGTGCAATTCGTATTACTGCCAATCCAGTTTTCCACGAACGCACTAAACACATAGAGATTGATTGCCATTTTATACACGACGAATACAAGCATGATGTGATTAGCCTTCCTCACATCTCTTCTGATCTTCAAAATGCCGATATCCTCACAAAGGGGCTTCCGCGACCTCGCCATCAGTTCTTGGTTAGCAAATTGATGCTTGTGGATTCCCCGACATCAATTTGAGGGGGGGTGTCAAATACAAGATGGCTCAGGCTCACTTGTAAAGGTCGACTCAAGTTCAGGCCCAATATGGTGGTATCCAATCTCGTTGGATTTGGTCACATTTACACAGCTTTCTTCCTTCTTTAATTAGATTGTAATTAGATTTAGTCAATTATTCTTTCATTAATATTAGATTGTAATTAGATTAGATTAGTTGATTTATAGAGCTGATTTGTAGCTAGCTAATTTGTAGAGCTGATTTGTAGCCTTTGATAAGGCATCTGTATTCTATATAATGAGAGAGTATCTCTAATGAAAGACACACAAAGTTAGAATCCAAAAGTCTCTTGCATGCTACGAATAATAGATATTATCATCACGGGTACAGATGGTGAGATGATCAAAACTCTTCAAGCTTCTTTGAGCACTTCCTTTCATATGAAAGATTTGGGTCCTTTGCATTACTTATTGGGTTTGGAAATCCAACAGAATTCCAATGGGTTATTCATCAATCAACACAAATATACAGTAGATCTTATTGATCTAGCTGATCTCCAAAACTCCTTTCCAGTTGATACTCCATTGGAAATTAATTTGAAATTAAGCAAGGATGATGAAACTTTGCTTCCTGATCCCCACATGTATCGGAGGTTAGTGCGTAGTCTGGTTTACCTTACTATTACTCGCCCTGATATATCTTATGCTGTGAATCTCGTTAGCCAGTTTATGAGTGCTCCAAAACATCTCCATCTCACGGCTGTGAAACGGATTATTCGGTACTTGTTAGGGACTCCCACTTGTGGCCTATTTTTTCCTAAAGGAAATTCTATCCTTTTAACAGCGTACGCTGATGTAGATTGGGCAGGATGTCTTGATTCTCGCCGATCTACGACTAGGTGGTGCATGTATCTTGGTAACTCCTTGATATCATAGAAATGTAAGAAGTAAGAACGAGTATCAAAATCATCATCGGAAGCTGAATACCGTGCCATGTCCTCAGCATGTTTAGAAATAATATGGCTTCGAGGTCTTCTTTCAGATCTCAAGTTTGCACAAACTACACCTACTCCTTTACATGCATATAATACTGGTGCCATTCGAATCACGTAGAACGCAGTCGTTCATGAACGCACCAAGCATATAGAGATCGATTGTCACTTCATTCGTGACAAATATGTGCGTAATGTGATCATTCTTCCCCATGTCCCTACAGAGCTTCAACTTGCAGGCATATTCACTAAGGGACTCCCGCGGACTCGACATCAGTTTCTTGTTTCCAAATTGATGCTATTTGATCCTCAAGCATCAATTTGAGGGGGGTGTCAATACAGGCCCATTGAGCTCACTCCAGGCCCAATACAGATAGTATCTCATAAATGACTGGTCAACCTCATAGCTATATATTAGATACGTTTAGCATAGATTTTGGATCTGATTGCTGTATATTAGATATGTTTAGCATAGATTTTGGATCTGATTCCAATGTATTAATTACTCTCCCTGATTAAAGGCTTAATTGTAATCTTTGATTGGGCTAATAGCCCTTATATAATGTAACCTGTTGACCCCAAAGGGATACACAAAACTTCTCCCAGTTTCCTGACTTCAATTCCTGACATCTCTTCAAGCTGAGACCATGTACCCAAGACACCAAGGTGTTGACCTGTAATTGGTCTCACTCATTGGTTACTCAAAGCAAATGAATAGACAGAAACTTGGGTTCATTAATGCCTCATGATTATGAGCCTATTGATAGGGAATTATGAGAGCACACCTTAAAGTAAAGACGGTGTCTCATAAGGTATTTCTCATGGTCCTTCAATGCATTCAATGTACCAGCACAATGATCTAGAATCTTACATTCTGATGATCGAGACTAATCACACTATCTCATAGTTATCAAAGTGCTACAACCTTGTCAGGTGAGATGCCCAATCTCATCACTGGTTGTGAAGATATTTAAGTATAAGATTTGCGACACATGTCTCCCGAATGTGGATCTCATCCATATCTAGTATACTTGTGGGCTACGGTTCATCTCATGAACCATCATGTCATTCGTATTGGTTATGTGCAAGTAATAAAACACCATTCATCTCATGAAAGGAAAACATGATTATATTGATAAATAAAGAAATTAATCAATTTATTACATCATCTAAAGGATTGAAACCATATAAACTAACAGTCATATCTTATGCAGTATGTTCAGTGTATATTCAAGTAAAAATCAGCAGCCGTATATCAATCACACTTCTGATCATTCTAACCCCATAGTATAATGGATATATTCTATTTATCATATCATAGTTGTCACCCATGGCTAGGTCCCTTAGTATAGGATTCAGTGGTTTGGCCATTCTCGGATTTTCTTTCGAGGATTTGGCCATGCTCTCCTTCTCTAGATCTCAATTTGTTCACTCCGCATCACTATATTTACTTATAAAATTCAGTAATCTCTCATGTCTTTCAAAAAAATCAGATTTAAACATACATAAACATACATAAAATTGGATATGTAAAACAATACATTATTAAATTAGGAATCAGGTCCCTACATTCAGCCAAGACGAGCACCTTACTCCTATCTTGCTCGTAAATTAGCAATAATAATTACATAGAATATTGATAGTTCAGATGCCAACATCATTAAAGACCCAAATCTAAATCATAAAATTCCATAAACATTGACATAGAAAGAGGAATGATCTGTCAGCAACCCCAACATCCCTATAAGGTTCGGCCAATATGAAAAGGCCCCAAGGGTTCGACCAGTCAAGCGTCCATAATGTTCAGAATTTGAAAACTAGTGTTTATGCACAGCATGTTATGTGAGTTGCATGAGATGCTTATGACTTAGATTACAACTTAGTATATCATGTCAACAGTAGAGTGATAAAATCAAGTTGAAAATTAATAAACTACATAAAAGAAGTACACAATCATCAATCGGCACTACATAATTCCAGCTACACCAAAACCACATCGGATTCCAAGCAGTGTTATGAAATTCGGTCAGGCTGCCAGTTCAGTTTGCCTTTTAAATGAAATGTTTCGGCCAATTCTGAGATTTCGGTGAAATATTTTGGAAAAAATATTATATATATTAAAATGAAAAAATAATATATAATACATTTAATTTATTGTACTAAATGAATGCATTTGCCGATTTATATTTGATGGGCTATTTCATATTAGAGTGAAACTTGGCTAGCTTATTCAGAATAAAATGTTTTTATTGGAGTAAGATTTGATTTGGGCGATAAAGCCGATAAAGCCCATATAGTTAGTTAGATTTTAATAGATGGGCGGTTCCACATTGGGGCCCACTAATTTCTTTAAGCCAAAAGGCCAAAAAAGATAATTTTACTTTAAATTTTAAGTTAAAAAAATATGTTTAGCTCTTTCAGTTTTCATTTTTTCTATTTTAATTGCAACCTAATTATTAGGACGAATTTGATGAATCGGCTGAAATCATAAAATTCTGACCGAATCGGACGAATTGGAACAAATTTTGGGATGAATAAATACAGGTCCTGTTTGTTTCGGTAGAGTGAATGAACTGAAACTATTCGAAAATTTCGGTCGAAATGAAGCAAATTTCGTTACACTGGTTCCAAGGCCTATTCCCAAATAGGATTCAGCCAAGACCCTAGAATCGATTATCTAGGGTTCGTTTCAGCTGACCCTAAACTCCAAGTTGGGACTTTGGCCGACACAAATAACTCCTAGTACGATGGTGGGCCAAGGGTTCTCTACCTTCTTTGGGGTCTGGTCGACTAGATTCTTGCTTTCATTCATCACTTTCTTTACATTTTTCACATATATCACACAGAGAGTCTAAAAGTCCTCAAAAGAAACCATTAGGATTTTTGGTTAGCAAGTACGTTTGCCTGTCTGCTCACCTTGTGTAATGGACAGTTGCTCTTGCAATGTGAGGGCGGCTATATATTATTCGAAAAAGGCTCCCATTGCCGGTCCTCTTCTTCTCCTTGCTTCTACTCAATCCTTCAAGATCTCTAGGGTTTCCTACTTGGAATTAGGGTTACAATTTTCTATTGGGGAGAGAGAGGGAGAGGGATAGAGGATTTGGGTAAGGGCTACTGGCATGCCCCTAAATCCTAACTATGACTTCAGTGTGCAGGGTGTGACCAATTTAAAAATTTGCCCGCACACACACATCAAGATCGATGTGCATGTAAGGACGCAATAGATTCCGTCCCAAGTCAAGAAAATATTTGCAACAAAAGATAATCAAACCATCAATTTCATTTCCATCCATAGTTGTCGATTCCGTTTCAGTCGTCATTCCGGTTTGACCCTTTAGTGGAACATTTCGGCATTTCAGTCAATTCTGGTATTCCGTTACGGAAAAGATGCTATTGAAAAATGAAAAAAAGAAATATAAACGAAGACCTAAAATTGAAAAAAATAGTTGAATGCTAAAATAATACAAAAAATGCATCCGTACATCACTTAAATTAAACTACACTACAATTGACCATTTTCTAATTTTCACTACATGTGAATGGAAGTATGAAATCTTGGCTGGAGTGGGGCGGAATTGGCCCGGAATTGGAGCTGAAACTGGAACTGGAACAGACCGGAATCGGAACCGGAAACTTTTAGGGGGACATTCCATTCCGCATAAAGCTAATTCCGGAGCGTTCCGACCAATTCCGTCCAGAATGGAATGGAATCGACAACTATGTTTCCATGACTGTATATCAATAAAATAGAAAACATGGCTAATCTCCAGATTTCATCATCAAAATATTGTAGTTAAACATAGGTACAAAAGAGGTATTTTAATTACAATGGCCGCAAGTACAACAAGGCCTAGAAAAGATCTACAAAAGGAAATATCAGAGGACAGTGTGACGGCTCTCATGTGCATTCCCCATGACCTTGAAACTATGTAATCTACACTCCACTCATGGTAGGCCTCTTTATCCTCTTGGATCGCCTCAACTTCCGACTCAGTGGGATCGGGTTCGTCACCTACAGCACCAAGCGTAGGTCATAGGGTTGCGAAGCAAGGCAAGTAGACTAGTATATACATCATATGAAATGATACATTAATGTAGAATATGTGACAATAGATCATTAGATGTCAATGGACAATAAACGAGGCAATTTATATGCAGTAATACTAATAAACATATTAGCAGAAATCATTTAATAAAAGGGAAATCTGCAACATCTATATCCTAATGAAAAAGAAAAATCGCAAATGCTCATATACCATGGGATAGTATCACTACCTCCCATACTTCATAAAGTTGTGGTGGAGAAGATTACAAGTTGATAGTCTGACTGAAGGGGTGATTGTTTGTGCGCGTAGGTCTTTGAGGAGACCACGATAACCGCCCTCTTGGAAAGGAAGACATAAATCTCGCACTTAGTGATCATGTATACACCTAGGTCTCTGGCGAGACTATGATAACCGACCTCATGGAAGGCAAGACACAGATCTCACAATATTGTAATAAACAGTGGTGTACGTTCCACCTCAAGAAATACTTATCTTAAAATATATATATCCATTCTGCAATTGGCCCGAATAATAAGTCTTTTCCACAGGAGGATTATTAACTGTGGCAGACTTAACCGAGTGGTACTTGACATGAGAACTAAAGGTCAAGGAGTTCCAGCTAGGATTTATCTTGCAAGAACATGACAACCATCGATATAAGGACACTACTCCCGAGACAAACAAGACCATCAAGATTTATTCCTATGAGTAGTCCTTTTTCAAGTACTTCGATTAATAGCCATTGTTGTACCCAAGGGTAATACTGACAAGACAAGATCGAGAAGGGAGCCTAAAGTCGTCCTAGTAAGGCCAACCCTACTCATGCTAAGACTAATCCCAATCGGGCAACATTTCAGCATGAAAGAGAGGACCCGAAATGGGGAAGAAGAGATAAGTTGGATCCAATCAACCTGGGAGATAGTGGCACAACCTGGATCCTCGATCGGTAAACTAGACCAATCTCCCAAGGGATTGATCAGATCCAAAGATGGATCTTGCCACCAGGGCACAATCCCAACAAGGAGAAATGCCATAACCGAGAGAAAATCTCAAACTCAGAAAAACTCAGATTTAACTGATAATAAGGATTGCCATTACAATGAGGCCTAACATCCTTATATAGAGGAGTTGGCTTGATCCCTCAGATACAATACTTTATAATATCCGAATAATGCCTAAACAAAATAGGAAACTCACTAATTTTAATCCTAATAAAATCAAACTACTTAATAATACTTCTACATAAATGGATGTCCTGTTGGGCCTATAGATTGGACCCAAAGGGTCGGCTATGGTCTGGCCTGCATCAAATAGCGTTAAAGAGTTGTGAGTTCACCAACCAAATTGACCAAACTTTGGGTCCTGTCAAGTCTAAAGGCACAAAGCTTGCAACGAATGCTAGTTAAGTCCTAAAGACTAACATGGGTATAAATCAAGTGGTCCGGTAATAGTAAAGGTACACATTGACAATAACTGAGCGAGAGCGGATACATGCGCATGTCATGTAAGTGAGACTACATAGAAAAATACCCTTCAATACTTAATAGGATCACAAGTCAATAGATGGATTACAATACTAACCTTAAGTTATTGTTTGTCATTTGCATGAAAGATACAACACTAATAAACTCTATGGTATCATAGGTTCTGGGATACCCTATACAGTGTTCCTGGTGCTGCTGAAGGTCAATGGCAGCCAAAACCATACTTAACCATCTCCTTGACTTAGTGTTATCTCAAGTCAAACATGCATTTCCAGATAACCCATGGGTGAATGTCAAGTCAAGCATCACCCATGCTCAGTCTCTGTCACGCCCCTAGAAGTGAAACCGGGGTTATGCTTGAGATTAGAGCCAATTAAAATTTTTCACCAATAATAATAATAACACTTGGCCCCAATAATGTCCCAAATGGATCGAAGATCGCTGTGAGGTATAAATGTTTCCTCGAATACATAAATCAATAGTGGAAGCTTCATACAAACAAGTGGTATCTCAAGATGTATAGTTAAGAGCAATACGGAAATATATTATCTAAGTTCAAGTTTGAAACAGTTAAACAAAAGTATTAATTACAATGTAAGGCCACGATAAAACTTGGGCCTAACCAAAATGATAATCAAAACAAACCAAAAGATAAATCTATCCAAAATAAGCATGAGGCACTCAAGTACGGGGTTGGTATGGCTATACAATGCCGACTGTACTATAGTCTAGGAGGTCATCAGACTGATTTGCCTGAATCTCCTCTGTCGTCTCCTCCTCAAAGTAGAAGGGCTTGGTACCTATGCACCGAGAGTATTACCATCAGACACGACGGTCGGCAGGCAGATATAAATATAAAACATCAATAGATATGCATAACGAATTAGAATAGGCGATAGACAAGATCATACAACATGCATAGCATCCTGATCGTAAGAAGTGCGTAGCATACGAATCATAAACAAACTAACATAAACATCTAGCAAGATAGGCGGTCCACATATGCTAATTACCACAGGATGTTGTCATTGCCCTCCCTACTCCCATTGAGTTGTGGTGGAGATATCAAGGCACAGGATATACCTGGCAGCAAGGCACATGATTAAAGCCTAGCAACAAGGCACAATTAGTAACTCGGCAACAAGGCACGGTAATGACCTGGCAAACAAGCAAGATCCATCAACAAGTAAAAGGTCGTACTGCGCAGACGTTCATCAAGGTCCTCACACAGATGGTGCCCCATCCGTGTTAGGCGATATACAACTGAGTGGTGCCTGACACAAAGATCCCTAGACAAACAATAGTGAAGGGCTAGGCTTTCTTGCGTGAACAAGATTCATTAACAAAAGAGAGACTATTTTCCATTATCAAATCAAGATCAAGACCCAACAAGCAAGCTTCTTCCAACATCAATACCATAATTAGTCCTCGTCAAGCTTTTACAATCAAAGCCACCTAGCCTCAACACTTCTATCAATCGTCAAAACAAACGGAACATCAAAAGGGATCCTAAGTTCAACACCTAGGTTCATCAAGTAACCACAAAATAAAACAAAGCAAACGAAGCTAAGGAACATGAACATAGCATGTAGACAAGTACCAGACGGTACAATTTGGAATCAGAAGCGATAGACAATCCAATCCTAGGTACAATGTTAAACCCGAGGCATCGTACAACCATACTTAGTCAACGAAGGGAAGTAGGGTCCGCGATACCCAAACAAACAATCTTCGTGCATAGATATAAAGGGGGGGTATCCCGTTGTCTCGTACCAGTCAAGATTGAGATAGGTTGTAACCCGACACAACCGGATTAACCGTGAAAGACATTGGCTCAAAACATCTTCACATATAGTCAAATGAGTCCAAAAAGGGTAGCCGAAGTTCCACCTAAGTCCAACCGAAAAAGGGTCAAAAAGGCCCTTCAAAAAGGTATCCAGCAATGGGCCCGGTCGACATCCCACACAGAGTACCCGGTTGACCCGACCCAGTTCGGTCAATTGGAAGTTGTAAACAAATGGAGTGCACAATGATTTTCATTAGGCTCCAGGGAGCCTGATTGTGTGTGGCCGGTCGACTGCATACACTGTAGTTACAGAACCTTAATCCTGTAACTGAAGTGAAATGGGTGGAAACCCCTTTCTAAAATCCCAGAACATGTAATCAGTCAGTATGAATGGCCTAAACCTTCCATTCCAATCCTGCAAACAAAGAAAATAGGGCCTTGCCCTCTCCACATACATCTATACCCCCTCTCATCAAGTCCATTCAAACCAACATCCATCCCAATCCAACCATTCAATTTATATTATCATGTTTTCAAATATCTAAAGTATCAATGGGCATGTGGTCATCTAAATCATCATTAATCATCAAATCAAAGGAGAGACAAACATATCCAAGCATATATATAAATATCTACTTCCCTTCGGTGGAAAATGCCCAAATCCAAAAACCCTAGCTCAATGCCCAACAAACCAAACTTAAGGAAGCATTAGCAAAAATAAAACTAAATTAAAATATAAAACTAAAAGAATGGAAAGCTCTAAGCTAACTTAACACAACTCAACACCCAAAGTATATAAACCTAACCTAGGGGAGGGGAAGCTTACCAAACGGATGGGTGGATGGAGTGGTGGCTTGAAATTGAGGAATAGATGCTTGCGGGGTCCACGCGGAGATGATGGTGATGATCGGAGGTGGGGGCTGGCTTTGTAGTCCGTTTCTAGCAAGGTGGGTGAGAGAGATTGAGAAAGAGAAAAAGAATTGAAATTGAGATGGGGAGGTTGTGGGGGTCACTTGATTTGTGGCCCACTAGATTAGTGGCCCATTGACAGAAAAATGTAAAAGACAGAATGGAAGGAAGAAATAAAGAAAGAATGAAGTGGTAAGATGGGTGGGGGAAAGTCAACGTCAGTGAGTGGAGTGAGGTGAGGGAGAGATGAGATGAGATGAGATGAGAGAAAATGAGATGAGTGATGGGTTATTTTCATTGGCAGCAAGAGGGTGGAGGGAGAGATGAGAGAAAAAAGAAAGAAAACAGAGAGCGGGAGAGAGAAATAGGGAAGAAAGAAAGAAAGAGAACATAGAGAGAATTAGAGAGAAAGAGATGGAGAAGTAGAGAGAGAGATGGATGGGGCAGCAGTGTGCTTGGAAGAGGGAGAGATGAGTGACAGAAATAAGAGATGGGAGAGTGGAGAGAGGAGAAGAGTCTGGTGGTGGTGATGATCGCCGGCGTGCAAAGAGCCCGGCGGCAGCGAGGAGAGGGAGGTGAGGTGAGAACAAGAGAGATGAGAGAAAGGGAGAGAATGGTGGCTGCTGTGTGGAGTGAATGAGAAGAGAGGGTTTGGTGATCTAACATGAATGAGAAAAAAGGGATGTGGTTCTGCACGTGGAATAAGGTGGGGATGTGATGGGGTTAGATTAGGTGGGGTGGGGTGGGGTCCACATGAGATAAAGGTGGGGAGCGGTTTGACCTTTGGGAATTAATAAAATAAACTTAGGTGGGTTCGGGTCAGGCTTGGTTTTGGGTCGGGTTCGGAGGTCCGGATCCGGATGCAACAGAAGGACAAATCCGGGAAATTAGGTAATCTACCCAATGGTGCCAAATTCTCGAAGAGTGGAAAATACTAAAAAGCCCTCGGAACTTTTCGGAAATAACGACGCACACCCCTACTGTACCTAAACGCACTCCAAATCGCGCGAGACTTCGCACGCGAGATCCATACGTCAAACCTGACTCGCTAAGACTAAACACACTAACTAATCACGCAATTAATTATAATTAATATGGGTTATGGGTTGGGATGTTACATCCCACCCCCCTTCTGGGCTATTTGGTCCTCCAAATCTCTAACACACCTCTGACAAAAGCTTTGGATACTTCTGTTGCTGAACCTTGACCCAATGAATGGTCATTGTCCTTAAAACATGCTCCTTAGTGTCTATGATCTCCTTTGGCCTCTTAACAAACATAGTATCTGGTTGGACATCCAACGGCTCATGGTGTAGCACGTGTGTAGGGTCTGGCATGTATTTCCTCAGCATGGAAACATGAAAAACCCTGTGAACTCCTGATAGCTCTGCTGGCAATATCAATCTGTAAGCCACTTCCCCCACGGGCATATTAATCTTAAACGGTCTGATAAATCTCCGAGCCAACTTACCTTTCTGCCCAAACCTCATAGTTCCTCTAGTTGGCGAGACTTTGAGAAAAACCTTGTCTCCGACCTATAACTCTAAATCTCTCCTCTTGAGGTCTGCGTAACTCTTCTGGCGGTTTTGTTGTAATCTTCAGCCTATCAATAATCTGCTTCACTTTCTCACTGGTATCGCTGATGATTGAAGGTCCATGAAAACTCCGAACACCAATCTCTTCCCAACAAATTGGGGTTTTGCACTTCCGTCCGTACAATGCCTCGAACGGTGACATCCTGATACTGGAGTGGTAACTGTTGTTGTAGGCAAATTCACACAAAGGAAGACTCTTCTCCCAGTCCTTCCCGAAGTCTAGAACACATGCCCGCAACATATCCTCCATAGTCTGGTTTGCCCTCTCTGTCTGTCCATCGGTCTGAGGGTGATACGCAGTGCTGAAACTCAATATAGTACCGAAGGCTACTTGCAAACTAACCCAAAATCTACCCACAAACCTCATGTTTCTGTCTGACACAATCGAATTTGGAATTTCATGCAATCTCACTATGTTATCAATGTATTTGTGTGCCAAACCGTCGATGGATCCTCTCATCTTCATCGGAATGAAGTATGCTGACTTGGTGAGTCTATCGACAATCACCGAAACGCTGTCATGATCCTTCGTGGGTGGTAACCCTGCAACAAAGTCCATGGTGGTGTGCCCACTTCCATTTCGGTGTCTTTAATGGCTAAAGTAACCCTGGAGGCTTCTGATGCTCAAACTTCACTTGTTGGCATACTAAACATCTCGAAACAAATCCTGCAATCTCCTTCTCCATGTTATTCCACCAATAGAAGCTCTTCAAGTTCTGGTACATTTTGGTGCTTCCTGGGTGAATAGCATAACGAGAATCGCGTGCCTCAACCATAATATCGTTCCTCAAATCATGTACATCTGGCACACAATCTATCCTGGCAATACAACACACCCTCCACAAGTCTAAACTCTGGCCTGTCTGCTATGCTGTCTATCAATTTGACTAACTCTGGATCTTCTCTTTGACTGCTCTTGATTCTGTCCAAAATCTCTGGTTCCCATGTATGCATATTCGCAATCATCACTTTCTCAGTCTGAGGCTGGAACTCTACATCCAAATCTCTGAATACTTCTGTCAAAGCCCACTCTGTCTGTAAGCATCCGGTAGACGCTGTCTTTTTGCTCAGTGCATCTGCAACCACATTTGCTTTTCCGGGATGATACTTTATCGGAAAATTGTAGTCCTTGATGTATTCCATCCATTTGGTCTGCCTCATGTTCAAGTCCTTCTGCCCAAACAAATATTGAAGACTCCTGTGATCCGAATGAACTTCGAATTTCTCACCATACAGCTAATGCCTCCACATCTTTAGTGCCATCACTACTGCTGCAAGCTCCAAGTCATGGGCAGCGTATCTCTTCTCATGTTCTTTCAACTGTCTGGACCCGTAGGCCACTACTTTTCCCTCCTGCATGAGTAAGCAACCCAATCCAACACCTGAAGCGTTTGTAAAAATCACAAATCCACCACTCCCTGAAGGTAAAGTAAGGATAGGGGCTGTGGTTAATCTGGTCTTCAACTCTTGAAAGTTTGCTTCACATTGCTCTGTCCACACAAAATGAACATCTTTCCTTGTCAATTTAGTCAATAGAGCTGCTATACTGGAGAATCCCTACACAAATCTTCTGTAATACCCTGCCAAACCCAGAAAACTCCTGATTTTTGCCATTGTCTTCGGACTCTGCCAACTAACAACTGCTTCAATCTTCGCTAGATCAACTGCTAAACCTTCCTTAGAGATGATGTGTCCAAGAAAAGACACTTGTTCAAGCCAAAACTCACACTTGCTCAACTTGGCATAGAGCTGATTCTTTCTCAAGATCTGCAATGAAGCTCTCAAATGCTCCGCGTGATCATCTTTGGACCTCGAATAGACTAGAACATCGTCTATAAATACAACTGTGAACTGATCTAAGCATGGTGCAAAGATCTTGTTCATCAAAGCCATGAATACACTCGGTGCATTGGTCAACCCAAATGGCATAACCAAGAATTCATAATGGTCATATCTGGTCATGAAGGCTGTCTTCTGTACATCTTGGTCTCTGACTTGCAACTGATGGTAGCTTGATCTCAAATCAATCTTCGAGAAATACTGTGCTCCCTGTAGCTGATCGAACAACTTATCTATCCAGGGCAACGAATACTTGTTCTTAATTGTAACCTGATTCAGTTGCCTGTAATCTATGCACATACGCATTGAGCCATCCTTCTTTATCACAAACAAAACAGGTGCACCTCATGGTGACACACTCGGTCTCACGAATCCTCTGTCTAAGAGATCCTGCAACTGAACTTTCAATTCCCTTAACTTTGCTGGAGGCATGCGGTAAGGTGCTTTCGATATCGGTGCCGTCCTTGGCACAAGCTCTATCGTGAAGTCTATCTCTCGAACTGGTGGTAATCTAGATATCTCCTCCGGAAAAACATCCGGGAACTCACAAACAACTGGAATATCCTTTCTGGTAAATAGATTACAGCGGCTCTGCAAAGCCCGGGCCGAGCTCTGCGCTGATCTCTCCAAAATTCATTATTCATATAAAAAAATACTTTTTACAGACACTACATTTATATCTATATAAATATCCAAGGCAATTCATTAATCCAAAAACTCAATGAAAATAAATATATAAAATATTAGATAATAATTTAGCCCCCAAATCAGGGTTGTGTATCACAAACTAGCTGGAAACTGAAACCTTTTTTTTTTTTTTTTTAATTATTGCAGGTCAGTGGACGTGTTGGATTGGCAGCAATGTATGGTTCTGGGTGTTGGGCTTCCTCAAAAGATCCGTTCGGGGAGCCATTCGTAACTGCTTGTTGTGTTACTGGTGCTGGAGAATACTTAATGAAAGGATTTGCTGCACGTGAATGTTGTGTATCGGCATCATTGTATGTTCTGAACCTATTTCTGGAAACTTCTTTTTGCACCATGGATTTGAGACAGGTTCCAGACAATGCAAATAGTCTTGGCCAAAAATGTTACGGTTCTAGGAGGAACTGTTACATAATAGTGTAGATCTAATGGTTCAAATTTTTATACCATTTGCCTTTCCTTCTCTCTATTATTTGAAAATTTTTAAGTTAAAAAAATCCTCAGAAAGCGAAACTATGAAAGCCTCCTTAATGGGTTTTTATGCTGTTCCTATATCAATGAAATTTAAAATATAATTTACTTGTATATAATATAAGGTCTACTGCATTTTATGTAGTCCATTGATAGCATTTAACAAGTGATAATTGAAACCACATAGGCATTGCAGTTAACAGATTTGCTACGACATTGATTTCAACATATGCCAAATATTCTATTTACTTCTACTTCTTTCTTTGATTGCAGGCCTAGCATTCTAATTGTGACAGGGATTTATATGATATTGGACTCAGGGATATACACTGCCCTTGGGCCTTGTGCATGTGTAGCCATGGTTCAGTTATTTAAATGCAAATTTTTGATATGATGCTCCCAACTATGTGGGACTCTTCTGCATTATGTAAATCAACACCTATTCATCGGACTGATTTGGGCGCTTGGAATACAATATTCAGTTTCTCTGAGCGCATGCTAGTCACTCCCTTAATTATCATTTGATTTTTGGCAACCCTCTTTTATCATCGTTTATGGTCCTCTTAGGTTAAATCACATGTACCCTAACCCTAAAACATGTATTCCACAAAATCCCCCAATGTCTAACATGTATACTAGATGGAACTAACCTAAACCCAATACCAACTGCTTAAACAAATCATTTACCAAAAAAAAAAAAAAAAACTGCTTAAACAAATCTGAAACCCTGGGAAATTGAGATTGAAGAAAACGTATATACATGTAACATCGAAAACATGCGAAACCCAAAGTGCATACATGTTGAAAATCCCAAAAATACAAAACCCTAAGGAATATGGGTCCATCGATTGATGCAGGACAAACCCATGGCCTCCCATGGGTTAACCCTCCAATGGGCCCAGCCCATCCATCTCAACCTGTCAATGGGCCCTGCCCATTCATTTTATGCTATTATGAATTACTTTAGTTTATTTTATGGCTTATGTCTTTTAAATTTAGGTGTTTTAATCCTGACCATCAACATGTTTGGATGGTCTTATTCAGTTCTAGGTTTCTTTATTTGCCTATAGAAGCATTGTAATTTGTAAAGCCTCCTTGGCTATTCAGAATTGATGATTAATGAGAACTTTCTCGAGTGATTTTGGGGTTCTCGAGTTCTCTCTCTTCTTCCCCGCCCGTGATTGGGAGTTTGGCCTCTGCCGCAACCCCTACGATCATAATTGTTGTTTCACCATCAGTGTCAGGTTCAGGATCGTCTCTCTCTTGGCTTCCAGGATGCCTCTGTTGGCGCACACAACATTCCGGGTAAAAGATCAACAAGACAGGTAAATAGTCGATATGCCAATGGAAGGTCAAAGTCTGGTCAACTTCGAGGACCAAAGCATGAGTCAAAGCTCAATTCAAGCCAAGACACGATAAAGGTCCTTTCGAAATTTCAAGACAAATCGAGGTCAAATCAGCTCAAAGAAGTCAAAATACAACTTCTGACTTTAGACTACCAAGTGAACAAAGCACAGCTGAATGTCCGGGCTGCCAACCATCAGATGGCTGAACTGCTGCTAGACCAAGTCAAACCGCCGATAGGCAGTTTCAGCAAGTTCTGCCAGGTTGACCACTGACTAGCCAAAAGCCTAAATCAGCGGTATGACAAAAGGTGATTTTTTGACGCCCATTTCTAACTCTAATTGGTGCAACCACTTGATGAGGCTATAAATAGGGCGGCCCTTGGGCCGCATTTCAGGCATCAATCATCAACTGACAGCCTATTGCAAACAGTTGCTCCTCCAGACATCTTGAAACTCTTCTCCTCAGTCTACCGAGGGGAAACTCTGCTCCAAACCTCTTCAACCTCTCCAAACACCACCAACAAGGTACTTAACCTCTGAAAATGCAATCAGAGGGTTCAATCTAGTGCCTTGTCTGTGCCAAACCTATAAAACCACCAAGATTACAAGTCTTTTAGGACTTTCTTTGTTTCCTTCACTTAAGGAGTGTTGGATGTCCTCGACTTTGTTGTGTGCATCATTCTGGTTTGCCATGCATCGGCCCCGAAATGGCACAACCTTGGACACTCCATTGGCACAAAAAACCAACGACTCCCTTGGGAATTCGCAATTTGCACCTCCCCAAGAAAAAAAGTGATAGGCTTAAAAGATTGCCTACTTCACATCAAAACCCATTCAAACCCATACCCTGGTTTTAGCAACTATACTCGGAGAGTTTTATCAGAGTTTGTAACAAATTCAAAGGGAAAAAGAGACTAGCGATGCTGCTTTCTTCGAATCATCGATCAACGGTTCATTGCATTTTCTGCATTCTTGTGTATTCTCCATGTTGTTTTTTAGTCATTCTGAGGTCATCTAAGGCTAGCTGAGGAGTTTGAAAAGAAAAAAAAAAATGCAATGTAAACAACTTGCACCCACAAAGCCAGAACATCCGATCCCATGTAGAAAAATAAACTTGAGAAATGAATGAAAATACAATTCTTTGTGCAAAAATCATTCTTTCTCATATTTTTAGTGAATTCAACCATTGTGAATCCCCTCCAAAGTTTTCACATTTTTTGAAGAATAGAATATTGGCGTCATCTGTGGGAAGGATATAAGTTCTGATTTGACCAATTTTTGACAAATTATGAGAGGGACTGAAAAAATAGACAACTGCTAGAGGTCTGAATACCTCAGTCAGACTGACCGCCTACCAAACAAATGCTCAGTTGGTGATTCGTTGCAAGAATGCAGAAGTTGACTGTTTTTTGGAGTCTCTAATTCAGAACTCCTTCCAGAAATCGAGAAAAATGTCCCGGCAGCCTTATGACATTTTTAGAGAGAGAGAGAGATGAAACACAGAACAAGAGAGAGAGATGAATGTCGTATCCCATTCTCGGATCGACTGATGTATATATAAGGGCTTAATACCCTAATTACAATCAATTACAAATCAATCACAAATCTTAGATCCTAAAATTAAGTAACAACTTTGACTAATTACAAAGCAATAAATGGGTACAATAAATGGGCCAAAATGGATGGGCCTGGATTGACACCCCCCCTCAAATTGATGCTGGGGAGTCATAAAGCAGCAATTTGGAGACAAGAAATTGATGTCGAGGCCGAGGAAGTCCCTTTGTGAAGATATCTGCAAACTGAAACTCTGTAGGGACATGAGGTAGACTAATGACATCCCGCTTAAATTCATCCCGAATAAAGTGGCAGTCAACTTCAATATGCTTGGTGCGTTCCTGGAATACTAGATTTTCAGTTATTCGGATAACCCCAGTATTGTCGGCATGCAATGGAGTAGGAGAGGTTTGAGCGAACCCGAAGTCCGAAAGAAGGCCCCGTAGCCATAAGACCTCAGAACAAGCAGAAGACATTGCCCTATATTCAGCTTCTGTGGAAGATCGAGACACCCGTTCTTGTTGCTTGCATTTCCAAGAAATGAGAGAATTGCCAAGGTACATGCACCAACCAGTAGTAGAACGGCGTGTGTCCTGGCAGCCTGCCCAGTCAGCATCTGCATAAGCAGTCAGATGAAGAGGATTATCCTTTGGATAATATAAACCACGAGGGGCAGTTCTTAGCAGATAGCGGATAATGCGCTTCACAGCTGCCAAATGAAGGTGGCGAGGAGCTGTCATAAACTGGCTCACAAGATTAACAGCATAGGATATGTCAGGTCTAGTGATGGTGAGATAGACAAGACTTCCCACCAGGCGCCGGTATGGTTGAGGATCAGGAAGAAGATCCCCATCATCCTTACTCAGCTTGAGATTTACCTCAACAGGTGTATCAACAGGCGAAGAATCATGGAGGTCAGCCAACTCGATAAGATCTGATGTGTATTTGTGTTGATTAACAAATAGACCTTTGGAAGATTGATGCACCTCTAAGCCCAAGAAATAATGCAAGGGGCCCAAATCCTTCATATGGAAGTAAGTCCGGAGGGAATCTTGAAGAGATTTGATCATACCATCATCCGTGCCAGTGATAATAATATCGTCGACATACACTAGAAGCACCGTAACCCCAGTAGAGGGGTGGCAAAGAAAGAGAGATGAATCATAAGGGCTTTGAGTAAAGCCACTTTCGCATAAGCGACCCCTAAAGGTTTCAAACCATGCCCGAGGTGCTTGCTTCAGACCATAAAGCGATTTCCGCAGCCGACAGACGGACCTCTTGGAGGGAGAGGGGACGCCTTGTGGTATACGCATATAGACCTCTTCTTGCAAATCCCCATGGAGAAATGCATTTTTGACATCCATTTGGTATAATGGCCAAGACTGAGATGCAGCAATGGCGAGAAGTAACCTAACTTATGTCATCTTTGCCACAGGTGCAAATGTCTCCTCATAGTTAATGCCATACTCCTGTCTGTTTCCGAGTGCCACAAGTCGAGCTTTGTGTCTATCCAAGGACCCATCAGATTTAAGTTTGATCGAGTAGATCCATTTGCAACCAATGGGCTTAACTGCTGAAGGGCACTCCACAATATCCCATGTGTGATTCAGAGCCAATGCATCTAATTCCTCCTTCATGGCCTGGTTCCAGCAATCTTGTTGGACAACCTGCAAATAAGAACTTGGGATAGAGATAGAAGATAGGGTGGTCATCAAAGAAGTATGGGTAAAGCCATACCGCTCAGGCGGTCTAAAAGTTCTGGAGGAGCGACGTAAGGCAGGAGTAGGCGTGGAACCATTTGTCGGTGGAGGATCAGGGGGAGGGCCATCTGCAGTGGGAGGTTTCTCCCGTCGGTAGTATACAAAAGCAGGATTAAACCTAGTAACAGAGGTTTGATCCGAAAAACCTGGTAAGAGAGCTGGGGAAGAGGGAGGAGGACAATCCATGTGAGTTTGGAAGAAATATTGATTTTCAAAGAAAATAACATTTCGAGAAACCCTGATACGACGACCAATGGGATCATAACAAACAAAACCTTTTTGATTAGTGGCATAACCCAAAAAAGCACACCTGCGAGATTGTGCTGTGAGTTTCGTTCTTTCGGTGGGAGGTAGATGAACGAAGCAAACACAGCCAAAGGTATGTAGGTGATCAAACACAGGATGATGACCAAACAATTTAAAATGAGGCGTGAAATGAGCAATGGTAGGTGATGGAAGGCGGTTAATGAGATAGACAGCCGCTGTGAGAGCTTCAGTCCAAAAACGAGGGGGAACGGATGATTCAATTAGAAGAGTTCTAGTTACATCAAGAAGATGTCTGTTTTTCCGTTCTGCGACTCCATTTTGTTGTGGAGTATACGGACAGGTACGTTGAGAAATGATTCCTTTATTGGTTAAAAAGGATTGAAAATCCTTGGAAACATACTCCCCCCCTGAGTCTGAGCGCAAAGTTTTAATGCATTTAGAAAATTGGGTTTCCACATATTTAACAAAAAATGTAAATGCATTAAGAACATCAGACTTCGAATGTAAGAAATAAATCCAAGTAATTTTGCTGTAGTCATTAATGAATGTGACAAAATACTTGAAATGACTATGGGAAAGGGTCGGAGCAATGCCCCAAACATCACTGTGAATTAAGTCAAAACATGCAGTGCTCCGTGTGTGAGAGGTTGGAAAGGGTAAAGTTTTACTCTTACCTAATTTACAAGCATCACAGTCAAAAGAAGCAGAAGCAACAGGTTTATTTATTAATCCAGATTGAAATAATGTAGACATAGTAGAAGCATTCGGATGACCAAGTCTATTATGCCACAAACGAGAATGATTCTGAAGGAAAAAACAAAATAACTGATGTAAAGGATTATTCTCAATAACAGAAGATATTGGTAACGGAAAAAGTCTGCCACGCTTAGGCCCCCTCGCGATCACTTCCCCCGACTCCTGGTCCTGCACAACACATCCAGAAGAAGAAAAGGAGACTGTAATTATTTTCAACAAGTTGTCCCACAGTGCACTAAACAGTACCTGACGACCCAAATTTTTGAGTTGGGTTGTGTACGTGGGCCCCACCTAGTGATCTGTTGACAGATCTGAGTATGGGGATGGGTTCACAGCAAATTTCGGCAACTACTGGAAGTGGTCTCAGGTAGAACGAATCCAAATCCAAACTTTTGGACGGCTGAGATGAAAAGAAATGGACAAAACTGATTTTCTACAAAAAAGGGTAGATGGCCTACCTCTGATGATCCATAAATCGTGAGAAAATCTTCATAAATATGTATAAATCCAGGCGACCAATATGGGCTGCTTCCGCTGAGTAGCAGATGATGATCGCAGGTGGGCCACTCCTGATCTGAGATGATCAGGGAAGATCAGATATGATCTGGCTGAAGAAGATGATCACAGATGATCATAAATAGGCTCCCAATGAATGGAAGATGAGTTGGGAGAAGATCAAAGATGGTCGACCTTGCTCTGATACCATGACATTTTTAGAGAGAGAGAGAGAGAGATGAAACACAGAACAAGAGAAAGAGAGATGAATGTCGTATCCCATTCTCGGATCGACTGATGTATATATAAGGGCTTAATACCCTAATTACAATCAATTACAAATCAATCACAAATCTTAGATCCTAAAATTATGTAACAACTTTGACTAATTACAAAGCAATAAATGGGTACAATAAATGGGCCAAAATGGATGGGCCTGGATTGACACCTTAGGATCCATTTTCTTCGTTTTTAGACCTAAGTTTGTAGGCAACACATGCAGCGAAGTCAAATTTAAACTAAACCAACATGCCAATCCGCAGTTCTCTCGTTGGTTCAAATTCTATGGCCGTTTGGTTTCTTTTCCTTATAGAATTGATCCAATCAGTAAGACCATATTATATCAGTCTATTTGGTTTAAAAATCAGTCAATCTTTATGGCTTAGTGCACCTTTCTTGCCCTGCTTTTCGCCTTTATAGTTGACAGGATCCACATATAAATCGGTTTGGTCGTTGTTGCCATCAATTATGTTCTGCACTTCTTCCGAATAAGATCGGAATCAACTCTCTTTCTTTCATATTTTGGTGCCACTCCTGTCATACCAGATGCCCGTTTCGGGTTAGCCATTGATATGATTGGTTTCGAATATAAGAGAGAATTCGTGCCAAGTTTTCTCTTACCACTTCGGTTTTCCTTTTAAGGAGACCATGTTAGTTTGATGGCACATATCTACCATTTTGGTGCGACCCTCCTAAGGCCACCGTGTTGGTTATGAATTATGAGAGGCTGGTATTCTGACTATGGATTGAGCTTAAATTTAATTGCTCTCCTATTCTAAGTCAGAGATTGATTCCCATTTGTTTTGTTTTGCAGAATAACCATGGGTTCACTCATAATTACTTTTGATGAAGGGTTTGTTTAAGGTTTCCTTGACTATAACTGGCTCAACTTCTAAGGGCCAGGAGCGGACCTGCACTGATGAAGGCTCATCTGCTCCTCGAGTTCGTGTTCCAGAGACTCTTCTCTGTAGGGAGCACCACTCTCCCACCTAACAATCAGGCTTCAATAGCTCCGAGGCCCCAAAAGCCCAAAACAACCAAGACGGCGGCTAAACTCAAGCCCTGGGTGTCCAAATATGCCCAAAATCCCTTTGGCGTCTTCCATAAGGTTAAGGAGGAACCCAAAAGTGAGATGTGCTCATGTCACTACCACAACTGCCGACTCCGTATTAACTAAGAGTAGCACGGGGGAACAAGGGTCCAGATTGTGGACCAAGATTCTAAGGCTTATGGTGAAGCTCACGCCATCACTGACTGCATACAAGTGGTCAGCCAAGCCTGGAAGCAGGTCCGGGACCGACTCGATTCCAAGGCCCGTAGCAAACGAAAGCATCAAGAGGCTCAAGATCTCCGTCATTTCTTACCATTAAAGAAATTCACCTCAATTAGGGAAAAGGGAAGGAAATCCAATAAGAGATGAGGGAGGAGAAGATGGAGATCTTGTTGACGGCCGCAATCTACGATGGTGGTAGTAAGGTAGAAGGATGATTAGAAAGTGCAAGCTAGACCAAAGCCAAGTCCTAGAAAGAGAGAAAGGGAGAAGAAGAGAAGGGGGGGGGGGGGGGGGTTTCCGGGGGAGTGGTTAGGACTAATTAAATTTTTTAAAATTAATCAAGAATTTAGTCCAATAACCACAAATTCACTTAAATTGCATAACAAAGTATAACTATGAAAGATGGCAATCAAGTGAACAAATGTTTAGTACTCAATAAGTGAAATGTTCTAAGCACTCAATGATAATCTAAACAATCCAAAGCAATGGAAAATCATTAAGAGTTGTGACTATCAAGCATGATCATCTATGATGCACGGCTACGGCATGGATACGACAAGGACAAGTCGTAAACACGGCACAAACACGGATTTTACGCATAAAAAGTGAAGTATCGGATACGATACGACACGATACATTGCCCCTTTTGAAGTATCCGTGCATCATAGATGAGCATTTCATAGAAAGTCACACAATTTATAGTGGTTCGGTCCTAGTCTCCTAGACCTATATCCACTCTTAAGAGCATCACACCCAAATGGTCTCTTAGTTCCACTAAATGGGGTTTTCATAAATGTTCACCTCCAACCAAGTGCAACTACCAACTTTTTGATACAGTGGTTCAAAAACGATACCTTGAGTGCACTCTTGATGCTTGAAACCGGAGTTCCAAGCTTTAGATTCCTTGCTCTGCTCCCTCGGTGTTGATGATGCTCCAATAAGTGCTCAACCAAGAGGAAATGGGTTTTCCATTTAGGGTAAGTGAGGATTGTAACTTGAGAGGCTTGAAGATTACCCTAGAGGAGTGATTCCACTAATCACACTTGAGTAGCGCTTTGAATGCTCTTGAATACCCCTATGATGGGCCTTAGTGTGAGTGGAATGGGATTTTGGAAGCTCAAGAGAATGTGACTTAAGTGCTAGCTTGTAGCTGAAAGACATTCTCAAAATCAAGTTACTTCTTGCGTTTTGAATGAGCTCTGGTATATATAAATAGAGTTCCAACGGCTAGTCTACGGTGAGCCATGAAATGGCCTCGACTCACCGTGAAATCCCAACAACTATTTTGACTGTCAGTCAAAACTGGCAGTTGGTTCTATGTTGAGCTGTACGGCTCGCCGTGGGATATCTGTAGTACAAAACAGCCAAAAATGACTCTGGAAAAGCTCACCATAGGATTTACGATGAGCTACTTGAACCCATACGGCTCTCTGATCTAACGGCAAGCCACTCGTACCCACTTCACACTTTCTCTCCACCATCTCCACACCCAAATAGTCCCTTTCGGGGTCGAAAGGTCTGATCACTACAGCTTTCTCACTCATCTCTCTCTCTAACCTCAGAAAGAAGAAGCAATTACAGAAAGCTCTATTAAGACAGGGCTGTAATCAAATCACAACAGTCTAAGAGAAGGTCTAGATGCAGTGTCAGCTGAAGAAAAGCAGAAACAAAGAAAATCTCCTTTGTATTTTTTTTCTTCTTCTCTCTTTTCAGCTTCTTTTCCAACCTTTAGGGCTCCTTTAAACAAGAGTGAGTTATCATTGGGTGGGGGGGTTGGATGGGCTTTAATTAGTGGGGTGTATATCGTTTTTTCTCTAAAATCCTATTACATTGTTTGTTTCTCTCTAGAAAAAAATGGGAAAAGGAGGAGAGATCATGAGGGGGAGAAATGGCGGCTAAGGCTGTGCAGTTTTTGTGCAGATTGTAATCATTTACTTGAATCATGCCCTCATTTGTAATCATTACAAAGATCCATCCATGTCATGCCATGCCATACATATATACATGTCCATGAATCATGGAGGAGGATGGAAATGGAATTTGGAAAGTCACTCAAATTGTACATTATACTCGAGCCGAGCCAAGGCCCTATATGCCGGGCTTAAAAAAGAAGTATTATATGCACTTCCATAGTCATATATGCACTTCCATAGTCATCTCCATCCTATGATGACCTTCATGTTTTTGGCTTAGTTTGCTTTGTACATTTGCCTCCTGAAAGAACCAAACTAGTTCATTCTCAGGTTGTGTTGGTGTAACTTTCAACGTTCGTCGAAGATCATTTACGTGGTCTTCCTTCTTTCTGCTTTTGACGGCTAAGTCGTCGACGTAACACTCGACCATCTTGTGCAACATGTCTTTGAAGATTTTGTTCATTGCCCTTTTTTATGTTGCGCTAGCGTTCTTCAACCCAAACGGCATTACAGTGTACAACATAGCATACATAGCCTTGATCGAGCTAACGTAATTGATTTTGCTGGATCGAGCTGCCCTGGCCTGGCCTTGATCGAAAAACCCGCATAGCAGCTGATAGAGAGCACTGCCTTGATCGAGCTGACGGAGGCGACTGTCAAAGTCGAGCTTCACCTTCCATGGTTGGATTGGGCTTTTAGCGGGCATTCAAGCGACAGCTCAGTGTGTTTTTTTAGGTTATGCACCCTTCCAGAAAGGGATCCTTTGCTATGATCCTCACATTCGTCGAATACGTACCTCTAGGAATGTCGCTTTTTTTTTTTTTTAACATTAGTATTTTTTTCAAAGACAACTTGATCCTCCTGACTCTGCTCATTGGTGTCCTTACCTGGTTTTTCTGACAAAACACCAGTTGTTCAATTTAATCCTAACTTTGTGTATCACAGACGGTATAAAAAAGCGCCTACCAGCAATCCCCCTCTTGATCTTCCTCCAGCATTCGGTCCACCTCCGGCACTTGGTCCATCTGGACCTCCTTCATTGTATCGCTCCACTCACATTTCGATTCCACCAGACCGCTATGGGTTCTCACATACTTAATAGCCACTTTGTCTTCATCTTCCATTCCACAATCCTATTCTTAGGCTGTGCAGCACCAATGTTGGAACAAGGCTATGCAAGATGAATTGGAGGCTTTAGATCAAAACCATACATGGGGTATTGTCCTATCTCCTGTGGGTGTTAAACCTATTGGCTAGAAGTGAATTTTTTATCTCAAGTTAAAATCAGATGGCACATTAGATCGATATAAGGCGTGTCTTGTTGCTCTTGGAAATTGGCAAGACTATGGCATTGATTATGATGAAACTTTTGCTCTCGTCGCCAAGATGACCACGATCCTCACCATTCTTGTTGTTGCTGCATCTCAGTCTTGGCCTCTCTATCAAATGGATGTAAAAAATGTGTGTTTTCATGGTGATCTTAAAGAGGACGTTTACATGCGTCTTCCTCAGGGGTTCTCATCAAGGAAGGGTATGGTTGTCAAGCTTCGTCGCTCTCTCTATGGTCTGAAACAAGCTCCTCGCGCATGGTTTGAGAAGTTTCAAGATGCTCTTCTCCACTTGAATTTTCATCCAAGCCAGTATGATCCATCCATGTTTTTACACCATGCTCCATCCGGGATTACGGTGCTTCTTGTCTATGTTGATGACAGTCATTACTGGTCCTAATGCAAAAATGATTCAAGAGCTCCAAGCTTCTCTTAATGAGACATTTCATATGAAGGATCTTGGCCCCTTAAACTATTTCCTCGGTCTTGAAGTTCATCAATCGACTAAAGGTATAGTTCTCAATCAGCACAAATACATTGTCGATCTCATTGACTTGGCTGGCCTTACTGCTTCCGCTCCAGTAGATACCTCGGTCGAATTGAATGTCAAACTCAGTCAGGAGGATGGTGACCTTTTTCCTAATCCTACCGTATATCGCTAGTTAGTAGGTAGGTTGATCTACCTCAGGATCACTCGTCCTGATATCTCCTACGCAGTCAACCTAATTAGTCAGTTCATGATTGCTCCTCGACACCTTCATATGGCTACTGTGCGCCGCATCATTCGGTACCTTATTCGAAAACCGACTCATGGGTTATTCTTTTCATCAGACGATCCTATATCTCTCAAAGCTTATTCAAATGCCGATTGGGCTGGTTGTCCGGATACACGCAGATCGACAACTGGATGGTGTATGTTTTTGGGTGATAGCCTGATTTCCTAGAAATGCAAGAAACATGAAAACGTTTCAAAATCATTTATTGAGGCCGAGTACCGAGCCATGTCTGTTGCATGCTCCGAAGTTCTTTGGCTCCGAGGTCTGCTCTCCGACATTGGGTTTCCAGCAGAAGGTGCTACCCCCCTCTATACAGATAATACAAGTGCAACTCGGATTACTGAAAATCTGATTTTTCATGAACGCACTAAACACATCAAGGTTGATTGTCACTTCTTACGTGATGAGTTTAAACGTGATATCATTAGCCTTCCGCATGTCTCCACTGAGCTTCAAGTTGCTGATATTCTTACTAAAGGTCTTCCACGACCGCGCCATCAGTTCTTGGTTGGCAAATTGATGCTCGTTGATTCTCCTGCATCAATTTGAGGGGGGGGTGTTAAACAAGCCGACGACCCTGAAGAGATCCGGTCTAGATCATATTATATCACGTGGATTTGATTGGGTCAATAATACAGTTGTACATATTCTATTTTAGTTGTTTTCATAACTTAGAATAGTAATTGATATACTAACCTAGATTAGAGCCTTGATTAAGGCATATAATTGTTATATATTGAGGAGAGATCTCCAAAGGAAAGACACTGGAATAATACAATCTAAACATTCACAACTCTCATTCTATTCTGTCATTGTGAGAATGATATATGGCACTAACATGAACTTGTTGCTGGAGGTGATGGAGGAGAGAGGAGGAGAGAGATAGAGAAATGAAAGAAAGAGAACATTAGAATTAGGGAAGAAAGGTAGGAATGAGGGTTTGCTTGAGGTGATGGAGAAGAGAGGAGAGGGAGAGAGAGAAATGGGAAAGTAGAATGACAGAATTAGGAAAGAAAGGTAGCAATGCGAGTTTGGTGGTTGTTTTTGTTTCTAAAGAAGGAAAGTGAAAATGACCACAATGCCCTTCACTTAAAAAAAGGCTCAAGGAAGACCTATACAAGGGATATTTCTGGGTTTCCAAAAGAGTTCCTTTCTTCACCAATGTCTCTCAACAAAAACCACTACATTAGAGGGCCCTACACATTTCTAAAATTATGCCTAGCCCTTCACAATCTCCCAAAATAACAAATAACTTACCCTAACTACCGAACTAGGTCCAAACGCTATCAAAGCACCTAAATAGAGACTCTAACACCCAAACCTAGTTAATTATCAATTGATTTCCGTCTAAACACCATTAATTGCCATAATTACCACTAATCAAGACGGGGGCCTTACAAGCTTGAAGAGCAGAAATGAGAGAGAGAGAAGAAAAGAAATGAAATGAAATGAATGGTGGTGGTTTATAAAGGCTTGGGACTTTTAGAATCACATGTTTGCCATTAATGAATTGTTGACATGATTAAACCGGGCTCTCTAGGGTGTTTTAGCCATCGAAATGGTTCACATTCTACACAAAAGTTTTAGGAAATAATTTCCTCTTTCTAATGGGCATAATGTTAACATATTTCCGAGACTATGATCAAACTCACATATTTCCTAAGATGACAACACTCTCTAAGGTACTAGACTAGGTCCAAAGGTCTCAAAACTTCCCAAACACTAGTCTAACACACAAACTTAGCCCTTGTTTGTCATCACTAATTTTTGCCTCTATTTCTCAATCTCTAAATCGGGTAGAGATTTTGATAATAGAGGCGTTTGACAGCCTCTTTTATTTTATTTTTATATTTTTTGTAGAGAAGTAGAGGCAATGCCTCTATTTCCCATAGCCCACCATTGGATGCATGTAGAAAGTAGAGGGGAAGAAAAAGAGCCGGGTGAACAGTGTTCTTGCCCATTCACGCCGTAGTCTTTTTTTTTTTTTTTCTTCTTTCTCAAAATCTAAGAGTGTAAATCAAGTTCCAAACCGTTGGAAATGTTCAAAAGATCAAACACGGTCATGACACTAAATTTCAGCCGTTGGATCATCACCAATCTCAAGATATGTTCAAAAAAAGGTGGGCCATTGGATGCGATTTTCTAGAATTGGTGGGTCCAAAACGCAAAATCCACATTTTAGATCTCTTTGGAAGGATGAAAATGGCTATGCGGTCAATTTTCAAGAATTGATACCTTGTGGATCTCGAGATATTTGGAAAACAATATCGGCCATTGGTGTATTGTGATCAATATTGGATTTGTCCATGAGCAGTAACATTTTTTTATTTTTTTATTATTTATGGGAGTGCAAATCAATATCTAAATCGTTGGAAATGTTAAAAAGATAAAACACGGCCATGACACCAAATTTCAGTCATTGGATCATCACCAATCTCGAGATATGTGCAAAAAACGTTGGCATTAGATGCAATTTTCTGGATTATGTGTGCCCCAAACACAAGATCTAAACCATTGGATCTGTTTGGAAGGCTGAACACGGCCTGAACACGGCCATAGGGTTAATTTTCAAGGCTTGATACCTTGTGGATCTCAAGAAATTTATGAAAAACTTTCAACCATTGATATAAAAAGGCTATTTAACATAGATCTTTGCATTACCGAACACTTCTTTTGATTCTAGCCTCCTTTTTTAATGGCTCTATTTTGATGGGTCTATCCAAAAAAGAGTAGAGATGCCAAACAAGGCCTTCGTTAATTACCCTCTAATCACCCATAATCATAAACACCAGTAATTGGCATTAATAACCATAATTAGGTGTTGGAGTCTTACATCACTCCATGCAGCTTCTCACTGTAGAATGTCGTAGGCTTGACCTCCTGATTCGATGCCACATCAATGTTGTGCATCACAATCCACGTAAAAGACCTTATTGAATTCAGGTTATGCTAATAAAGGGGCCTTGATGATATTATGTTTGAAATGTTGGAAACTTTTATCTGCTTCTCTAATCCACACAAATGGACTCTTTTTAATGCAATCTGGAATGTGAACAATAATGGATTTGAAGTTCCTCACGAACTGACAATATCAATACGTGAAAACTTCTCACCTCATGTAGATTGGAAAATATTAGCCATTCTCTCAATGCCATAACCTTCTTATGATCAACTATGTTTCCATTTGATACAATAGCCAAGGAAGACCTGTATAGCTATAACAAAGCTTCATTTTTTTGAGATTGCCTATAGTTTATTTCCACAATGGCCCAACTCCTGACACCAAATAGCCGGCATTCCGGTATGAAATAGTTCGCCCTGAAATGGTTGACAAGGGTGGGGTTAGATCCAGACAACTCAGAAGGTAGCAATGTAGAAAATGCGAGCTCACCAACCAAGATGGCCATTCCAAGGATCATGTCTGTCAAGAGGGGGAAACGGGAAATTTAATGTGAGCTAAGCCCTAAAGACTGACTCCATAAGTCAAATAGGGTGTATGACACCTCATCCTACCAAAACTAGGGTCTTGTAGTTCTAGGTCCATTCTAAGTCAAACGGCAAACATACAAAACACTTAATGAGAACTATGAAAAGAAGCACACTAACAAGGCATGTAAAGAATTGAACTCTGCAGAACAAGCATTGCATGATCAAGGAATTATTACAAATTACCAAGTTTACCAAGACTTAGGCTTGGATTGCCATTAACATGTGAGAACAACACTTTTCCACCATATGCATTCCTAGGATCCCGAATGCCCATGTTTTACTAGTCTCTTGCTGCTCTGATGGTTATTGGCATTCAAGGTAGTAAGTACACGTACTCTAGACTTAGTATGGCACTACACGTCTCTGAACAATCTAGGAAGTGAATGTCAGCTCAAATATCACTTCTTGTTGGTCTCAAGCTTAAACATCAAGATGCATTTGGTTTACAAGTCTACCTCCAAATCTTAATGTCTAAGGCTTCCTGTGACAAGAAATGAGGTTTATTCCACTCATTGGTCAAGGAGTGGGGGCTCAGTAGCCCATAGTGTGATTGGGCATAAAGCCAAACCAAGAAAAACACAGGAGAGAGGGGATCTGGGCCATTCGGCCTTTGACAGGGGCCAATGGGCCAATGGCTAATTGGCACTGACGGCGATGGTCAATCAGTGTGTGAACACCCTAATTTTCCTGAGATTTCCCCCCCTTTTGCCATATTTCTAATAAGGGTCTTTTGCACATATCTAAGGGTCCAAACATAAATTAAATTCCAATTAACATGCCATGGTCTCCAATTATAAAAATAACAAAAGACATGAGATTAGACAAAGGTATCTAGCCAATCTTGGAGAATTAAGCAAGAATCAACAAATAACATAGCATGTAATGAAATTAATATTGAACACTTGCCTTGGTCTACTAAGCTCATAAACTCACTAGCAAAACCACCCAAATCACGGCTGAGTCTCTCTTGCTCAAAATCCCCACAATACTACTGCAAAACTCCTTAAAATTAAAAACCAAGGAGGAGTTTGAATTAGGCCTTGCATGTCAGGGTCCACAGCTAACTTAGGCCCCTAATCAATAATTTAAAAGAATTAAGAGAGGAGCTTACCTCCAAGTGCTCCAATGAAGGAGAAATCAATGAAAAGAGGGTTGGCCAAACCAAAATTGAAGGAAAAAGTAGAAGAGAGTTATGGGAGGAAGGGGAGTCTATTCCATGGAGTGGAATCCTGATCCGGTGATAGGAAGAAGAAGAAGAACTATAGCTGGTGGGTTGCCAAAAGTGGCTTGAAACGATTAAATGAATTCACTGGGTTTTTTCTACAGGCATCAAAAGGGTACGGAACCTTCACAAAAGTTTCTCAAAACAATTCCCTCTATCTAATGAGCCCAATATTGACATACTTTCGAGACCTTGGCAAAAATCTCAATGTCTCCTTAAATGACTATTATGTCCTTTAAAGCACTAAAGTTAGTTTAATGACCCTCAAACCGACCCAAGCTCTACTCTAACTTACAATACCAATTAGTTATTATCTAAGCCTACCTAACTAGCAACTAAATGAAATTAATTAACCTTAATCATAATTAATTAGCACTAAACATCAACATTTAGGGGTGGGGTCTTACATAATCATAGATGGGACGGGGGCCTTAGACACATTGAAACATGAGGCTATACAAATATGGAGATCGTCTTTTGAGTAATGGAGTATGCCTCTACCTATATATGTACATTTAAGCCACAGTCTCTTCCCAATTTTAACTGTCCACTCTTTAATTTTGATTTTAACAATCTCACTAATTTTGTTATAAATTTTACCATATTACCAATAGTTATTATACACTAACACTGTTGATTTTGACCTCGCCAATTTCAATTTTGATCATCTCAATTAAATTTGTCATTTCAATTTATATATATTTTTACGTTAGTCCAGATTGGGATGCTTTCATATGAAAGCTGGTTCAAACTTGCGCCAAATTTAATGTCAATTGATATTCATTTTATGCTGACCCTAACATAGTTGGGACAAGGCTCTGATGATGGTGTTCATTTTATATGTATATACTTTAGCGATTTATTTTAATTCTAATTTTGACCATCTCATTGTAATTCATAAAAATATATGGATTTCAAGTTTTTTTTTTTTTTTTTTTTTTTTTTTTTTTTTTTTTTTTTTATATAAATTTTCAATCCTATGTAAACATATTTAGTATAATGAATTAGAATGCCCATGTTTTTGCTAGTACGGTGTGATTTTTATTCTTTTCCACCCCAAATGCCCTGCAAAATGAGATCATTCTACTAGAATATGCTAGTCAATTGTAATTTGGATACCTCCAGTCCTCCACAAGCACTGAAAAATCTCTAGTTTGTAAGAGAACAACTGATTCCTTTAAAGCTTCAGTCATGGTGAAGCAGTAAAACATGGTAGCTCATATTATCACATGGCACTATAGTTTCCTTTTGTATTCATCACAGTGCACAATAACTTCATAACTTGGTTCTTTTTTGTAGATCACAGGAGGGCCCTGCCTCGGCCTGCACAGAAGTTCTTTGTTCAATTGTTGAGTACAGCAGTCAACATGGTGCAAATAAAGATGCAGGCGCATTACTTGTTCAGGCTGATATTCATAAGATGGTGTGTTCTATTGGTACCTGAAAATTTTCCAATATTTTGTTGTACCCTAAATTACAAGAAGCCATACTTCTGCAAAATGGGTGGATATCCATTAAAGATGTGAGTTTGGTTGGTACTGGAAGCAGTCAGCAGTGTACATTTTGCTGGATACGAACTTTTTCCCCATACAATTGGGTTGGTTCTGGAAGAAGAGTACATTCTGCAGGATCCGAACTTTTGCCCTGAACAATTCCAAATCCTACCCGAAACCTTATAAGGTCATCTTAAGGTACTTTATTTAGTAATGACTGATTTTATTCATCATTTTTCTTGTTATAGGTCCCGGAGAATGCATTTCAGTTGAAAGCGGTAGAACTTGTTGCTGCCTACTCTTCAATGTCCTTCGGCATTGGCTACTTTGGAAGCTCTATGGATCAACCCAAGGTATCCTGTTTTAATAAATTTTAACTTTAATGTCAAATAATTGTTCTAGGCTGCACCCACACATGAACAATTGCCAAATCGTATTTGATGCATGTCACGCCCCCGAGATCCGGTTGGATCCTAACCACATCCCTAGGGCACGATAATCAAGTCCACGGTGAGGTTATGAGTGCTGATTAGTCATTATAATCAAATCGTGGAAGCAGCAATTCATGCAATCTGCACACATGGTAAACCAAACATGTCATTGTAATAACAGACCTGATACAAGTACATAAATGCATTTACTTCAAGTCTAAGTTACCAAAATGAATTAGAATTTAAGTACAGGTCCGATAATCATAGTCAATGGCCTAACAAAATAAAGCACCTATCTTAAAATCGAAGATGTCCAAAATGGGTAATATGTATGGCTCTCGTGTGCTGGCTCTAACGACGTCACACTACGTCATCTGCAATCCACTCATGATGCCCCCTCCGCGAGATGATCATCCGGGACTGCCTCAACCTCCGACTCATAGGGTGCTCTGGTACCTAGGCACCAAAAGTAGCATCATCAAATTACAACAAGTAGATAGATAATATACATCAATAAAGAATAATGTGAGTAAAGATCATAAGAGTAATAATAATGGAAACCTAGGCATAAAAACATGAATAAATGCAATACTAGAGGAATCACATAAAGACAGTACCCTAGCTATAGACTCTTAACAACATGGTACTCCACATAGGTTAATGCACCGGGACAGGCCTGATTGTAATCATAATGCAACCTAGGTGAACCCGATCAAAACAAATGCAAACATCACAGCTGCGCATTAACTCACATAATGCGTGCTGGCCTAATGGTATACGTCCGCCTACTTGATCTATAGACGGTAAATATATGCATGCAATTAAGTCCTAACTATGGGGTAGCACCCAAACCGTGGGAGACTAAATCAACCGAGTGGTGCCTAACTCAAAGGATTGAAGAACATGCAAACAATGTTTGGCTAGTCTTTCATCAGGTATCGCAACCAAAGCAAAGCAAAGCAAAGAGGAATTACTCCACATGCGTTTCACCCAAACATAACCATAATCACCAAACTGAGTAGTTCTTGATGCCACCTCCACTAGTCCTGAAGACTTCCTAACAGATCACACAAATGCACCATCTCCTGTGAGATGCTAACCAAAGTTGAGCCCCAAAGTCCATATAATCCATACACATCCATACCAAGTTCCTCAATTAAAAAACAAAACAAGTCGGTCCCCAAAGATAGACGAGAAGAATGGATACATGTACATGTCATGTAATATATGGAAATGCTAACTTATCCGGCAATTCATGATTCTCGAGTCAAGGGATACGCTTAGCCAACCTAGGGTTAAGGGTTGCCTTGCACATGTAGGGCCCATACTGGCTTAAACAGTCGCTACACGGTTCCAGGATAACCTAAGCAGTAAATTTGGTTCTCTGAAGGTTAAGTATATTCCAGAGGTCCACTTCACCACTCACTTAGTACAATATGGGTCCCACATTTGTAATTGAACAACCCTTAAGGAATATCAAGCTCACACATCCCCTTTTTATTGATCCTACTCTTATTCATTAATTATCTAGGCTAGGGGTCATGATTCTAGGGTTAAGGGTCCCATTTTTCCAAAACTCAAAATCATGGAAAATAAGCCTACGGTTTGCCATAAGCCTTCCTACGGCTAGCCATGAGCTCATCGTAGTTCAATTCCTGTTATTTACACTCTCAAGATGAACAATAACTCTAAAACAAAGAGGATTCATGGCTAGCCATGGATGACCCATGGCTAGCCATAGAGCACCTACGATTAGCTGAGGCCTAACCGTAGTGCAACTACAGTTAGCCTCTCTGGAGCTTTTGGCTCGCTGTGAATCCTCCATGGCTAGTTGTAACCTTCGAAAGGGATTCCAAGGGAGCCATCTCCCATACCTCAAATGGGTTTCCTAATACCTTTTAAGGGCTACAAGGCACCTATTTTATCATACCCATCTAGGATTTTACGGGCCATTAATTCATTCACCATTAATTCCTGTTAGTTACTACATGAAATAAATACAAGGAATCAACAAGCCTAAGCATAAATATCATATCACAAACATTTATTTACTTGTGTTTGAGTGTTACAGCCAAACTCCTTTTGGTGCTTAGGGTTCCAAGTTCCTTGCCTTACACAAGCACCCTCTCTAATCCAATGTCCAAAAGCACTCTCTGACATGTCAAAGAAGAAAAACACTAGTAAGCTATGAATGCATGACCATAACATAGAAGAAACGGGAACTACATGAGATTTGGGAAGCTAGCTTACCTAGGAAAGTGAGAAAGAGGAAGGAGGAAGGAGTTGGGGAAGATGATGATTAGGTTCTTGGAAGTTTGGGAGAAGCTTGGCTTTGGCTTGGAATCCTTGGGAGAATTGAGCTTGGAGAAGGGAGTGGAGAGGAAAACTGAGGAAGCAAAGGAGATGAGAGTTCTGAGAAGGGGAAAAAAAGGAGTTGCTAGCCCTATGTAGAGAAGGTTTCCTCTATTTACAAAATGGGGCCTTTAGGGACTATGTTGAAAATGGGAAATTTGATGGGTTTCAGGCCGCCAGATCGCGACGAGCCCAACATGAAAGATGATGTGCATGATGTTGGGAAATTTGATGGGTTTCAGGCCGCCAGATCGCGACGAGCCCAACATGAAAGATGATGTGCATGATGTGAACTACCCGATCCACGCAGCTACGCTGAGCTTTTGAAATTGCTTCTAAACCTCTCCTAGTTTACCAAATTATGAAATACCCCCTACTACACTCAAACTCATTTTGATCCACCCTAAAAGGCCAAAACTTACCGAAATTATTCCTAACACTGAAAGTAACGTGGTAGGCTACTAACCACGATTAACTAACCTTAATCCTAATTAATCACACTAATCCACCTAATTAAGGCCAAGGGCCCTACAATGCACTAAAATATATTGTCTTTTCTTGACCATGTCCTTTAGGGCATGTTTTGATGCAAGAGGATAAAGTAAAAGAGGAGTAAAATGTCCTACAACAGTAATAATTTTTCTTATATAGCTATTTGGATGCAACCGAGCCAACCAGTAAAGTGGTCTTGTCGGTTGACATGTCACCCTCCATCACTCCCATCACGATTCAAAGCTAACAGCTGCATTATTGGTTGTAACGGTCGAGCCCACTACGGCTATTTTGAAAATAGCGGCACTACGGTCTAAAACCTATTTGAGCCAAGTAGTTTAAATTTTAAATATTGTTTTTTTCTAATTTTTCTCCTTTATAGCCCTTCCTAAAGTCATCTCTAACCTTGTATGTTTCCAAATCACTAAAAAAACATAAGATTGGTTGCTATAGAAGATTCGATTTTTTTTTTACCACTTAAAAAATCCACACCGCTACGCTTCTATGTATCCTCGCAATTGCTATGCAGCATTTTGGCCACTGGCTGCTACACCCACCATAACTGCTATTTTGATCCTTGCTCTCCATTTCCTCCTTTCATGCCCAGAAACCACAACTCAAACCATGTTTTCCTCTTTTATTCTCTTCTCTATCCATGGCTCCATCTCCATGCCCCAGTTTTTGGGTTACGTAGTTCTCAAGTGGTCAGTGATGGTAAAGACGACCTGGCACCAGTAGTTGAACGCGGAGATGATGTATTTTAGCAGATGGGTTTTTGTGAGACGATGATGGGTTTGTGCAAATAGATGGGTTTAAGTAGATGAGGTTTTTTTTGTGAGAGGAGGATTGATTCTTGCATATTGGTTGCAATTAGATGGAGATGGGTTTTTTCATAGATGGATTTGGTGATGGGTAGAAGAACCATGATGGAGAGAGGATCGGTGAGATGAGGATGTGTTTTGACTTCAAATGGATTTGGTGATGGGAAGGAAAGCAGTGATTTGTTGAGAGGATTTTGAGAACTCGATCCAATTTTTTGGTCTGTTTGGTAGGAGTTTGAGAACTCCATCTGTTTTTTGGGTCTATTTGCTTTCAGAATTTTGAGGATTCCATTTAATTTTCGAACAGACTGGTATCAAGAATTTGAGAAATTCCAGATTTCCGGGTAGTTATTATATGTAATGAAAGACGATTTTGGGTTTGCTTTAGGATGAAGATGATTCTGAATCCTCTATTGGAGTTAATATATGTGAAATTACAGGTCTTCGGGAATCATTGTGCGGCCCACATAATGATAATCTCGACCGTTCATAAATGATTGCCATCCCCTCCAATAGTGTATCCTAAAATCTTAGTTCAATAGAGGGAGGTTCCACCATTCGATTGAGTGGTTAAGGAAAGTTGGGCGGCGGTGATGAAGATCCTTTGTTGCAGTTATTAGATGTGAAGTTACAGGTCTGTGAAACCCTTGTGGGGCCCACATAATGATAATCCAGGCCGTTCAAGATGATTGTCACCCCCTGCAATAGTATTTCCTTGGATTTCATTTCAAGAGTTGGGGAAACCACCATTCAGTTGAGGCATGATGAAGATTTTGAGTAACTACATGTTATGAACACCGAATCAACCCGAAAATACATCGTGGGACCTAATAAGAGATGGCCTTAACTGTTTAAGTAGAATCCCGTACCCTACAATGATTTATCCTAAAATTTCATGAGAATAGTAGCGGGGCCCACCTTTCAATTGAGCATGTGATTGGTACAAGAATTTTTGCTTGCCAAGAAAAAAAAAATACCGCTCTTGAGTTATCCAAATGCAATAAATTTGTAAGATCTCGATTCTTAATTGTGCGATTATTGTTAATAAATTGTGCTTAGTGGCTAATTAATTGAGTTTAGATGTGAATTAGTTGTTTGTGTGGGTTAGACTAATGTCTTGTAAGTTTCAAGAAGTTTTGAGAGTGTTTGGACTTGGTTTAGTATTCAGGATGACCTAGTTGTATTTCTATGAAAAGTTTAGGGGTATTTTGGGAATTTCAAAAAAAATATTATTTTGGGTTCATTGGGTAGATAAAATTATCCTGAACAACTTTCATGTTCAACTTGTGTCCCTGATGCCAGAAACCCTTTGTTTCGCAATTTTATGCATTATTCGGGACATAGTCGTCATTTTCGTAAAATTTGAGTTTTCTCTAGAAACCTCAAAATACGTCGTTTTTGGGCTTGTTGGAAAGACAATTTCATTTCAAGAGACTTCTTATCTTGGCTCGAGACGATTTGATGCAAGGGATGATGAAGAGGATGATGATGCCCTAATCCAAAGCTCCTAGCCGATTCCTTGCTTTCCTCTCCTTTCTCTCCATTTTTCTCTCTTTCCCTCACTTCTCTCTTGGCTGTGAGATACAAAAAATCTGTGTTTCTTGGTGGAGGGTTCCTCCTATAATGTGGGTCTTCGTTTTCTAGTATATTAGAAGTCCTAATGTGAGTATTAATGCAACTGGGCCCCTTTCTCTACTTCTCTCACTCCCCCTAGGAATCATTTCAAATCTAATGGGATGTATTACAAGGGCTGGTTGTTCCTTCCTAAACATAGTACATTGGTCCCACATTCTAACATGCAGTCCCATTCATACTAATATGCACTACATGGCCCATCCTATATGTAAGTACATATTATTTAGTTGTCACCAGCTTAACCTCATTATGCAATTACATTAATCATGTTAGAAAACACAAGTGGGGCCTACTAACTAATGCATAATGCTGGGCATTACAATTAAGTCCATGTTCAAGCACAATGTAATAAGTAATTCAAAATTCCACATTATGCAATGCAAGGCAAGGCACATGGTAATGCATGAAACTAATTACTTGCCCATTAATCATGAAAAGTGAGGTCCACATAGATATACAATAATGTTATCCTTATCATAATTACATTATTACATTATTACATTCTAGTCCTTGTATAGGCCATAGTTACAATTTTGTCCAAAGGTTGATAATGCCGTTTTCTACAAGTATGTGGTGAATTTAACACTAAATTGCACGGAATGACTATTATCTCAGAATGCATGGTGTGGACCCACATAAACACCCGAAATTGTATATTATCGGATTATCATTAAATTAAGCCATGTAAAACATAATTAACAAATAAAACTTCACTACGTGCTTATACAATGCACTAATAAACCCTAATTGGTCGCATGGTTTAAAATTGTGGTATTAGTCACAGTATTGGCCGACCCAAAAAACCAATTGTGGTATTAGTATCGGTTGCGGTTGGCAGTCCATCACAATCATCGCAGCATGAAATTTTTTTTTTTTACCCAAACAATAAATAAAAAAAATATCCAAAACATCCAGAATATTGTAAAATGTAAAAAATAAAATAAAAATATCGCTCCCCACAAGTCATAACGTAGTGTGCCTCTCTCTTCTCTAAAATTATATAATTTTTTTTTACAATTACATAGATTTACATATATATGCTAAGGTAAGGTGAAATATCACAAATTCTGTGAAATGTAACCATAATTATGACTTAAGAGCTATCTACTAATGTTACTGTTACTCATTACACAATAGTTCTATGCCAAACTAAGAAGCCACAAGCATTTTAAACACACTTGCAAACAAATTTGGGTAACTATTTTTCAATGACCTACACGATTTCAACGAAAACCTCAATTTTCAAAACTAATCTACCTTCAAATGTGATCCAAGAGAATGAAATATATCTGCAACAAAAAGAGCATGCAATCCTCATTTCTAAGCCATTTCTAAACAAATCTTTAAAAAAATTGCAAAAAAGCTCATAATAGTCACCTTTTTAGAGTTGAATATGAACTTTCTAGATGAAATCTACAAAAAATAAGACTTTTTAATGACTGTTGACGAAGAAGAAGGGTAGCAGCTGATATGTTCGGAAGGAGGAAGAAATGAGTAGAAAAGGGGAATGAAAAACTAAATAAATAAACATTGTTAACCGATATTTTTAAAATTCGGCCAATATATTGGCCAAAACTGATATTTTAAAATGCTGCCCAACAAGTTCCAATAATTTGGGGATGTTTTGCCAACACAAGACTGCAACTGATTCGCATGCCAATATCAGAACGATATAGGCCAAGACCGGTACGTATCACTGATATGAACCGGTCTCGGCCAAGAGTTTGCACTATGATTGCTCGTAATCATCAAATTGAGACCGAAAATTAAGGAAACCCTATGTAACAATTAACGATTAGGAATTTATGGGTTTGGTTCCTTGTACTCTTATGAACCAATAGCCCAATGTAGAAGGAAAAAAATGATCTTAGCAATTTTTATCATGAAGAATGATGGATCATGGCAAAGATACATTTGGGGCTTTCTTCAGATACTAAAAAAATCACCAGGGCCTTTCTTAATGTTTAGAGTTTGCCCACCCAACGCTTCAATGATGCGTATGACTATGGCTTGCATGTAAATAGACCATCATACACCAACCTTATGGAAGTTTAGCCCGTGGAGTTTTCAAGTATTTCAAAAGGGTTGTCTTTTTTATGTGATCTTAATCTTGGAATATTGAGAATATATCTAATATTTAAATTTCATTGATGTTTTGCAGGTTTCCATTCTCCGGGCATCAAGGCCACCAGCCAGTGTAAACATTGAACATTTCGCAGCACGCATTGACCTTGGTACTACAAAATCGTTCTGAAGAGGCATTTTCTGTTGTGAAGAGGATAATATATTCTCTTAAGGTTCCAGATTTCAACATCATTGAGATTCTTATAGCATAGCTGGTCATGCGAAGATGTGTGTTACATATGGGAAGAGAAAAACAGTTTATTCCAAGTCATGTTTGGTTTCATTAAAATCCATCGGTTTCATAATTCGATACTGCTTGATTTTATTAGGGCCTGTTTGGATAGAGTTGAAAGCAGTAAAAAACACAATATTCTATAACATTGGCTCCTTTTTCTGTGCTTACCATTTTTCATTTGTTTGGTTAATAGGTTATTAAAACGTACGAGTAGAAGATTGTCTCTACTAAATGTTCTAATCTTCAATTTCATGATTTTATTCTGCAAAACAGTCATCCTGCTCTGCTCTCCATCCCAAACATTGGGTTGTTTGGGGGCTTTACTAATGGAGTTCAGTGAAGTAAAGATTGTTTTGAAGAAAGAATAAAATATAAGTGAGTTATGATGGTAATTTATTTTTAGTTGTTTGTGATGGAATCTTTGACTTTCTGTATTCAAGAGTGGAGTTTTTTGTCTTTTAGTGGAGAAAGGGGGTTGGTTTTTTTTTTCTTTTATTTTTTATTTTTTTGAAAAATATGGCAGGAAATTTGTATTAAAGTGCTTTTGAAATGACTTTTAAAAATGGGGGCTTTGTTTTACTTTTCTACTATATTAGTAGAGTTGCCAAACAAGTTAGGGAATGAGAAGAGTCAGTCATCCACCGCACTCACCTCTGATGGCTTAGAATTCATCAGCAACATGGGAATCATTCTGGAATCTAAACAAAGTCATCCCACTTACGAGTAGAAAGACGTTGCCGCAAGGCAATGAGGCTTTGAGACGGGCATGTGAGGGTTTGAAATGTGATGTAGCTGAAATGTGTCAAGGATTTGTAATTTGTACGGTATATTTGATTACCATAGAGATTATCACTTGCAATCTATGATCGATTAGGAAAGATGTTTGATTTGTAAACTCATCACGACCATTCTGGTTTATCCAGTACAACGCTCCAGCATGATCATGGAATGTCCACTTTTGTCAAAATTCATGTTGTAGTTATGACAAAAGGTTTACATTGGCAGTCAACCTATTTAACGTAACTAGGTCCATCAATCCAGCCCTCTGATGAGGGGGCCCAGCCTACAGAAGCAAGTGTTCTTCTTTTCCTAAAGCCCTGAGATATGGGGTAGAGTTTGATTTTGAATAGTCTGCAACCTTGAGGACTCAGATAAAGCATGACTCGGCCCAACATAGCCCATTGTTAATATATAATATATGTGTATATGAGGAGCAGTAGGAAACAAAAGAAATGCCCCGGCTCCTACCACTGAATAAGAAAGAGAGGAGTAAGGCAGAGGGGTCGATGAGTTGTCACGACCCGAGCCCGAGATCAGACTACTCAAGACTAATCTCGGGTCGCGAATCCATCATACTTACTCTCGTAAATTTCGAATTAACCGAAGTTAAGATGAAATCTACAAGGGATCAATCATACGTACCTGTCAAATGTACATTTTGAGAAATATATATATATATATATATACACACACACACACATTGACGAAACAATTGACTAAACAAATTACTTCATATCAAAAGTAAAGTCCAATATACACAGTTCATTTTCTATCAAAGTCAACAATCACATATTCAAATACAATGCAGGCGACATTTATTTACTATTCAAAATGAATATACGAAAGTATTTAAAAAAAAGAAAACATTTTCAAAATATTCGCTTCATTGGCACTCCGATTCAAGTCCATTCGATTAGACCTCCTGGAGGTATCGGATGGACCTCCTCTACTGGCGATGCGGCTCGGCATGACCGGCACAGGCAACTGAACCTATAATGTTCATCAATAACACTGTGAACACGACGGTTCAACAATGTATATACAAATGTATGATAGTACATGTGAAATTTGTCAATTTATCAATCTAGCAGTTCTAACAATCAAATCTATAACCTGTACAGTGGAGTCAAGTATAACAAGTACTAGATTGACAACTACAATGGCATTGGTTTCATTCAGTTCTTTCTGACGGAAGCAGTCGTTCATTTCACATTCATTCATTTCATTTGCTCACATTCATTATATTGATACATTGAGTAACTCTTTTTATTAAGTGGCTTGTCAATGAGAGACTTTTCAGTCCAATGTGTGGCTTTTCATTCAATAAAGTGTGGGATCTACCAGTGTCTGGATCAGAGATCACTGGCATCGCCACGAAGTTCCGGAACACCCCCAGTCCATCTATTGCAGTAGGATTGATCATTAATTCATTGTTACATTGGTAACTTGTTCATTATTCATTATTCATTAATTCATTTAGTATTCAATTTAGCTCAATAACGAGCTTAAGAAACTACTAAGTAGTGCCGGACTCAGGAAATCGACTCAAGAAATCATTTAATTCGGACTTCTAAATTAAACTAATGGTGAAGCGCTCGTTATCCAACGTACGTGTTATTCTCGTTGAACATCACTTTAATTAGTAATTTGCACGTTCAAATAACTTTAGCTAACACCTATGAAGGTTTAGGAACGATTGTCATTCGATTGGTCATTCAATTCGGTCGATTCGAGACTTGGATTTACCCCGAATCGCCGCACGAACCAAAACCAATAATGACCATTGAGTTCACTCAACTAGTCTCAAAACTATTTAATTAATAGCCATAAGGTATCTCTGATTCAATAGGCTAAACTTATGAAAATTCAGAATTTTAGCATAAAAATCATTGTGCTTTCGGCTACCTCTTTGGCCACCTTTCGGCTGGCCGAACTGGCCAATTTGGCTGGCCGAATTTAGTTCGGTTAGCATTCAGCCAGCTTTTTAGAGACTTGTTTTTTGCCAAAATTTCTAACAGAACCTTCGATCACCACTCGGCTGGCTGAATTCAAATTTTCAGCTAGCCGACGCAAGTTCTGTCACCTGAAGATTTTCTGGAAAAATTCCAGCTACAGAGGCATTCGGCCACCTTTCTGTCACCTAGGCATTCGGCCACCTTTCTGTCACCTTTCGGCTGGTCGAATAGGCCATTTCGGCTCGGCCAGCATTTGGCCAAGTTATCCGTGGCTCAATTTTCCTGTGTTATCTCTCCTAGAACACTCGGCCACCACTTCAGCCACCCTTTGGCTGGCCGAACTGGAGCCTGCAGTTCAAAAAATTACTGATTTGAATTTTCTCATTTGAACTCCTTGAGTTCTACATCTATTTCTAGCATCCTAAATCATGGAAATGCATATACTTGCCTTTGTTTGTAGATCAATTTGACAAAAACCCTCTGATAACTTGATTGAGATGGAAACTTCTCAACTTGAAGTCTCTTTTCAAGCATATATCCACGAAATCATTAAAGGTACAAGTCCTATGAGCTATTTGAGCTAGAAACCATTCCTATGTACTCAATAGAACTTGAAAAACTTTACAAAGAAATCAACTACTCACATGTAGTCTTTGTGGAGAGAAACTTGGACTTTCTCACAAGCTTTATCTCCAAGAAAATCCAAGATGAAGATGAAGAAGATGAAGCCTCTGCCTAATCCACATGCAAAGCCTCAATCTTGATGCTTGATGGAGAGAAAATGGAAGGAAGAAGAAGAAAATGAAGAGCCTAGGGTTTGCTTGTGCTGGGAATGAGTGAATGAACTCATTTGAGTTCATCTCAATCTTTATACACGCCCATTTTGCATTTAGGCCCTTCACCTCCTAACTCATTTCAATTCGAGTCAAATGAAGCGTCATTTGATCTGATTCTCGTCGAATTAGTTCAGGGCTTCTATGAAAGTTATCGTACTCTTCGAGATACACGCATTGGTATCAAGAGTTTCCGTATTTGACAAAATACGTGGAAATCCGTATTTACGAAAAAATCCTTAGTTTTCCTTGTTTGAGTCTAAACTCCATTCAACTCATACAATCTCATTGATTATCATTTCATTAAGCCTAAATCATTTATTTAAGGCTAATTCAGTTCCATTTGGTCATAAACCATCATTAGCTTATTCAAACATATTTAGTTAGCTTAATTTCCAATCAATTAAAGTTAATCTCGATTAACTCGAGGCAGGGTCTAACATTAGTTGGCTTTCTTATCCTCTTGGGAAGAATAAATGTTATGAAATTCATTCACAAAGCCAACATACTTTTCAACTTCTTCTTCTTTCCATGCATTTCTCACCTAACCATCTCAACGGGGCTCATTTATAAAATAACCAAACCAATCACTCAAAAGGGCCCACTTACAAAATATTCAAACCAATTACAATAAATAACTTCATGGTTTATGGGCCCTCTCCACATTTCACTTGATAGGAGTTTGGTCCACCATTAGACTAATTATTAAAACCAAACCTATTTTTTTTATTCGGTGGGAGAGATTTTCATGACGCTCCTCAATGGGGTTGCAACCCGGTCTCTCTCATGTCTTGTAACACCTCGACCCCTAATACTATATTAATTATAATTAATAGTATGTTATCTAATTAAGTGTGTTTAGAGTCTTAACAAGTCGGGTTTGACATGTGGATCACACGTACGAGGTCTCGCGCAGTTCCGAGTGCATTTGGGTAGAATAGGGGGTTGGTTTGCATTTTCGGGACGTTTTTAGGGGTTTTTATAAGATTATGAGTTTTTGTGAGTTTGGGTGCATCAGATAGGTCTCGGCATTTCATGAACTTAACCTTCGGTCGTGTTTTGATTCGACGCGTCGAAAGGGCTCAAATGGTCACTTTAGTGAACCCAAGGACTAAACTGTGATTTCCACTCTATCCTAACCTAATCAAAACCAACAAACCCCTCATTCCTCATTCTTCCATCTCTTTCTCTCTTTCTCCCATTCACTCATCTCCCTCACTACCTCCTCACCATTTCCGTCCACCGGAGCTCTGATGTTGCCGGCTGGACTTCACTTCTTCTTCCCCAAGTCTCCAAGACCTCACCCATCTCTCTTTTGTAACCTCTCACTCAACACCCCCTTCAAGGTAAGCTTCCAAGCTTTTAGGTTTAGGTCTTCTTCATTCTTTTGCTTAGAAATGGATTAGAGAGACTCACCCCAACCCATTGCATGCATATTGTAGATCGATTTTGAGTTGAGAGTTGTTTCTCCTAGCTTGAGCTCATTTTGGGGTTTCCCCATTTTCTTTGCGTTAGAAGCTCTCCATCTTAAGGCATGCTAATATACATATGTTTATGCTTTGATATGTTTGTCTCTCTTGATTTTGATGATTGATGATGGCTTAGATGTAACATGCTCTTTTGATGTTTTTGATTTTGGGAAAAACATGATAATGAGGTTTCTATGTGAATGAAATGGATTCTTAATTGGAGGGGTTGTGTGTGGACATGTGAATAGAGGATGGCTGAGAGGGCTAGGCCCTATTTTTCTTTGTCTACAGATGTGAATGGAGGAGGGGAGTGAAACTCTCCATTTTTGAACCGAACACAGAATTCGCTTTAGAATTCTGGGAGCAGTCAATTAACCGAACCTAGGTGTCGGTTAACCGAACTGCAACTCGGTGACCCTCGGTGACTTGTCGGTTCCAATTCCAAAAAGAGACATTTTTGGAGGAGTTGGGCATTCGGTCACCTTGTCGGTCAAACCCCCCCCTCCCCTGTTGACCAAAGTTTAGCTCGGTAACCTATTGGTTCCAATTCCAGAAAGTGACATTTTGGAGGAGTTGGGCAGTCGGTCAACCCCTCGGTTAACCGAACTGGTCGGTTAACCAACTATGGTATTTATTCTGGACCGAATCCCCCTTTTCTGGAAAGTGATTGTCTCCCTGGCTTGTGGACTTATGTGGAACCTTGGCTACCCTTTTGGACTCATTTGACTATGTGTGAGGATGTTTTGAACCGACGTTCTTCACGGTTATTTCGGCCATATCGGGATTCAACCTAGCTCAATCGTGAATGGTATGAGGCAGCGGGATATCCTCCTCTATATCTATGCACAAAGATGATTTGTTCGGGTATCATGAACCATAATTTTTTATATTGACCGAGTAGGGATGTATGATACTTCGGGAATAACATTGTACTTAGGTTTGGATTTTTTATCACTTTTGATTTTGGATTGTACCATCTGGTACTTTGTCTACATGTCATGGACATGTTCATTAGCTCTGTTTTGATGGATTTAGGATCCCCTTTAATATTCCATTTGTTCCGATGTTTGACCGAGGTGTTGATTGTTGGGCTTTGAAGAAAGCTACTTCTGAAGTTTGAAGTTCCGTCTGCTTGTTTGATATGATTCTGATGCATAGTAGTTTCTCTTTCATTTTTGACGAATCTTGTTCACGCAAGAAAAGCCTAGCCCTCATTGATATGTGATTAGGACTCTTGTGTCAAGTACCACTCAGCTGTAACGTTCAACATAGCTAGGGCACCACTGTGTTAGGACTCTGATTCTGACCATCTGCAGTTCGAATTTTGATGGATGGATGCACACCATCGGATACTTTATGATGGGGGTTCTGATGTTTTTTCTGATGACCATTTTGACGCTTCCTTATTTATACCCCAATATCCACTTTTGCTTGGCCAGGCTTTTCTCCCATGCATTCTCTTTACCACAACTCAGTTCGAGTAGGGTGGGTTGTGATAATATCCCATGGTGATTAGCATATGTAGACCACCTATCTTGTTAGGTGTTTATGTTAGATTGATTATTATTCAAATGTTATGCATTCCTATGATCTTGTCCATCGTTTACTCTGATTCATACTGCATATCTATGGACGTTATATATATATATATAGCTTGCCGACCGTCATGTCTGATGGTGCTACTCTTGGTGCATAGGTACCGAGCCCTTTTATTCCATGAAGGAGACGACGGAGGAAGTTCAGGCAGATCAGCCTGATGACCTCCTACACTATTGCACGGACAATGTTGTTTAGCCGTATCGATCCCGTACTCGAGAGCCTTCATGCTTATACTTGGCTAGATTCATCTTTTGGTTCTTTTGTCTTTTGATTAGGCCCGAGTTTTAGTATGGCCTTTTGTTATAAATAATATTTTTTGGTTAAACTGTTTCAAACTTGAACTCTAGTTAATATATTTCAATATTTGCTCTTAACTATACATTTTGAGGTACCACTTGTATTTATGAAGCTTCTGCTATTTGTTCTATGTATTCGAGGAAATGTATATACCTCACAGTAGTCTTCGATTCATATGGGACATGATTGGGGCCATGTTGTATTGTTTTAATGTTGAAAAATTTTAATTGGCCCTAATATCACGCATAATCCCCATTCTTAGAAATGGGGGTATTGCTCTCTCTCTCTCTCTCTCTCTCTCTCTCTCCACTATAACCTCTTCCTCTTACTCACCTCTCTTCCCCGGACACGCCATCTCCCTCATTGAACCCATCTAACCCACATGTATTAACCTACCTAGACATCCCAAAACCCATCTCCCTATCCCTCTTTGTCAAAAGTCTTCTGAACTCCCATAGTTGATAACCCACAAAAGTCATGACGTTGCAAACGGAAAAACTTTGTATATGCTCTTAAAGCCCACTTATGAAGGTGAAACCCCCTACTACTTGCTCCATTCCCCTATTACCAACATTCAAAAGGGAAACTACAGCAACATATTTTCCATGCTTCTCATCCTCTTTACTAACATCCAAGCATTCATTCCATGTTTGGATTTCACACACACACACACACACACACATATATATATATATATATAGAGAGAGAGATTTCGTGACCATTCTCTAGTTGTATTGTGTGTGCCTATGGCCATAATTTTGAAGTACCACTTTGAGATTAGAACAACACAAACATTGATAATCTGCGGGTATTCCTCACAATTTCCTTGGATTTGAACAAATGCCATCCTTAAAATACAAATTGAAGGACTTCAAAGATGTCTAATTTACTAAACACCAAAACTTATCCATCAAACCACTTAGTAAAACCATCCCATTTCAGTAGCAAAGGAAATTCAAAACCCTTGGCAATCACTTCGAGAAACAAGAGAGAGAGAAGAAAGCCAGTATGTCCATGTCCATGTCCAACCACTGTGTGGTGATCGGACATAGGACCCAGAATTCAGTTATTTTGTGTGTAAGACCCCCGACCCTCTTTACATATAATGAGTACTAATTAATTATGTAGATAGTTTACTAATTAGGTTTAGAGGCTAATTAACTTAGTTTGAGGGTCAGAATAGTATTTGAATAGATTTGGGAAGTTTTGAGAGCCTTTGAACCTAGTTTGGCGCCGTTAGGGACCGAATTGCAATTTTGGAAAAGGTTGGGGTTTACTTGCAATTTTTGAAAATGTTATGCTTAGTCTAGTGAATAGTTGGAGTCATCCCGAACAACTTTTGTATTCAACCCATAGACATTTAATGTTCTAAAACATTTCATTTCACAATTTCTTCATTAGTTGGGACAAAATCATTTTTTCTTTTTCCCGTAAAAGTTGAGTTTTCTCCCAAAACCTCGTTAGAAAGTAGATTTAATTCTAATTAACTTTTGTTTTTTGACTTTTTTGATCCTGGGCCAATAAAACCCTTGTTTTAGCAAAAATCCACAATTTAAGTTGTGAGCACAACCAACCCAACCTTATAAAAGGCTGATTCCTCATTCCTTTTGTTTTCTTTCTTCTTCCTCCCTCTTCACTCGTTCCAGCAACCGGCAGCAACACCCACCACTCTCTTTCTCCTCCTTGTTTTCAAAACTTAAAATCCAAGTTGCCATCGTGAAATCGAAGACCACCAATGCATTCCCTTCAAGCTCTTCTCCTCGTGGATCCCATTTTCATCAAAACCAAGCTTGGATGGCACATCTAATGATAATATCTCCACATCAGAAGGTAATCATGTCATGATATTCAGGATTTGTAATTGAATCTTGTAATTGATTTCTCGATATCAATCATGATATTCAACCCTAATAAAACATATCAAGGATGAACAATTTGTGGATCCTACTTTGGCTAATATTCGAGATCACACTGCAAATAGACCTAACTTCCGTTTGGTGGATGGAATCTTGGATTTCAAGGATAGATTATGTGTTCGAGCAATGAAAAACTTGACGGTAGCAATAATGACTGAAGCTCATCATGCCAAATATTCAATGCTTCTTGAGAGTACCAAGATGTACAGAAATCTCAAAGGTAGATTTTGGTAGAATAACATGAAAAGAGAAATTACAGGCTTTGTGGCTAAATGCTATACATGCCAGCATGCGAAGTTTGAAAATATACCGAAATGGAAATGAGAAAACATCTCGATGCACTTCGTATAATTAAGGATCGTTGTTGACGATAAAAAAGAACAATGTCATTTGGGTCATAGTCGATCATTTGACGAAGTCCGCTCACTTAATTCCATTCAAGAAGGGTATGAAGTTTAATGACATGGCGAAAATATTTGTTAAAGAGGTGACTAGGTTGCATGGTATGCCAGTATCGATAGTTTCCGAGCATGATAGCAAGTTTGTTTCATCGTTCTGGAAATCATTTCAGCAGTCTATGGGTACCAAGCATAGTTTCAACACCACCTATCATCCATAGACTAACGGACAATCCGAATGCACCATTCAAACGTTGCAAGATATGCTTCATGTTAGTGTTCTTGACTTCGGGCGACGAACGGGATGAGCATCTAGCATTATTCAAAATTACGTATAACAATAGCTACCATTCATGTATTGTATGACACCATTCGACGCACTCTACGGTTGCAGTTTTAGGACTCCCATTTGTAAGGAGGAAGTGGGCACATGGAGTTTTCATGCACCCACAATCATCGCAGATACAACAGAAAAGGTTCAGAAAGTTCAAGAAAGGTTGAAGATTTCTCAGTCAAGACAGAAGAGCTATGCAAATAATCACAGAAGGAAGCTTGAGTTTCAATTAGGTGATTGGGTATTCTTGAAGGCCTCTCTGATGAAGGGTACAATTTGGTTTGGGCAATAACTCAAACTCTCTCCAAGATGTGTGGGACCCTTTGAGATCAAGAGCAGAATTGGTGACGTAGCCTACAGATTGAACATTTTGCCAAAGTTCATAGACGTGCATAACTTGTACCATGTCTCAATGCTCCGAAAGTATATTAGAAACCCGTCGCATGTCGTCCTGTACGGACACATCCATATCAAGCTGGATGCAACAAATGTTGAGCGTCTGCTCAATATCATAGATGTAAAGAACAAGTTCTACGGACAAGGACAATTCGATGGGTCAAAGTTCTTTGGGATCACCATGGACCTGAAGAAGCTACGTGGGAACTCAACAAATAAGTAGCTCAGAAATCTCCAAAGCTCTTTACTCAGGTATATCTCATTAGGAGGACCGAATGATTCCTAAGGTGGGGGGAAATGTAATGCCCCGACCCGAGTTAATCGTGATACTTTATAATTACTAGTGGTTTATTGAATTTAATTGTGTCTAATTAGCAAAGTAAGTTAGTTTGACCTAATGAGTCTTAGTGCGTTTATTAGGTTGGACTTTAGGTCATGGATAGGTAGTTTGGATCGGGTTTGACTCGATTAAGTAGAACAAAGGGCTTTTTCATAATTTTAGAATTTTCCTAATATGCATGCCATCTTGGCATCATCCAATACATCTTGACGAGTACGTCATTTTTCATATTGAACATTACTTCATCAGATCCTAAATTAGTTAAGTTAATTATCATTTGACTGTAAATGAAATTCCATGAAAGGAGTAGGTCTTCTTATAAAGCAGGGAAAACTATACCCTTAAATCAACTCATACCTATCTCCGAACGATCATTCTCTTTCAATTGCATGGGTGAGCTTACTTGCCTTCCCTCCTTCTTCTCTCTCTTCAAATCACCAACAAGAAGAGCTTGCATGTTCATTTGGAAAGAAGATCTAGCTTCTCCATCTTCTTATCCCTTTGAATTGGCAAGATCTTGTTCCTACAAATTCCTTTTATTTGCAATAGGTAAGAACCTCAACCCCATTTTAGAATTTGGGTTGTAATTGAGTCAAGGAGACTCATTTGCTCGCATGCATGCATGCTTATCACAATCCTTGCACGAATTCTTTGATAGGGTTTGAGAATCGGGGATTCTAGTTGCATTGAGTCGAGGAAGAGTAAAAGAGTTGTAAGGCCCCAAGATAAGGAAAGTACAAGCACTTTTGATTCATACATTTTGCTATATCCTTAATGAAATGATATGAATTCAATTATCTTAGCAATTCCACCCTTAGTTTTCACATTTTTATGATTCAGAATGGGTTCCTTATTGTGGGTTAAAGGAAGAGGAGGATAATGACAGGAGTGGTGTTGAAGAATAATTTAGAGGAAGGAAGGTGAATTTGATTTGTTGGAACAGAAGGTTCCATTGCAAGGTTTCAATTGGGAGTGCTGGAGAAGACCTAGAATTCTGGCAGCTCGTTGGAGCAAGCCGATTGTTGCTCAAGAGAACATGCCCATTGCCTAGGTCTACTCGAGCGAACATTATGGTCCCTCGAGCGAGCACGCCCTTTGACTTGGGCACATTTTTGACCAAAAATGGGATACGCCTCTCGATTTTATAGGTCCATAACCCTTCACAATTAACCCGGAGGACGATTATGATGCACACACTAAGCCAATAGGGCTCTTGGATATAAAAAGACCTTTTAGGACCTTAGAAATGGAACATTTGACCGTGGACATAGCCCAATGGGAATTATATCCACATGAGAGGTTTGGGGGGGGGGGGGGGGGGGGCGGCTAAGATTGTCTCATGTGCTTATCCGACTCATCTAACACTTAACGACGGGTGTTGGTTTAGATGGATTCGATGTACTTCGTGCATACAATGTGACACCTAGGCAAAGATAGTCGTGCATCGAATCACTTAAAACTACATCGTAATTTTTGATGGAAGCTCAAATTGCTTTTGATGCAAATCCTAGTGACTCCCTTCTTCTAGCCCTGAATTCTGGAAACTCCAATCTCCACAATTGGCTCAATGCAGAAGCTGCTCATTGGAAGCAAAAGTCTAGAATCAGTTGGCTCCAAGATGGTGATAGGAACACAAAATTCTTCCACATTTCTGCCAAGTCTAAAAGCCTTTGAAACAGTATTGCCAGAATTTCAGTAGGGGATTCTATTATTGAGGATGAAGAGCAAATCAAAGATCAAGCCTTCAACTATTTCTCAAATCTCATGCACTCTCAGTTGTCTGTCTCCATTCCCGATGAGGGTCTTTTCAACATGAAGGGGCCTTCTGTCACAACAGAACAAAACCATTTTCTTGTGGCCACCCCCTCTCCCTTAGAAATCATAGTCTTTAGCCTTAAGAGGAATAGTTCTTCGGGACCGGATAGATTTTCTAGAATTTTCTTCACTAGCTGCTGGCAGATTATTGGTCCAGATGTGATCCTGGTTGTATTTCTTCTCCGTAGGACGTTTGTTGAGAGCTACTAATGCCTATTTCCTCACCCTCCTACCAAAAATCCAGTCTCCAAAGTCCTTCTCAGATTTTCGGCCAATCAGCCTCCTAAACTTCACCTATAAAATTATTTCCAAAATTCTAGCTACTAGGCTCTTTAGAATTCTCCTTCTCCTCATTTCAAAACACCAATTAGCTTTTGTGAAAGGGAGATCAATTCATCACCATGTAGCCCTAGCTCATGACCTCTTCCAGAAATTCAATTCCAAAATCTTAGGTGGCTCAGTTTGTCTAAAATTGGACATATCCAACGCTTTCGACAAGCTTCAATGGAATTTTCTCTTCAGGGCCCTCCATTTCTTCCATTTCTTCCCTAAGTGGATCAACCTAATGAGAGAATTAGTTTGCAGCAACATAAGCTCAGTTCTGATCAACAAAAGCCCATGTGGCTTCTTTAGTTCCTCCTGTGGCCTACGCCAGGGGATCCTCTGTCACCCTACCATTTTATTTTAGCTGAGGAGATCCTTAGCCTCAATGTGGATCTGCTAAGGAAAGAAGGATCCATTATCCCTATCTCTCCAGTTAGCTCTACCCCCTGTCACCTCTTGTACACAGACAATATCATGCTCTTCATCAAAGCGCATAATAAAGGTCTGAAAAAGTTAAAAGATATGCTCAAGTTGTACCAATATTCCTCTGTGCAATGTTTTAACCTCCAAAAAGTAATCTTTATTTGGGCAAGAGTATTGCCAGAAGGGCTAATATGGCAACCGAACTCCTCCAAATCAAAGTTGCTTCCCTGCCTTTGGTCTATCTCGAAGTTCCCCTATTTTTTGGATCAGCTAGGCACATCCACTTCAATAAGATACTGGACTCCATCAGGAAAAAGCTTGCAGGCTAGAAGACGAGTCTCTCTTTTACAGGCAGACTGATCCCGGTAAAGCATGTATTATCTTCAATCCCTCTAAATATCTCTCTTGTTCTTGCTCTTCCCAGTAATACATGCTACCAAATAGAGAGGATCATGAGAAATTTCTCGTGGTCTGCCAATCTGGATAAATCTAGAGCTTACCTTGTCAGATGGGAGATAATCTGCTTACCAAAAGCTAAGGGAGGGCTCGGTTTGCGTAGAGTCAAGGAGTTCAATGAAGGGTGCTTACTGAATTTGGCTTGATCAACAATTACCGGAGATTCTTTATTGGCCTACTGGTTTCATTCCAGATACTTTAGGAACCTTCCTCTTTCGAATTCAAAGAATCCCAAGGGTGGCTCTTGTATCTGGAAGAGGTTAAGAGCCCCGTCCTCCTTTCTTCAGAGGAACTGCAGGTGGACTGTTGGCAATGGCTACTCAATCAGTTTGTGGTTCGACTATTAGATTGATCATGATCCAATTTCTACTAGATTTCTCAACATTAAATTCTCAAAAAAAGACTTAGTTGCAGATATAATAGTGGAAAATGAGTGGCAAATCCCAAGCCAGCTTCCGTCAGATCTGTATGAAATTCTGTCCAGTTCTACAAGCTCCATCTCTATAGGCAACACTGCCCCCAAATCACCTTTCTTGGCTAGGGAACTCCTCAGGGAAGTTCACTAAGAGATGCTTAGAACCTTTTGAGGACAAAGGTGGCAGAACCCTCCTGGTCTGGCCTAATATGGAGTAAATTTAGCTCCCCTCATCTGTCTTGCTTGAGCTGGTGACTTCTGCATAGGAAAACTCCAACGGACTTCTTGGCAAATCTAAAAGGATGGTCCATGGCCTCAAGATGCTATAGTTGTCTCAATGGTGAGGAATCTAACTCACACTTATTCTTCTTTTGAAAATCGGCTCATCTGTTCTGGCACTGGTTGCTCAATCCTTGTGGTGTTGTGACTGCCCCTCCCCTCACTGCTCAAATAATTTGGAAAATTATTGTTATTGGAGGAGACGTCTCCGGAAGAAAGTGTGCTGCAGTAATTTCTTCTTCGCCATCTTTGTCTTATGGTCCCTTTAGAATGACTCCAGCTCTAAGCGGCCCTCCCTCGAGAAAGCTAAGAATCTCAATTCTTAGACCTTGTGAAAGGAATGGCCATTTTAGCTACAAGTTCATCTTCAAACCACCAAATGCATCCCATTTTTATGCTGATTAATTAGTGCGGTCATGGTTTTTTGGTTTTGGGAAGGTAGAGGAGCTTAGCTTTTCTTTTCCTCTCTTTTGGTTTTCTTGCTGTCCTGTTTGAGGTTTCTTTCTAGTTTCCCTCCTACTATGTTCTCTTGTTTTTTCTTTCTATTTGTTCTGGGGGCTATTTTGCCTTCTTTCTTTTAATACCAATTTACCTTAAAAAAAAAATAGAGATGAAGGGTAAATAGATTAGGATTGATTAGTGAGATTCCTTGATTCTTTTGATCAAATTGCATTGTAAATTGGAACTCTATTATAGACCTCAATTTCCTAAAATAACTACTTATTATGAGGTATATGATTTGATATTACTTCCCAACTGCCATTGCAATTAGTATTCTCTTTTCTTTCTATAAATTCTGAGGTATATGATTTGATATTTGAACTAAGTAAGTTTTATATTGGAATCAAATTGATATGAATAGAATAGAATTGAAATGAATTGTTTTACTCAAGTTCTATTAATTGATTCGAATGGTCTGACACTACTTAGCTTCAACCTTATGAGACCCATCATAGTTAAATTTAGTTTAGTTATTTGATACCACTGCAGTATGTTTATTGGAGTTACCAGGACTCCAGGCGGATAGCTAGATGTGCCTTTGGCCTGGGCATTGGTGACATCCCAACACGAATTTCTCTCTATATTAAGAGAATAGAGTCGAAGTCGTAACCAACTAGAATGTAAACTTCTCGATTCATGATTCACAAAGCATGTTTATTCTTAAGGCACAATTTGCTTAGTTGACTTTATCTTGACCTCTTTGAATCATATGTTAATAATTCTATTTAATACAGCATGTGTTAATTATTAACTGCTTATACTTTGCTAAATTGTCATATATATGATGTTATTCTTGGTGTCACAGACACAGATGCCGCTCTTGCCCCTACGGAGACCTAGGAGTTCGAGGAGGAGACCCCGATGGCTCCTCGAGGAGTGGATTGTGGAGGATTTTTTCTAGTCTTCGGAGAGCGTTCATGGGTTTTGTTTTGGTTTCTTTTCGGGATAGAGATGTGCATCATGCCATTTGCATAATATTTTATATGCATATAGTGATTGTACTTGTTTTGTATTTTGGGAAACATCATGTATAGATGGTGTATATTGTGTTTATAACTGTCATATGTAGATTATACTTCTGTACTTGTTCATGTAGGGTTGTTTTTCAGATCCCTACTTTATAGTAAATGAAAATCTTATGTTGTGTATATATCGAGACTTTAATGGATTGTTCATACTTTGATACTGATGGTAATATAGGTAGGGTTGCAAATGGAGATCCGATTCTCCGATTACTTGGAAGTTCCGACCAGCCAAAAATGGGTCTAGAACCTATTTTAGAATCCGATTCATAACGGGTCTGGGTCTGGAACTCAATTTAGGTTCCGATTGATAAACGAGTCCACATAGGTTTCGACCCATGGACTCGGTTCCCAGCATATGAGTCTTTGATATTGCAAATTGTACCTCAAAAGTAGTTTTTTTTTTTTTTTTTTTTACATTTTTATATATAATAGTGGAGGTAGTAGACTTGATGCACTGTTATAAGTTGAATGATATGTTTATTTTAAAAAGAAAAATAAAAAATAAAGAGAAATTATAATCAATTTTGGAACTAGATTCCAATCTTCAAGGTGGACCCAATTCCGGAACTGGATATAGGTTTTCCTATCGGAACCGGGTTCGGAACCAACCGAACAGGTTCCAGGTCAAAATCGGATCTGGAATCGGAACCCTTATTTAGAAACGGGTTTGGGTCAACTATGGTTTCGATCCAGAACCACCCCGTTTTCAACCCTAAATACAGGCTTCCGCATTAAATGTACAGTGACCGGTGTTCTTGTATAAGCCTCACATGCAGACAGTAAGTTTTATCCCTTGTGGATTTCGTTACGGCTCTTGTTGAGCATGATCACAGGAGTATGAGCAGTGTCACATCTCGGGGATTACCCTAATCGAAGGGGATCTCGGGTTTGGGATTTGACAGTATCAAACTAGACTGACCGACATCACACATTGCCATTATCGTTTGTTATTGTAAGTTTCTTCAAAAGGAACAACACTTCTGCCCAGATCTGCAATCTTTGGCTTCTCATTGCATAAATCTAATATTCTTTTCCCACGTTCTTGTAGTCCCAGCCCACTGCTCTGGGATCTCTAGGTTATCAACACTCTCATGCGTTCTCTCTCTCTTCGGGTGTTTTGTTGCAACTTTGATAAGTAACTTAGCTTCTTTACACTTTCTTTTCCATTAAGATCTACGCATATATTTCTTTGTGATCTGTGCGCTTCTGCCTGTTGGGTTTTCTCTGCCACTATTGATTTTGTTTGTGCATCTCTGTTGCACCACATTATCACCATTTCCATAATTTTGCACAGTTTTTCTGTGCATCTCTACGGACTATGTTTCTGTACCTTTATATTGTTACTAAGGTTGCCTCTGGTTCTACATTTGCGCCTTCTTTTGTTATTTCCAATATCTCAAATCTAGTTTTGATAAATTTAGATTGTCACAATTATCTCTTGTGGCGATCTCAATATGAACCACTATTACTTAGTCATGATTCGATGGGTTTCGTCGATGGATCAAATCCTTGTCCGAACAAATTTGTTCTAGACAATGACGAAAAGGCCACTTCCACTATTTCAACTTCCTATCTTGAATGGAATCAACAGGATCAAAATTTCTCGAGTTGGATCTGATCCACCCTTTCTAAACATGTGTTATTTCAGGTGGTTGGCCTGCACACTTCTCGTGCCATTTGGACTGTTATAGAGCAGCGTTTCGTATTCCTCTCTCTGTCTCATACAATAGAGTTGAGACGTCAACTCCAGAACATTCAAAAGGGAAATCTATCCATCTCTGATTATCTGTTGAAAATTAAAACTATAGTTGATGAACTCTCTGCAGTTGGACAATCCGTCAATGAGTCTGATTAAGTGACTTGCATTTTGGATGGCCTCCTTGAAGAACATGGCCCTATGGTCATGAATGTGGCTGCTGCCAATTTGAGCGATCACGTCTCTGTTGCCTACGTTCATGGACTTCTTTTGAAAATGGAGATGTGAATTGCTCGTCATCGATCTTCATCTACCTCACCTTTAGATCAAACCACAACCGCACTTTTTAACCCTAAAAAGGGCAACAACACCAACTCTAATGGTGGCCGCCAAGGTTGCGGTAGAGGTCGTGGCCAATATAGAGGAGGTCATGGATCTACTCAAACTCAAGGGTCACATAAAAATCACAATGCTAGTGGTCAGCCTTCTAATTGTGGACCACCACATATAACATGTCAAATCTATAATAGAGTCAGGCTCTCGGCAATCGATTGTTATCATCACATGGATCATGCGTACCAGGGGTGTCACCCCCCAAAACAAGCTTCCTACTAGTGGTTGCATCAAATCAATTTCCTATGGTGCAAAACTGGTATACTGATACCGATAACAATTGCATGTTCATCTTTAACTCTTCTGGTTTCTGTATTAAGGACAAAGATACGAGGAAGATGCTTTTCCGCGGGTAGAGTGAAAATGGTCTCTATCCATTTCTAATTCGTCGGATTCCATCCAACTGTAATAAAAGATGGTCCTGCAGCCTATGTTGGTGAACGCGTCCCCGCTTCCATCTTGCATTCGCGACTAGGACAACCAACATCTATTGTCTTTTAACATCTCAATTCCGCCTTTAATTTAACTGTTGATGTCTCAACTAGACTTTCTACTATTTGTCATGAGTGTCAGATGGGCAAGAGTAAGAAGTTTCCATTTTCTATTTCTACTTCCATTTCTTCACAACAATTAGCATTAATACATTGTGATCTTTGGGGTTCATCGCCGGAAATGTCAGTAAGTGGGTTTAATTACTATATTTCATTTCTTGAGCGGCGCCGCCCGTGTGTCGATCGCCGCAGCAGCAGGGGCGCCCTGGGCGGCGCCCCGTCCATCGCCTACAACAGCGCTAGGGGCGCCGCCCGTCGCCCTCAACACGCGGAGACCCTCCTCCCTGCAGTGGCCGATCGTCGCCAGCGGCAGCAGCAGGGCTGGCGGTGGCCAGCCCTTCGCCACCAACGTAGACACCATCTTCTGCATCTCGCCGGTCCGGATGCTCCATAGTGGGTGCCTTCTTTCTCTTTTGAACAAGAAGAGAATGAACAACCTCAAAGAAAGATAAACAATTTCAAGGGAGACTGGGGGAAAGCACTTCCTATTTATAACATAGGGTTTTCAAAGAGGGAAAGAACCCTAAGCAAAAAAAAACTCTTCTATGAAACCCAGAAAGAAAGGGCAGAGACGGGCAATGTCTGGGAAGGCTACAAATGCTCGGAATGAAGAAAGCCTGGATATTCAAAATGCCTCACTTTCAAAGTTTCCTTTGGTGCGAGGCATTGGGGGGCAAATGACGGGTCAGGTCCAAGTGACCCAATCCATATTGACCTGGAACCAAAACTCATGACCCGATAAGGTCCAGGCCCAACCCATGAGTCTGGTCACGTCATCCCAGCACACCCGGAAGCCTCATCATCACTTTAGAATTAGTAAACCCTTATCCCCACTTATGCTACCAAGTCCTGCGGAGAAGATCTTACCTGCCTCGTCCGTCGAGAGCAGTTCGAAGACTCCGCCAAAATAGAGCGCCCATTGCTGAAGAGTCGTCTCCGTCTGTTAGGGGAAGACTATAAATCAAAGAGCCCCACCGGCATTTGGGGGGGCAAGTAACATTTTATCCATGTTTGCACTTTTCTTGTATTCTTCAAACCTGTAATCTCTACACATCGGAGAAGTAAAATCACCGGCAACCTCTGCCTTTCTGGAGTGGACGTAGGTCACAATCTGAATTTATTTAATTGATAACCATGCTTAGCTCACGTCAATTGTTTAGGCCTCTAAATGTTGTCATTCAATCGCTCTAGTTGTGCCCCAAAGTTGTGCAAAAAATCCCTAAAAGATGAGGGAGGAAAATGGCCGAGTAGCAGGTTCAATAGTTGGTTGGCTGTTGAACGTCGGCTGGTCGGCAGGGAACCTGGTAGCAAACCACCAAGTGACCTGGGGTTGAACCGCCGAGCGCACTGGCCATTCGGCTAGTGTGAGTCCGCGGATTGCCCTGCCAATAGCCAACTGCTCTGCAATCTTGATTTTTTTTTATTTTTTTGCCCCATTTGATGACCATCTGGCTTGGATTCTTGGGCCATTTCTCCACCATTGTTTTGGGATTTGTGCCACGCCTTTTAGTACTCTAAATAGACCCTATGCCTGACCCACATGAACCTTTGCATAGAATTGGATTTTTTTTTGGGTATTCACCTTCAATATTCACTGAAGACCCTTTGGATACCGCCTCATAAATTCGTAAAGGTTTCGGGGACGTTTTCCCAGGACCCCCAGCAGGGGGCAGCCCTACACCCGTGACAAGCTCAAGGCGAGCTCAGCCCGTGTTTGCAGAGGCGCTATTACCTTGACTAATAGAACCTTGGACTTTGGACTCGCTAATAATTATTAAATTTGAGACTTTGGCGGGTGATTATTTTAGCTGACACTCACCTCTGGGGCCTGTCCAGAGATTTGTTGGTGTAATGAAGTCGAGAATACCATCATAAGCACTAAGGACCAAATCCTCCAACATCCGGACCCTAAATGCATGTGAGGTCGAATCTTACTACCCTACCATGTTAATGGCAACCTGAGACTTCAGATAGTGATTTGTAATGGCTCCTTGATTATATTATTTATGATATCATGATACACGTCTATACGTGCCCATGGCGCACAAGCTCCTCTTTTGCTCAGTAGTAGTCGTTTACATTGACCACTGTTGTACCCGGCCTTGGTATAGGATTTTGGTATTACGAGTAAAATTTTGGGACTTGGCACGCAGTCATTTTCCTACATTATCACTTAGGCAACAGGATCCATGGTTGTGGTGCATTGGGTCGATAGGCGCGCATTCGTTGCCTTACTACCTCCCCAGTCACCCAAATATAATTTATACATTTTCAACCCATTTCAGGTTGGACCATTCCATGCAGAAATATTGTCCGACTATGTAGTGATCTTAGGCTTTGTCCAATCATCGTTTTAACTTAACCTTTTCTTTTTAAGTTTTGCTTGCAATTGACCGTCTCTGAGCTAGTTTGTCTATTCTTGCCCGGTCGTGTGTCCGACTTAGCCAGTTTGAATTTATTGAGACTACTTAGCCTGGAAACTGCGCATTACCTTGCCTTAGCTTGTTTTGGAATAGTTATCGCTTTTTACTACCATTTTTTAAGTACAACTTGGTTAGTCTATCTAAGTCTTGATTCTTTGAGGCAGCGCCACTTAGCTTCAATTCCATTACGGTAAGATTTGACTGCCGTGGGGTTCGAACTTCTTGTTATCACTATCTACAAATTAGTTCTTGCTTGTTTCACACACTTGATGACACTGAACACATCAAATTTGATGGCCATGTAAAAAACTCCCCTTTGGGGAATGTGGCTCACTATTATTATATATTTTGGTTATTTGGTTGCTTGGCTCTCTCGGTTAGAGGCAGCTTTATGTTGTTTTCCATTTTGCTAGGAAACATGTGATGTTTAGACTTGTTTTACATTTAGTCTACACTAGACATTGCTCATTTACTATTCATGCACTATTTGCCTAGTAGGAGACTTTCTTTGGAATTATATTATAATTACATGTCTTATTATTCGCATTTATAACAAACATGTCATATTATTCATTTTATACACCTGCCAGGTCATCATGCCCGATTCTATTAACCTTGATGTTGTAGGTCATTTTATATGTTGTCATTAGTGGAGAAGGCTGATGAGCCGCATGTTCAATATGAGTGGTGTACTGATGATGTCATCTAGACATTGAGTTTTGCACTCAAGTTGCTGACCACTTTTGGAGTGTTCTGCTTATTTTGGGATTTTCTAATGTGCTGGCCTTGTTGGCCTTTATTTTTTGGATATTATAATTAAAACTTTTTTTTATAACCCAAGGTATCTCCCGTCCAGCCCATAGTCTAGGAGCATTTGGCCATGAGCCTCAGGTACACTCGGTTTTGGACAACCGTAAACTAATTCGTAGGGCCAGATGCAAATCCTCCTATCCACATGCATCGGTTAAAACTATGGGAGGTGGTCAACGAGGGTAAGTGTCGAACACAAGACCTCTCCTCTTCTTGAGATGCAGATGATATTATAATTAAAACTACTTTTGTGTAAATATAAAACTTTAAATGATTTATGGGAATGCCATTTATGATTTTCCTTGCTTTGACATTCATCTTTTCTTTTGTTGTTCACTACATATGTTTTTTTTTTTTGGTACAAAGTTCACTATGTATGTTAAAGTGACCATTTGCAACAAGTTTCCGCTGAAAATAATCCACCTTTTTTGAGATGGCATTTATTCGTGAAACCCATCGCAAATCGTGTGCGCAGGAGAAATTTTCCAGCACTAATCCAAGTACACCGCTGCGGAGTGTAGACCGTTTTAGCACCAATCCGGTCCGGGTCGTGATATTGTGGATCATTTTTGAGGTTTTTCTATAAGGACAATGCCATTTTTTTTTTTTGCTTCCTAGCACTATCCAATTTATCACATCCATGCCCAATCTCAAACAACCATTTTCATTCCCGTTTCTCATGAAAATTCAAATTCTCCTTTAAAGTATGATTTTCCTCTTGGCAATTTCTACACTCCAAATCCAACCACCGTTTTACAAATATATAGTTCTCACAAGGTGCATCTTGCTTTGATTCATCATCTTGAACCAAAACTAGCCATATCCATGAGTCCGAGATTCAAGAAAATGGAAACACTTTCACTCAATTTCTCAATTGAATAAACCTGCAAGCTCTCATCAAATCAAATCCAACCAAATGTAACTTAAAACAGCCCTCATTCTGCCCTCTTATCATAAATAAATGAGGGAAAAGGATAATAGTTGCAGAAGAGAAGATGGGAAGATGTAAGAATTAGTTAACATCTTGGACGCCAGCATTGTTGCTAGGAAATCAAAGATGAAGATAAGGCTTGAATGAGTAGGAAGAAGTAGAGTGTAGGTGTTTCAGGCCCAAGCATAAAATGAGTAGGTTGAGCAAGATGTATATGGTTAGACAAGATGGCCAGGTCTTGACACGTTTACATGTTTTGTTACAGCATTCCAGTAAATTAACAGCAAAGACCTTCAAAGCCATATCAAAAGCATGGGCACCTTTTTACATTGAATAACTTTTTTATACTAACCATTCAAATAATAATAATTTTTTGATGCTATGCTAAAAATTAGACTCTTCTGAAAAAATTTCTTCATTTTACACATGCACTACTCAAAATCTTACAGTAAATGTGGTACAATTGAAGAGTCGAAAACTACTCGGTTAAGAAATTCCATTCCCACAAGATGTGATAGTTTTCCTTGACCCATAGACTACAACACTTTCTGACCAGTAAAATTACAGAAGTTTGAAACCAATGAGTGATCCGTGCAAGAAACACAAACCAAACACCAAGGCCACTTTCATCTAAAGGAGGATCTTGCATTGGTTGGCAAATTGCTCGCAAATCACATCTGCTGATTTCCTGAAATGGGTGAGATATAATGGGCGAACAAAGAGATTAGATTCAAACCTTAGAACGACTCCTCGCAGCATTTCTTCTTGCACAGCACCCAACAAAGTAGATCATTGACTGAAACAATAAATATGATCAAGACATCAGTGAAACCAACTCATCCTAATCATACACTGTTGAACCATTTCCTAGTGATATATATTCTATCTAAAGCTGGCTGTGTGGGCTATACTTTGCCAGTCTTCGTAAGACCCCGATCCTAATTATGATGTTTAAATGCTAATTACGAGCGTTTAGTGTTAATCAGGTGAGTTTTAGTGTTTGAGTAACATTTGAGTTCGTTCGGCTGCATTTTGACCGGTAATTTAGTGCATTCGGTCCGTGTCATGGGTATTTTGGGTATTTCAGAAAAACACTGGGTTAGGTTCGTTGGATAGTCCTTATTATGCCTAACAACTTTTGTATTCAACTCATGACCATTCGATGTTCAGAAACCCTTTGTTTCGTGACTTTCCACTTGACTAGGGACATAGTAGTCTTTTCGGTAAAAGTTGAGTTTTCCTTGGAAGTTTCCAAAAATTGTGATTTCAGGCTTGTCAGAAAGCCAATGTAATTTGGAGAAACCATTTGAGTTCGTTCGGCAGCATTTTGACCGGTAATTTAATGCATTCGGTCAGTGTCATGGGTATTTTGGGTATTTCAGAAAAACACTGGGTTAGGTTCGTTGGATAGTCCTTATTATGCCTAACAACTTTTGTATTCAACTCATGACCATTCGATGATCAGAAACCTTTGTTTCGCGACTTTCCACTTGACTAGGGACATAGTAGTCTTTTCGGTAAAAGTTGAGTTTTCCTTGGAAGTTTCCAAAAATTGTGATTTCAGGCTTGCAGAAAGCCAATGTAATTTGGAGAAACTTTCGTTAAGACTCCATACCATGCCGAGGTCTGAAAGACCTTCGTAAATGTCATTTGCTTTACTACACTTAAGCCATGGTCAAAGTAACACTAGGAAGAGTTGACCTTTTTATTGGGATCATTGGAAAAAAGAAATTATTTTATGAAACTTTCATGCAGAATATGAATCATTTCGATGGCTAGAAAATGTCCACTCAAGGAAGAAAATGTCCACATCAAGAATGAAAATAGTGGCTGCTACGCGCCGCCACCGCTACGCTTTATGGAAAATATCGCTACTCACAACTGTTGCGGCCCGTACGGCCACTACACATGTGTAGCGGCCGTTATGGCCGCCACATTCACGTAGCGCCGCCGCGTATCGGCTGTGGTTTCAAAACCCCACCAATCGGAAAAAAAAAAACCCTTCTTCCTCTTTTTTCCTCACTGCTGCTGCTTTTATTTATTTTTAAATGGCATTCACTACTTCTTTCCTTTTCATGAAGAACAAAAAAATAAATGGAAAAAAGTTATATATATATAGAGAGAGAGAGGAGTTTGCAGACGACATACCTGGATCGACAGCGGCAGCAGCAGCAGGAGGATCGACAGCAGGTTGCATCGCTCCATGTAGCAGACACCAGATGACTCCTTCTATTTCTCCTCCTCCTCCCTCTTTTCCTTTCTCTCTTCTTAGTCTCTGTCGAGGTTTGTGCTTTTGGACGAAAAATAGGGCAACAAATACCCATTCCCGATCCCTCTTTCATTTTATTAAAAGGTTAGCTATGGGCCTCACGATGAGCCCACCTGATTAAAGACATAAATAAAAACTAAATGGGCTCTTAAGATAACAATTAAAAACCCATTAAAAAAGCCCATTAAAAAAATACTCAAAAACCATTAAAAAAACAACAATTAAAAATCATTAAAAAACTGATTAAAAAAAATCATCCAAATTTTTTTATAAAACCACTTAAAAGAGATCATTAAGAAAACCATTCAAAAAATTAAATCGTCTCATCCAAAAGAAGAAAATCCAAAGAACTTATTGTCTTTTTAATCACGGGTGGGCTCCATCATGATAGTAAATAGCGCCTAACCAAAGCTCTTTATAATAGGAAATAGTGCCACAACCAAATTTTACACTAATTAGAAAATAGGGCTCGAATCAAATTTAACTTTAATAGAAAAATTATCTCCATAGTGTGCGCATTTCACGATACAACTATGAAATGTTATATTCTAAACATGATACTAATGATATTTTAATTACATTTTCTTTTTACAAACATCTTATTAGTTTTTAACTTAGAATAGCCAACCAATATAAATACATATGAAAAAAATTGATCAATGCTATTATTTTATAACCAAACAGCGATACAGGACTCATGCAATGAGGGCACCGCTGCGCCCCCTTTTCTTACTTACTTTTGCAAAAGAACTAAATTTTCTTTCATTTTACAATTTTCTAGATTTTCTGGATTTTTTTTAGATTTTTTTGGCGATATTTTCAATTCACACCACTACATAGCCCTACTACGCTGTGTAACGCACGCTTCGTAGCGGTTTGGCGGCGTGCCTAGCCGCTATTTTCATCCTTGGTCCACATAACTGAAGGCAAATTTGTGAATACCTCAAAGCAAAGCCTATATAAGCAAGAAAAATCCCAGCACAAGTCTTTTCTTCTTCCTCCTCTCACAAGCTACATTCCAGCAGCCACTTTGAACCCCCATTTCATCTCTTTTTATTTGGCTATACTTTGCCCACAAAGCCAGCTCTTTTAGACAATGCGTACATCTACATCCGTTTTCGTCAAAATCCGTGGTGGCCCTCCCTCCCTCGTCGAACGCAGTGCTTTTAGAGCACTTCAAGGTAACGGATCGCACTCGAATTTTAGTATGCCGTAGAGGGTAGAATTTTAGTCGTGGACCCCAATTTTCATGGCCTAATTTCATTTCCTCGCCCATTTTCCAATTTTGGGTATTTTATAGGATCTTTGGCCTTTGGATTGTGTGCAAGAGGCCCACATTGGATTGAGGAGTTTCTTTTCTGTTTTTCAGGTTTGAGAAGCACAAGGCAAGTGATCAATTTAAATTTCATGAGCTTGTATGCATATGGATTTGATGATTCCATATTTCTAGTCTATGTTTGGCTTAGAAAACCATGTCAAAGCTTACACATTTTAGTAAGTTTTGTTAATGATTGAAGGCAGTTTAGAGGCTTAATTTGGTGTTAAATGGATCCCCAATATGGTGCCAAAAATTCCTCAAAAGATGGCAAGGATGGAAGGGAAAGGACCAAGAAAAGCTAGCCCAGACAGCCGTGTCTGATTAAGGATCTGACTATCCACGGCTACAGCTAGCTGTGAACCCAGTCCGACCGTGTATTTTTGATGGTCGGACATGGCCTGTCAAGCCATGTCCGAATAGTTTGGACCCATGTCTGATAAAGCAGGGCTGGGGCCTTTTGAGGCTATATTTGCAGGTTGTTTGGACCCCCTTCCTTCCACTTCTTTTTGAGGTATTTTAGGGAATTGTGCACCATGATTTGTGCCATCGTTTACCCCATATAACTGACCAATTAGGTGTTAATTAACTTTGGTTTTTTTAATTAGAACCATGAACCATATGACACAGAATTGGACTTGGAACCCAATGGTACCCAACACATGGACTTGGAAGATAAGGAGGTGTTGTTTGAGCTGAAGCACACTCCTAGGAAAGTCCGGAGACATGCGTAGTGAGTCCTCAAGTTATGAATGTGTTAACTTAATAGTCTTGAATACCTGATACCATCAGAGCACCAAGGTACATGGAACTACAAGTGATGAATGAGAATGCATGAGCATAATGATGGCATCACAAGAGTTATAATGGAAAGTAGGTATGGTTCCTTTAGTGATCAATCGATAACTTATTGTTTTAGTTCGTCTACTTGTCTATTCGCATGTAGGATGCATGCAATCTCCTTTGTCTCATGAAGTCATTGTTCTATAACACATGTAACCTTAGCTTAGGTAAATAAAATGTATAAGTCATGCCTTGGGATAGGCGGGCACTCGATTGCTCGTATGTTCCCTCGGATGATAGTGTTAGATTGTATGGACTCAATCCATCAGATGTTGTAATAAATTGATTAATAAAATCATGCTTTCCTTTCATGAGATGAATGATGTTTTATTACTTAATGCACATGACCAATACATATGATATCTTGGTTCATGAGTTGAACCGGATCCTATTAGTATATTCGATGTGATTTATGTGTATGGATGTGATTCATATACAGGAGACATGTGTCACAAATCTTATACTTAAATATCTTCACAACCAGTGATGAGACTGGGCATCTCATCTGATAAGGTTGCAGCACTTTGGTCACTATGAAATAGTGTGATTTGCCTCGATCATCAGAATGTAAGATTCTGGATCACGATGCAGGTACATGAATGTATTGAAGGACCATGAGAAGCACCTTATGAAACACTGTCTCGATTTTAATGTCTGCTCTCATAATTCTCTAGCAATAGGCTCTCAATCCTGAGACATTGATGAACTCAAGTTTCTATCTATTCATTTGCTTTGAGTCACTAATGAGTGAGGCCAACTGTAGGTCAACACCTCAGCGTCTTGGGTACGTGGTAGTAGAATTGTGGGAATATTCAATGGTCAAGATGGAATCTATCTATATTATTCCCTTGTGCCAGTTAATGGATTTATCATTAGTAAGTGAGCACCCATCTCGATTAAAAGTTAATTGGATGGTACTGATAATCATTGTGATTAATTGGGGCTCAATGATAGTAAGATGTGGATCTAAGATTGGAAGAGACAGATTTATTCCAATTGATCCATGGATATTGATAGAGGGGCCTACTTGTGGTAATCGGGAAGTTTAGGGTCTTCTTTGTAATTTATTCCTAAGACTGGAGTGCAATTGTATTTATATAGTGGTGTTATTTGCAATTAACTGTGGGCCCATATTGCACATGAGATGCGGGGTTGCGGTGTCTCAGTTGGAGTCAGCTTTCAATAAAATCCCTAGTGGTCTCCACGCTAGCCAAGATATTAGAAAGATACTAATCCTACTTGAACTCCAAAAGGAAGGAATTAGAAAGCTACTAATTCTATTTGAAGTAGGACTTCTAATAGTAGTAATAGTAAGTTACCAGTTGTTGTGGAAGTGAGACTTCTATAATAATTAGAAATGAGAAAGTTGCTAATTTGTAATGGGAGTTGGACTTCTATTTCAATTAAGAAAAGAGGACAATTGAGGGGCAATAAAAGAGACCATAAGGGGGCTGGATGTCCAGCATTGGAATTCACGCCCAACCCCTCTTTTGTGCAATTGTTGCACACTTCCCTCTCCTCTCTTTCTCTTCTAGTTCCTTGAAGTTTCTAGTTGGGTTTTCTCTTGAGGTTTCCACCAATTTTCTTGAGAAAAGAGATCTAATAGTGGGTCATAGCGTGGAAGACAACAAAGTCTTGGAGATCCTAATTTGCTTCGAGAAGAGTTCTTGTTCAAGGTAATTGTCTTCTTCTCCATTAGAGCACTATCGGACTCCAAAGGTATAATCTGCTTCTCTATTTGTTGTGGGTTATTTTGGTTGCATGGTGTTGCTGATTTCTATCTTTTAGATAGGTTTTATTACTGTACATGATTGATGAGACGGAGGGATTGCATCCTGGATATGGTTTATAGCCTTATGAGTATTTAATCCCTGAGTTAAGTGGGTCAAAAGTTTTGAAAATCTATCCACAAGGCCTACCTACTTCCAACATATAGGATCCATGGTTGTGGTTTCTTGGTTGGTGAGACGGCCTTGGATGCCCGCTACCTTCCGGATGACTCGGATCCGACTCTATCTTCTCACGCATTTCGGGACCACCCACTTTGTACCGAAATGCTGCCCAAATCGGGTTTGACTTCGGTGTTGGTAATTTGGGATTTCTAAGTTAAACTTGATCCAATAATTGCCAAGTCTTTTCCACTATTTGCCATTCCTGTACTTTTGGTACTTGGTTATATGCTTTTGACCTTCCATAAGCTTTGCTCATTCTCTTTTTCATATTGAGTCAGTTTTGAGACATTAGAAGGGCCGTCGTGTTGAAATTTAGTCTAAAGGTTTTGCTTGAAGACATTGTTTAGCATTTGGGCAGTTTCCCTTCTGTTGGATCATGTAGTCCATAAAATCTGAGTCGGCACAAATCAAGCTAGTATATTATGTACTTATATATTTGCATCATTTGAACGTTGTATCCTGATTGAGGTGTCCCGGAGCTCACCTCATTACCTTGGTACCGCACGCTGTTTGCTTTGCTCCTTGCTATGGTCATGCTGGGGCAACCGGACAGCATTGGAGAATTTAGCAATGTGGTTTTTTAGTTTGCTTAGAAGTAATTGTTAGGTTTTGTCTATTTAGATGATTTAATATGTTTATCGTGATCCACGCATAATCATGCCAAGATTAGTCTTTAATGGCTTTCGTTTGATCTATTGTCATTATACTATATTTTGAAGCAACATAAAGATGTTATTTACATTGATCTCTTGCTTAGTCTATTCATAGGCTAATACTACACTTTGGTGTTGTAGGTGACGATCATGCTCCCCTTGAGCAGGAAATTGAGGTGGTCCAAAAGGAACCGCAAGGTTTGTAGAATCAAACGTTCATGACGTTGAATGAGGCATCAGCCTTGCACAAAAGGGAACGTCACATCTTTTTGGGCTTAACACTTCCTTCTTGGACAATTTTTATCTTTTGTGCCCTTTTGGTTAAGGTCTTTGTTTTATGGCCTTTGGGAATGTAATTAATACTTTTTGCAAATGCTAACTTTAATGGTTTAATGCCTATCTTGGAAATTGTTAGATTGTATGGACTCAATCCATCATATGATGTAATAAATTGATTAATTTCTTTATTTATCAATATATTTCTACTTTTCTTTCATGAGATGAATGATGTTTTATTACTTATGCACATAACCAATACATATGACATAATGATTCATGAGATGAACCGGGTCCCATTAGTATATTAGATGTGATATATGTGTATGGATGAGATCCATATACATGAGACATGTGTCATAAATCTTATACTTAAATATCTTCACAACCAGTGATGAGACTGGGCATCTCATCTGATAAGGTTGCAACACTTTGATCACTATGAGATAGTATGATTTGTCTCGATGATCATCGGAATGTAAGATTATGGATCATGGTGCTGGTACAATGGATGCATTGAAGGACCATGAGAAGCACAACACTGCCTCGATTTTAAGTTCCGCTCTCATAATTCCTTAGCAATAGGCTCTCAATTCTGAGACATTGATGAACTCATGTTTCTGTCTATTCATTTACTTTGAATAACCAATGAGTGAGGCCAACTGTAGGTCAACACATCGGTGTCTTGGGTACGTGGTAGTAGGACTGTGGGAACATTGAATGGTCAAGATAGAATCTATCTATATTATCCCATTGTGCCAATTAATGGATTTATCATTAGTAAGTGCGCACCCATCTCAATTAAGAGTTAATTGGATGGTACTGATAATCACTATTATTAATTGGGACTCAAGGATAATAAGATGTGGATCTAAGATTGGAAGGGACATGTTTAATCCAATTGATCCATGAATATTGATAGAGGGGCCTACTTGTGGTAATTGGGAAGTTTATGGTATTTTTTGTAATATATTCCTAAGACTGGAGTGCAATTGCATTTATATAGTGGTGTTATTTACAATCAACTGTGGGCCCGGATTGCACATGAGATGTGGGGTCGCGGTGTCCTAGTTGGAGTCAGCTTTCTATGGAATCACTAGTGGTCCCCACACTAGCCCAAGATTGGATCATTACTAATTCTACTTGAACTCAAAATGAAAGGAATTAGAAAGTTACTATTTCTATTTGAAGTGAGACTTCTAATAGAGGTAATAGTATGTTACTAATTGTTGTGGAAGTAAGACTTCTATAATAATTGGAAAAGAGAAAGTTACTAATTCTTAATGGAAGTATGACTTCTATTTTAATTAGAAATAGGAGGTTGCATAGGGCCATAAACAGGGGAACCAAACCCCTTGGATACCTACCTTGGAATTCACGCCTAATAGTGCAAGAGTTGCACTCCCTCCTTTCTCTTCTTCTTCTAGTTTCCTTAGAGCTTCTAGTTGATTTTCTCTTGAAGATTCCACCATTTTTCTTGAGAAAAGAGATCTAAAAGTAGGTCATAGCATGGAAGACAACAATGTATTGGAGATCCTAATTCGCTACAAGAAGAGTTCTTGTTCAAGTAATTTGTCTTCTTCTCCATTAGAGCATTATCGAGCTCCAAAGATATAATCTACTTCCTTGTATGTTGTGGATTTATTTTGGTTGCATGGTGATGCTATTTGCTATATTAGAGATAGTGTTTTACTGATCTTGATTATGAGTTTGAGGTTTTTGGATCCTGGATTGGGTTTTATGACCTTATGGGTACTTGATCCCTGAGTCAAGTGGGTCAAAAAGTTTTGAAAACCTATCCACGAGGCCCACCTACTTCCAACAGAAATGTTGTGCCTTGCCCTGATCATCGCCTTCATCATCAAAGCCTTGTCCCAACAATGTTGGGGTTGTGCTTTGCTCTAATATTTGTCTCATTTTATACACTTATTCCTCTTTATTAGTTTACACAAGCTTCCGCCATTGGTTTTGACAATTCTTCGAAACCCGACGGAATCTTACATCACGGAATCCTGTGGGAAACACGAAGATACGAGGAGATTTGTAATTGCTCGCATTTTCCCCGGCCATCACGTGCTCCAAGCCATTCCGGGGGTGTGACAATCATCCTTGTTTCCAATTATATGAGAAGTTAGAAAAGGATTTGGAAAATCTCTGCCTTTCATATTTAGATATGTATCGTTGCTAAGTTCTTATGGAGGGTTAGCATCAATAGGTAGTCGTTCATTGCTAGAAATTGTAATAACCCGAGCCCTGCTAATTATGTTTAGTAATTAATTAATTATGATTATTGATGTTTGATGATTTGTGTTAGTTAAGTAAGTGTGTTTAGTTGCTAATTGGGTTGACCTACATGTTTTAGAGGTGTTCCGGGTCCATTGGTTGCGGATTGGCCAAGTTCATGGTAACCTAGGACCTACTTGTAAATCCTAGAAAGCTAGGTCTCACCATACCCAACAACTTTCGTGTTTCAACTCATCCATTTGAGATCTAGAAAAACCCATATTTGACCTTGACACCATTTTCGAGGGGGTATTCGTAATTTTGGAAATTCGACTTTTTGCAATTGGTCTCCAAAACTTGTGAATGTGGGCTTGTTGGAAATCTCTTTTAATTTGGAGCTATTTTCGTTCTTTGCCCAAGTCCATCCAAGGCCTCAGTTATCTCCGATTATGCGCCTCAAGTCAGATTAGTTGTTTGGTAAACTCACAATGTACCGGGCTCACTTTATATTAAAAGCAACCCCCAAACCCAAGTTCCATCTCATTTGCACGACCACAGCCTCTCCTAGAAGCCTCTTCCTCTTCCTCTCTTCATTTTCTCTTTCTCAATCTTGATCTTAGAGGAGTTCTTCATCAAATCTAATCCTACAAAGGTGTTCATTGTCTCCTTCTCTTCCTCGATTTTATGAAGATCCACGTGTGGCAGCTACTTCTCTAAGATGCAAAAACAGCCCCAAAACAGTGCATTTCTGCGCTTCACAGCTGGCAAAAAACAGCCCGGTTGTGCAGCCTCCACTGCACTTCCGGTGGTCGCCGGAAGTGGTGCAGAATGTGTAAAGGTGAAACAAGCAGATTGAACAAGAGATTTGTGGGAAATTGGTGATGTCCCGTGATAGGATCGCACCCTTTTATATACAGTTGATGGCCCAATTAAGGGTAGTAATTACAATCAATTATAATCTGATTGCAGCCTATGTATAAGATCTAATCACTACAGAAATGGTATATACACAAAGTGAAAGATCTAATCAATACATAAATGGTATATACACAAAGATATGCTATATACAAGGATTTGACTATATCTTCACATGAATCCACGTGAGTTATTGCTTGATTTAGGCCCTTTCTTGATGGGCCTGATGGGTCTGCAATGAATTTGTTGAAGGATAAAACAATCCACGATTGAGAGTGCCTTTAATGTACCGTAAAATGCGGTGGACCACATGAAGATGTGGTTTATGAGGGTTGCTGATGAACTGACTAACTGTCTGAACTGCATGGGATATGTCCGGCCGAGTCGTTGTCAAATATAGCAAGTTGCCCATTAGATGACAAAAGATTATTGCATCTTCAAGAGGACTGCCATCATCTCTTCTGATTTTGACATTGAGCTCAAGGGGCGTGTCAAAGGACTCAGCATTTTCTAGACGGGCGGATTTAACCAAATCCTCATCATATTTCGTTTGCCCCACACGAATACCCTCTTTTGTTCGAGAGATTTCTAAACCAAGAAAGTAAGTTCCCAAGGTCCTTCATTTTGAAGGTCTTCATGAGGTAGGTCTTGAGTTTAGAGATTCCAACGCATCATTTCCGCTTATAATCATGTCATCGATATATATCAAGAAAATAGTACAACCACGAGAGGTACGTATGAAGAATAGAGCACTGTCATTTGGACTTTCGTAAAATTGAGCTTCAAGAATGGTGAATCGGAATTTGTCAAACCATGCACGAGGAGCCGGTTTAAGATCGTATAGCAATTTCTTCAGTTTGCAAACATGTTTTGTAGGACAGGCATACCATGGTGGTGGTCTCATGCAGACTGTTTCATTAAGATCCCCATGTAAGAATGCATTCTTTACATCCATTTGCCAGAGTGGCCAATGGTGGACAGCAGCAATGCTAAGTAAACAACGGATTGTTGTCATTATAGCAACAGGTGCAAAAGTCTCTTCATAGTGAATCCCGTACTCCTGTTTGTAGCCTTGGGCAACAAGCCGTTCTTTGTATCTGTCCAAACTCCTATCAAAATGAACCTTGATAGAGTAGAACCATTTACTTCCAATTGCGAACTGTTTCAAGGTTATGCCTATTTTCCTTTTTAGCTATACCATTCTATTGTGGTGTGTGCGGACATGATTTCTGGTGAATAATGCCCCTTTCAGATGGAAAAGAGGAGAAGGCGGAAGAAGTGCATTCCCCACCAGAGTCAGAGCGAATCACTTTGATTTGTATATGGAATTGGGTATTTATCATGTGATAAAATTTTGTAAAGGTTTGGAACATATCACATTTAGATTTTAAAAAATAAATCCATGTATATCTACAATGATCGTCGATAAAGCTGACTTAATACTTATACCCACTCCTACTCAATTGAGGAGCAATTCCCTAAACATCGGTGTGAATAACATCAAAAGGCTTCGTAGCACGTGAATAATGAATTGGAAGGGAGATCTCATGACTTTTGCTTGAACAACATGATTCACATTTGGAATTTGAAAAAGTAGAGATAATTTTATTGTTAAAAGGTTTTATCTAGACATCCCAATTTAAATAAAGAAATTAACCAATCATTATTCAGATGACCAAGGCGTCTGTGCAAAGTGGTCCACACATTATTAAAAGCATTGATAGAGGAAGTAAAGAGAGAACGATGTCTTGTGTCCAGAAGAAATAGCCTGCCATGCTTACTCCCCGTCTTGATCACTTTCCCAGTTTGTCGTTCTTGAATCACACAACCGGTAGGAGAAAAGTTAACAAGATGTCCACAATCAACAAGTGGTCCAACAAAAATTAGATTTGCAGAAAGATGTGGAACAAAATAAACATTTTGAAGGGCAAATGACTTCTCAGATGAGGTTAAAAATTCCAAGGAACCTATGCAAGAAATCATAGTTTAAAAAATTGGACTTGGGACCTGACTCGTTCACGGCCGAGTCTCGAGTAGCACGGCCGAGTCCCAACTTCAGTTGGAAGGCGGAGTCCTATGTCACATGATTCAAGTTCGAGTCCCATGCGGCCTGACTCGGTATATGCCAAGTCCAAGTCGACTTGGACTCGGCCGATTTTTTAAACCATGCCAGGAATAGGCATTTGTTGACCATTTGTTGCGGTTATAGTTTCATTGCCGACATAAGTTTGAGTATCCAGCAGATTTTGTTCCACTGATGTCATATGGTTAGATGCCTTTGAGTCTATGAACCAAATAAATGGGTTTACAAATGTAGACAAAGCAGAATGAAAAGTAGGTAAAACAGTACGAGGAAAAAACAGACCATTAATACTCACTGATGCAAAAGCTGAATTGACTGAAGAGTTTATCAGATCCTAAATCTGAGCATTTTGAGTGATGGACTGAGCTCAAAGAGCAGTGGGTCCGCGCTTCAGAAGTTGTTCTGGTTTCTTTTGAGGTCATCTTGTACATTCCGAGATGACATGACCATTTCTTTTGCAGTAGTTGCAAAACAGTTTTTTGGTGACAATTACGGGCTACATGCCCGTATTTCTTGTCATTCATAGAGAGAAGCATACAGACATAAGAGATGTGGACATGAATGTCGTACCCGTCATGGTTGACTGAGATATATCTTTACAGGGTTTAATCCCTGATTACATTCTAATCATACTTATCCAGTAAATACACTTGGATTTAGATCCATACTAATAGCTAACAACTAAACTACATAGAAATGGGCCAGCTATATTGGGGCCTCGAGGCCCTGGATTGACATCCCCCCTCAAATTGATGCGGGAGAGTCATAAAGCAGCAATTTGGAGACAAGAAATTGATGTCGAGGCCGAGGAAGTCCCTTAGTGAAGATATCTGCAAACTGAAACTCTATAGGGACATGAGGTAGACTGATAACATCACGCTTGTATTCGTCTTGAATAAAGTGGCAATCGACCTCAATATGTCTTGTGCGTTCATGAAGAACATGATTTTTAGTGATTCTGATTGCCCCAAAATTATCTACATTCAAGGAAGTGGGAGAGGCCTATGCAAATCCAAGTTCCAAAAGGAGTCCCCGAAGCCATAGTATTTCAGAACAAGCAGAGGACATGGCCCGATATTCAGCCCCTGTGGAAGATTTGGAGACCCGTTCTTGTTTCTTGCATTTCCAAGAAATGAGAGCTTGACCGAGGTACATACACCAACCAGTGGTGGATCGTCTGGTATCTGGATATCCTGCCCAGTCAGTATCTGCATAAGCGGTCAGAAGTAGACGATTATCCTTTGGATAATATAAACCACGAGCTCTAGTGCCCAATAAATACTGGGTAATTCGCTTCACGGCTGTCAGATGAAGGTGGCAAGGAGACATCATGAATTGGCTGACAAGATTAACAGCATAAGATATGTCAGGCCTGGTGATGGTGAGATAGACAAGATCGCCGACGAGTCTCCGGTATGTATGTATCAGGAAGAAGATCACCATCATCTTTACTCAACTTAAGATTGACTTTGAGCGGTGTATCAACTGAGGAAGATTCATCGAGATCAGCAAGCTCAATAAGATCTGTCGCATATTTGTGTTGATTGATAAACGGGCCTTTGGGAGACTGATGTACCTCTAAGCCCAAAAAATAATGTAGAGGACCCAGATCCTTCATATGAATGAATCTCGAAGAGAGGCTTGGAGGGATTTTATCATAGCATCATTAGTGCCGATGATAATGATATCATCAACATATACGATGAGAACAGTAAAGCTAGTAGATGCGTGGCTTAGAAAAAGAGATGGATCGTAAGGAGTTTGAGTAACGCCAATCGTGCCTAAACGATTTCTAAATGTTACGAACCACGCTCGAGGAGCTTGCTTGAGACCGTAAAAAGATCTGCGTAAGTGACATACAGACTTCTTAGACGGAGAGGTGACTCCAATGGCGAGAAGTAGTCGCATAGTTGTCATTTTTGCAACTAGCGCAAATGTCTTTTCATAGTCAATGTCATACTCATGTCGGTTGCCAAGTGCCACAAGTCGAGCTTTGTGTCTATCCAAGGAGCCATCAAATTTTCGTTTGATCGAGTAGATTCAGTTGCAACCGATGAGTTTAACTGAAGAAGGATAGTCCATAATATCCCAGGTGTGATTCTGGGTCAATGCATCTAATTCATCTTTCATGGTCTGGTTCCAACAATCATGGTGCATAGCCTGCAAATAAGAACTTGGGATGGAAACAGAGGATAGTGTTGTCATCAAGGAAGCATGGGTAAATCCATACCTCTCAGGAGGTCGAGAAATTCTAGAGCGATGCAAGGTACCAGTAGATGTGGGACCATTTGCCGGAGGATCAGGAGGGTGGGTATCTGCAGTGGCAGTTCTTTCCCTTCGATAATACACAAAATTAGGATTAAACCATGTAACAGTTGTTTCGTCGAAAAACCTAGGTAACAAAGTTAAGGAAGATGGAGAGGGACAATCCAAGTATGTTTGGAAAATATATTGATTTTCAAATAAAATAACATTACGAGAGATCCTGGTGCGACGAGCCTTTGGAACATAGCAAACAAAACCCTTTTGGTTAGTTGCATATCCTAAAAAAAACAAACCTGCTAGTTTGGGCCGTTAATTTTGTGCGCTTTGTGGGAGGCGGATGAACGAAGTGAACACACCCGAAGGTATGTAGATGATTAAATGATGGATGGTGACCCAAAAGTTTAAAATGTGGTGTTAATTGTGCAATGGTAGGTGATGGAAGACGGTTGATGAGATGCACTGCAATGGTGAGAGCTTCAGTCTAAAACAAGGAGGAACGAATGATTCAATGAGAAACGTTCTTGTGACATCAAGAAGGTGCCTGCTTTTCCATTCTGTTGCTCCATTTTGTTGTGGAGTATATGGACAAGTACGTTGAGATATAATTCCTCGAGTTTTTAGGAAAGATTGGAAATCAGTGGAGACATACTCCCCCCCTTGAATCTGATCGCAACGTTTTAATGCATTTGGAAAATTGGGTTTCAACATAGCTAAGAAAGATTTTAAATACAGTGAGAACATCAGATTTAGAATGTAACAAACAAACCTAAGTAAACCTGCTATAATCATAAATAAATGTACCAAAGTATTTGAAATGACTATGACAAATGGTAGGAGCAATGCCCCAAACGTCACAGTGAATTAAGTCAAAACATTAATTGATCCGAGTTGTAGAGGTAGAAAAATGTAACGTTTTTCTTTTTCCTAATTTACAAGCATCCCACTCAAATGAAACAGAATCAAGAGGTTTATTTAATAATCCAGTTTGAAACAAAGTAGACAATGTAGCAACATTTGGATGACCAAGTCTTTTATGCCATAACCGAGAATTATTTTGAAGTAAAAAACAAAATAACTAATGCCAAGGTTTTTTTCTGAATAACTGGAGATATTGGTAAAGTAAAAAAAGTCTGCCACGTTTAGGCCCCCTCGCGATCACTGCCCCCGACTCCTGGTCCTGCACAACACAACCAGAAGAAGAAAAGGAGACATTGCAATTATTCTCAACTAATTGACCCACATAAACTAAATTGGTAGCAAGATGAGGGGACACAAAAACATCTGTTAATGGAAAAAGGCCAAGGGCATCACCCACAGAGATGATGGGAAGGTGGTCTCCATTGGCAGCTTGAACATAAAGAGTGCCAGTGTAGGGGACAACATTATGTAGTTTGGTGGGTGAGGAGGTCATGTGATTACTAGCTCCAGAATCTAAATAACATGTATTAGAAAGGGACGGACCAGTACCTGAAATGTTCATAGATGACAGGGCATTGATAATCATCTGATTTACCATAGCCGGAGTAATTAGAGCCGGTGACTGTGTTTGTGAAGAGGAACAAAGCTGTGATGGTGAATCAAACGGCAGTGAACCACTGAATTCAGACGATGCATATTGTGGGGTGGGAGCCGTGTAAGCACTTGGAGCTGACTGCACATATGGGCGAGAAGCAGAATTGCCAGCCTTCTTCAGACACTCTTCAATACCATGACCAACAACCGTACAATATTTACAGACTTTTAGCTTGCATTGATTTGCATAATGGCCATATTTTTTATAGTTGTAACACTGTACTTTACTGGTGTCCCGAGGAGGAGGTTTGGTTTTAGCAGCATATGCAAGCGGAACTTCAATGGAGCCCTGTTGTTCAATTGCAATTTTGGTAACAAGGCGTTGTTCTTCCGTAGAAATTCTTGAAGACAATCATCTACGTTGGGGAGAGAAGCTCAGCTCATCAAGTTGGATCGCACTGTCTCATATTTAGGGCGCAGTTTCATGAGTAATTGGTCCCAATAGTTGTTCTGTTGTAAAGAAAGTAGCTCGGGTAGCAGTGCTTCAGAGACAATAACAAACTTAATTTCATCATATTTTGACGAGAGGATTAGAAATCCGAAGTAATAATCCTGGATGGAAAGCGTCCCTTAGGAGTAATTTGCAATTTCCAATTCCAGTTAAAATTGACGCACAACATGATTTTGATAATATACCTTTTTCAGATATTCCCACATTTCCTTTAAGGTTTTGCAAGGTCTTAGATACAAAATAAAATTTGGTTCTACAGAAGAAGAATCCAAGACTTTATTTTTGCATCTTTAGTTTTCCAAGAAAGAATTTTCTTGGCATCGTCAGCAGGGATTGTTTTAGATCCATCAATATAAGCCCACAGTTCTTTTCCTTCAAGGTATACCAGGAATTGAAATGCCCAAGACACAGTGTTTGCCATTAAATCGAACAATAGAGGGATCTGATTTTTCAGGTTTATCCATGATAGTAGAATAATGTATTGTCCAGAAAACAGCAGTAGAACACAGTTACCAATAGAACAGAAGAAAGTGGAGAATCCAGAAAAGCAACCAGTAATCAACCTATGATGTAATGCAACACCAAACTTAATAGTAACAGTAGAGGAAAAGAACAGCAATCAGCAGTAGAGATAAACAGCAGCAATAACAGCAGTAAACAGCAGCCATCAGCAATTAACAACAACAATCAATAGCAGCCATCAACAGTAGATAGAAAAAGGACAGCAGCAGCAAATGCAAGCGTAGGGGCACATCAACAGTGCACAAGGAAAAAAACATCCCTGTCTGCAGGAGGTAAATCCACACCTGGGCCCCACTTGGTGATCTTGACACAGATCAGAGTGTGGAGATGAAAGGAGAGTAGTTTTATGCAACTACTGGAAGTGGTCGCAGGCAGATCAAATCCGGATCCAGGATTTTGGACGACCGAGATGAAAACTAGTGAAAAAGAATGAAGTTTCACAAAAATTGGTAGAAAACCTACCTCTGATGATCAATAAATCAGAAAAAATTCTTCAGAAATCCAGGAAGCTCCAGGCGACCAAGATGGGAGTGTTCTGCTGATGTGCTGGTGATGATCATAGGTAGGCCATTCCTGATCTGAGATGATCCGGCTGAGGAGAATGATCACAGATGATCGTAGACTGGCTTCCTATGCTTGGAAGATGACTTAGGAGAAGATTTCAGATGATCGACCTTTCTCTGATACCATGTCATTTATAGAGAGAAGCATACAGAGACGAGAGAGAGAGAGAGAGAGAGAGAGAGAGAGAGAGAGAGAGAGAGAGTGAGATGTGGAGATGAATGTGGTACCCTTCATGGTCAACCGAGATATATCTTTATAGGGTTTAATCCCTGATTACATTCTAATCATACTTATCCAGTAAATACACCTGGATTTAGATCCATACTAATAGCTAACAACTAAACTACATAGAAATGGGCCTGCTATATTGGGCCTGGAGGCCCTGGATTGACATTTCTTGCATTCATAACATTGGGGTTTCTGACCTCTAGCAGTAAGAAGAGCAGTGTCATCAACTGGTGCAAGTTCTTGACTAGTGAGAAAGATCTTTGGTTCACTAGTAATAGACCGCATAGAACTAAGCCTGGTTTCTTCTCTAAATACTTCCTGGACACAAGTGTTCAAGTCCGGAGATTCTTTGCGATTCATAAGAGCAGCACGAACAAGCTCAAATTCCAGACGTAAGTTCATAAGGAATTGGCAAACGTGCAATTCTTCTTGCAGTTTAAGAGCCCCAGGAAGAAATTCTGCAGAAACCGACTATAGGAGCATTTCGTCTCTCTCCGTCCATAAGGCAAGGAACCCATTGTAATATTGATGAACAATTTTATCATTTTGACAATATTTGGCCAATTCAGCGTCCAAATGAAAGCATCTGGCTTTGTTAGGCTGTTGGTACAGATTCTTGAGATGGACCCACATGTAAGAAGCTGTTCTATAGGCTTGAAGTGCCAAAGAGATAGATGGATCTACAGAATTGAGGATCCAAGTGACGACTTTCGCATTGTTCTGGTTCCAGGATGCAAGTGTTTTGGCACCAGAACCATCAGTTTCAGTCATCGTTGGTGCTGGGTAGTTCCATCTAAATATCCTAGTAATCCATGTCCTGTCACAAAGTTTTTGTGATGGAAAGACCAACTCATGCAGTTTGTTCCATCCAATTTAATAGGGATAATGTCCACCTTTTCCCTGATCAACACAAAACTTAATTTCAGATGAGAAGTAGTGAGAAATGCTTTAAGTAGAATGAACTATTTTCAATTTAGAAGGAAAACAGAAAAAAAAGGTGCTGGGTGCCCAAAATTTCTGTGCTAGAATGACCAGATCTTCTCGCAGAGTGATTTATGCACTAATCAGCCTTCCAGGATTATCATACAGACGAATTTACGACCCTATAGGAAGAAGAACCAGTCCAATCCAATGGTTGGATGTGATTCTGCCGAGACAAGGAAAACAATCTTGAAAAACTGTCGATCCAGAAAAATGGGTAAATGACTGACCTGGTGGAGCAGATAAATCTTGAAAAAATGCTTACAAAACCAAGGATAAATGGGCGACCCTGATGATGCAGCCTGCTGGTGTGATTGCTTATCAGATATGGGGCCCACTGTTGATCAGGTTGACAGAACAGTCAGATGACTCTGTCGATGTGTGTAGATGGAGATCCTCTTGCAGAAAAATTGATTCTAATGCTTGAACAGAAGAGAAGAGGATAAAGAAATCTCTGTTGATGCAAAGAGAGACTGCAATCCAGAGATGGGCCCTGCTGTTGATCAGATCGATCTTCACAGCAGTCTCTTTACTGTGTTGAGATGAAAAACTGTTGTAGGAGACTGCAAATTAACTTCCTGAATGGAAGAGAGCAAGCCTTTGATGAAGATACCCTAGCTCTCACACCATGTAAGGTGAAAAGAGCAGAATGAACCAGAGATTTGTGGGAGATTAGTGATGTCCCATGATAGGATCAACACCCCTTTATATACAGTTGATGGCCCAATTAAGGGCTGTAATTACAATCAATTATAATATGATTACAGCCTATATAATCTGATTACCGCCTATGTATAAGATCTAATCACTACAGAAATGGTATAAACACAAAGTAAAAGATCTAATCAATACAGAAATGGTATATAGACAAAGAAATGCTATATACAGGGATTTGACTAAATCTTCACATGAATCCAAGTGAGTTATTGCTTAATTTGGGCTCTTTCTTGATGGGTCTGGTTTCAACAGAATGCACTACAGCTAACCGTATGGTCAGCCATATGGTCAGCCGTAGGGAATTCTGGGACTGGGTTTTTCCACTTTCAGTGAGAGAATTTTCACGGCCGGTGGCCTCTTTTGGACCCCGTTTCATGCTATTTCATGAGTATTTCAAACCCTAGTCGCTTATACCTCATTTGGGGACCTCAAAGGCCTTAGAGGCTTGATAGGTGGGCCCAAAAGCATGATAAATCATCACATAAAGCATGAGATAAACCCCGGAAAAACGGGATTTTCCTAGAACTAACCGGCAGTTCTTGTACAACAGAAATGGACCTCTGGAATTTGATGTGGACTTCCAGGAAACCCAATTGAGGGTCTTTGAGATACTTAATTCTCCTTGGAACCTGTTGTACATGGTTACCTTTCGTTTAGGGGACCGAAACCTAGATTTGGTGGAACCTTGTACCCAAACCTTGCCCGACACATGTTTTGGACTTGAGACCAATGCGGGTGACACAGTAACCCATTGACCACGCCTGGACCATTCTGTTACATGCTATACAACCCTAGACCAAAGGTACGCAAAACTTGGAAAATCCCTAACGCAATCACCTTAAAAAAAACCAAGAAATACTTTTCAAGGCATTCGGGACCCAAGCTGTGCGTAGTGTTGATTGGGGTAGAACTTAAACATGTTTAACTCCGTTTTGCTGACTATGAGTTCAAGAGACCGTGACTTGGTGGTATGGACCAGTTGCCCATGCTTGACCCATGGGCCAGTCCTTAGAGCTTGGCGCGCATTCGTTACCCTGCCTTGCATCTTAAGATTGACCGGATCACTAGGTTGGTCTTTTTGGTTGGTTAGCGCCCATTCCTTGTCCTGCTTCCATCTGAATTGATCAGATCCACCTTGCCCCTTTCTCTAGCCATTTTGGGATCCGTTCCGTCATGCCAGAATGCTGTCTGTTTGAGCATGACTATGATGGTATAGTTAGACCTAGTAAGGACTACTAAGCCTTAAACAACCTCATTTGGACTTGTTAGACTTGTCCATTAAGATTGTGACCCAATATTAATATTATAACCCCTGCTCTTATCGTATAACGTACTTTGATGGGAATATTGTCACTTCACTCATGACTGGAGCCATGAGAGGGACCAAATGCAACAACCACGCAATGATAGTTCTACATAGTCCCTTGAATAGCCTATGAACCCAAACCTAGGCAATCTTTAGATTTTCCCTTGCCCCGTATGACCATAGCATGGCTTACTAGTCTCGATCCCCTAGTTCGATTTGGGATGTAGATTGGGTTCAATTTTTGATCTATTGTAATTGCATACTGCATGCTACTAGAACACTTTGTGCAATTTTATTTATTGATATGTTCAGGATCATGTTGCTAGTATAGGAAATTCTATTCACTCGGTATGACGGATTGTTGTTTTCGCCCCAATCCCACGTACGACAAACATAGAAAGGCAAGAGGCACCTACTGACGAAGAAATTGATTTTGGTGTCTACGATTGAGCGTTCGAGACTCACAAATACCTAGACACATACTTTAGTTGATTCTTTTGAAATTACGAAGACTATTTTGGGAAGTTAAGTGGTTTATTTCTTTTTTTGAACATTACTATTGGATTTGGATATTCTTTTATTTAAAAATTCAGATTTTTTTTCCAAAAGCTTGGTTAGTTATGCTTCAAATGATTTGATTTATGTTATGGTTATGCTACTTCCGGGTCTCGACACGGAATTCGAAGGGCCCCGGATTTCTGGTCATTACATAAAATGCTACTGATACTGCATATGCAACTCAAGCCCGGAGTTGCGACATGAGCAAGTGATGCGGACAGCAAATTGAGGTGCGGGGTGAACAAGGTTAAAGATGGGGGGGGGGGGGGGGGGGGTGGGTGTTGGGGGTGTTAGGTCAGGTTCTCGACTGAATATTGCCTCACACCAAACTCCCTATCACAGGTGAGGAAAAGCTTCCAATTGCAGGAGAGAAGAGAAAAAGAATTCAAACAAATTTTCATTAATCAAAGTCTTCATTCGCCAAGGAGGCATTACATCAATATATAACAAAATAAGAAAACCCAAAACTAATTTAGACCATCCAAACTCACTGATGGACAGGATTAAAACATCGAAATCTAAAAGAAATAACACACTTGAAACATAAATAAAACTCTTAATAAAATAAAAACAGATAGCTGGTAGGTTGGCTAGCCCAATGGACTGGATAAGATAGATGTGCTAGGACGACAAGACGTTCGAAACATGGGGACCATGGGTCTGTCCTAGATAAAATTGTCCACTTCTTGGAGAGAACTTGACGTCAATTTCTATAAATGTCCTCAAAGAATTGAAAGTCAACCATACAGCATCCCATTGTGTTGCTCTTCATACTCTTTGCATGGTTTTGATTCTTGAATCAATCATCTCTTTTGATGGCTGGATTTTGTTTGGACGTGATCAAACCGTTTGGTACTTCAATTCTGTAATTTGCATCATTCGATCATAATCTTTAGGCTTCCATCGTTGATTTCCAAGGATAAAGTCAATGTAAGGGACTTCAACGAATGGATCATTGACGCAGTCAGGGATCCACAAGATATCCCAAGAAAGTGGATATGTCGTCACTATACTGCTGTCTAGGAGTAGGTAACAACTGTTTCAAGTTGGGGCTTAGTTTTCAGCAAGAGGATAGCGATGGATTCACCACAATTATGCTAAGAAACATGCAGTGCGTATATACTCAATGAGGCAAAAATAAACAGAACTAAAATATTGAAGAGAAACAAGAGATTCCAAGTCTGTTTATTCTTTAATCAGTTTACTCAATATCCATTGTCTGCCGAACTGCAGTAGACCATTATAATTTATAGGAAACTGGTTTCCTACTAAGGGATTGAAATCAAATCAATTATCCTACTCATTACATAATAATTCCCATGATCATTGCAATCAAATCAATTATCCTACTCATTAGATAATTATTCCCATGATCTAGGATCTTTATTGACAGTAAAGCTAATTAAAGAGGAAAGTCAAAGCTTCTAGAGGATTTTCTAGATAAGAAAATCCTATACAAATCATGCACACTTGCTGTTTATGAATTGAATTTTAGAAGTTATAGAATCCACTTAGTATTTTCTGTTAACTCAAAATAGCCCTCGGCAATACGTTCAATGCATATTTTAGGGATGTTTTTGGTTCTCATTTAGATCTGAACTGTCACAAATGGGTTAGGACCCCTTGTGCTCGGTCAAAGGCACTCATGATCCCTTCAGCTAACAATAAAATTGGGTCTTCATCAATATGAGATAACAGTCTCTACTCGGGCACTTGTTTGAGTTTCTATATGAGGGAAATATCATGACAATGTATGGTGCAATATTGTTCCAATGGATGCATGTCATTTACTTTTGGGTAAACCCTAGCAATTTGATAGAAGTGCCATACACCATGGCCGAAAAAATACTTTCACCTTTTGGAAAGATGATGTGAAGGTGATTTTGGGTCTAACTAAAGAGACGGAATCCGCAAAACCAAATTTGCTAGGGGACATGAATTTCCTCTCCATGACTCAATTTATGACTGAAACAAAAGAGAATGGTGGGATGTTTGCCTTGATTGCAAAAGATGTTGAGGATGGCATAGAAGTACCTGTTGTGATGAAACCTCTAATGGCTGAATATGGCAATGTATTTGCGGATGATCAACCTGCTGGGTAACCACTCTTAAGGGACAGTCAACATCACATTGACCTTGTTCCAGGATCTAATTTGCCCACCACGCTAGCTTACTGAATGAGTCCTAAGGAGCATGAGAAACTCAATCGGCAGGTTAGCATGTTAATGAATTGTGGATATATGAGAGAGAGAGAGAGAGCCCATGTGCTGTTCTGGCATTCTGGACTCCTAAAAAGGACGTAACATGGAGAATGTGTGTGGATAGTAGGGCTATAAACAAGATCACTATCAAGTATCACGTACAGATTTCCCATTCTGCAGTTGTATGATATGCTATCAGGGGCAAAAATGTTTTCAAAAATTGATTTGAGTAGTGGTTACCACCAAATTCGAGTATGGCCTGAAGATGAGTGTAAAACAATGTTTACGGCGCGTGAAAGTCTATATGAATGGTTGCTGTCGCGACCCCGGAACGGATCCCAGGCCCCGCGACGGTGTTAATTGTGATTATTCTTATTTGATCATTGTTTTCCCACTGGTTCCCGCGGTGAGGATTCCCAAAGACACGCGGAATCTGGCTCACACGTACACGATTTGCGGAAGCGTGTAGCAAAACACAACTAGATAAGCACCAGTAAAATATTTAGGTGCTATCACAATAATATACAAGACAAAGTATCAAAGGAATAAGTTAACATGGCATTCCCAACATTGTTCAAGTTACAAGTCTAACAAGAAAGTAAATTAAGTTTTGTTACAATTCCCAAGAGAGGCCAACAGAGGCCAATACACATCTCCAACATAAACAAAAGAACCCTAAGACAAAATGTGACGAAACTCAAGAACCAGACCGACATCTAGATGACATCGTCGGGCTGCCACTCTCTCACGGGAGTTGGCTCACAAGCCTCCTCCTGACGCTCCTCCTCAAAGGCAACGTCTCCTGCACCTGGGCACCAACAAGCAAGGGTCAAACACGACGGTTTGGCAGGTAATCAATATAGGCATGAACATGACAATAATACTTTGGAAAAACACTTGAAATCGAATACTTGATTTGAACTGTCACAATAGCTGAGGTATCAAAACAAACTAGCATGAGTACTAAATATATCATGAAAAGTTACAATCCACAAAGAGCCCATCCTTTCTCTATCATCTATATGATGAAAAGAGCAAGCACGCACGACAAGCACGATATACATAATATAAGCACGACACGATTCCCACATATACGGGGATTCCGGCCGCGGAACCGGACACGCACGATGTGTAATAAATACACGACCAGTCTGCAGACAGTCCACATGTTTAAAGACCCCCAGACAGTGGATCAAACCGAAAGGGCAGTCTAAGCTCAGTGGTGTTTACTTAATTCATGAATGCACAAAACACGCGAAGCACGATCAAACACGTCGAGATAAAAAGGGGGAAATCACTTATCACAACACGACGAGCACGACTAGCACGAGGCATAATATTTATGCAAAACACGCTTAGGAAGTGATCCCCTTTTTCTTAACAAAACTTCAAAACAAGCTTGTACTAACACTTCAAAACAAGTTCACGATGATATTCATCATATCAAAAACCAAAGCACGAACACAAGGCCTATCAAGCACAAGCAAGGACCTTTGATTTATCTTTGTGCAATTGAGACCCAAATAGTAGAATTTTAGGAAAGGATTGGTGCCCCAGAAGTTAAAAGACATTTTGGGTTTCGAGTGCACAAAATCAGGCTAGAGGTCACTTAACATGTTCTAGTTTTTCCTTCTTGCAAAACTCTTCAAACTAGGAAACTTGTCAAATTCGGTCACCTCGCGGTCAGGTGTCGGCTAGCCGAACTGGGGTCTGGCGGCTAGCCGCAAGGTGACCGCCAGGCTGACCGCTGGAATGAAATTCTGTGTTTAGCTCTCGGGAAAAGGAACCGCATGCGCGGTTGGCCAGCGGTTAGCCGTGATGGGATGAGGCGGCTAGCCGCTAGCTAACCGTGGAGCTGACCGTGAAACATGGTTGAAATGTCAGCTTCTGGAAAAGGAACCGAAATCCTCGGTTGGCCTGCGGTTAACCGCAAGTGGGACTGGCGGTTAGCCGTGGGCTGACCGCTGAACCCAGGCGAAAATGCTAGCTTCTGGAAAAGGAACCGCTGGGTTCGGTCAGCCTGCGGTTAGCCGCAGTGGGCACAGGCGGCTAGCCGCGAGCTGACCACTGTGCTGACCGCCAGTGCACGAGAATGCGTTTCAGCACAGATTTTTCACATTTCTCTTCTTCCCTTCCATTCATTCTCATTCCACTTATATTCCCTGAGTCTACATACTCTCCAAGGGACAAAACATATATTTTTCCAAACTTTAAACATCCAACACAAAGGAAATCATGAGTATGAAACTTGTAAACATATTCATGTACAAAACTTCTCAAACAACAATGTAGCTTAAAATAAACATGCACCGTGATCCTATAGAGATTACTTGCCTTGCCCAAATGCTAAACACTCTCCTCCAAGCTCTTCACACAAGCTAATCTCACACTACAAGCAAAAACAAGAAAACACACAAAACTCACTCAAAATGGAAACAAGGAACCCATTTTCCAAATAGGGTTTGAAAACATGAAAAACATGATCTTAAGGAACTAAAATGACTCCATGAAAAATATGGGTTGAAGCTCTTACCTAGAGAAGGTCAAACAAGAGAGAGGGAAGAAAAAGGAGCTCTTGCCCAACTTGAAAACTCAAGAAACTTGTATCAATGGAGAGCTTGCAAGGAGATGAAGAAAATGGTAGTCTTAGAATTTCCTTTGGAGCTCTCTAGCTAGATCAAACCAAGTGAGGAAGATGAAGGAGAAAAGAGGTTTTCTCTCTTGCCCTAGACTCAAAATTTACAGAGATTGGGAAATGAATGAAAAGGGAGGGGAAAGGGGATTAAGTGATGACTCATGGGCCCCATTTGGCTTGAACTTGAAGTGACTAAAACATGGTCTTGTGGGCCTCGGATGACTTCGACGAAGAAGGATAAAATGATCGTCGAAATATCTAGTTTCCAAAAAGTATATTTTTGACATGGTTTTGAGATCTCGAAAATTGTGTCCAGATTTGTGCAAGAAAGACAATTTTACCCTCCTTGGGCCAAAACATGGGTTTTTGGGCTTCAAACATGAATGGTCTTAAAACGAAAGTTGTAACACATAAAAAGATCATTCAAATGAAATCAAAACCACACTCACACGGAAAACGATACGATCTTCCCAAGCTTACACGTGCACTCAAGCCTTCTTGAGTGTGTCTAACCAATACTAAACGTTCTCAAAATTCCCAAAGCTATGTCCAGGACTAAAGCTAATCACTTCTAACCCAACCACAACTAAACCCACTTAAGACTAAACACATACTAATCGCACACTAATCGAACTGGTCTGGGTCGGGGTCTAACAGTTGCTCATGCCATTTGGTTTATCAAATGCTCCAAGTACTTCTATGAGAGTGATGAACCAAATGCTAATACATTTCACTGGACGATTTGTCATGGTTTATTTCAACGATACCTTGATATATAGTCCAGATGCAGCTTCTCACATGCAACATCTTAGAGAGGTGTCTGGTGTTTTAAGGCAGGAGAAAATGTATGCCAATGTGAAAAAATGCAATTTTGCAACGGTCCGGGGTTATAATTTTGGGTTAGGTTATTTCTAGGGATGGCATAGTTGTTGATGAAGAAATGGTCAAGGCAGTTAGAGAATGGCCTACTCCTCCTAGTTTAAATGAAGTGATGGCATCATTCTATCGCTGATTCATCTGAAATTTCAGCACTATCATAGCTCCCATAACAGGTTGCATTAAGAAGGGCCCATTCATTTGGACTCTTAAGGCAGATGCAAGCTTCCATTTGATTAAAAAGAAGCTATCCGAGTCACCGATATTGGCCCTGCCAGATTTTGAAAAAAAATCTTCCAAGTGAATAACCTCCAAGCGAATAACGATGCATCACATGTGGAAATTAGTGTCGTGCTAAGTCAAGATGGCAGATTTATTGACTATTTTAGCGAGAATCTTAATGGGCTATACTTATCATTAGAGGGACATGAAATACAAATCATAGAAGATAGAAAGAGATGGTGAATGTCGTATCCCTTAAAGGTTGACTGGGTATCAATATATAGGGGCTGATTGCCCTAATTACAGTATCGAATCATGCCTTAATTAAGGTAATGCAATCTCAGATCCAAAATCCTAGCTAACACATAAGGTATGTACACACGTGTTTTGACTAATGGTAAAATGCATTAATTGGGCCTAAATGGGCCAAAGATTGACACACACCCCTCCCCTCCCCTCCCCCCACCTCAAATTGATGCTTGGGAGTCTTATAGCAGCAATTTGGAGAGACAAAACTGATGTCGAGGTCGAAGAAGTCCCTTACTGAAGAAATATGCAAACTGAAACTTGGTAGGGACATGAGGTAGACTAATGACATCATGCTCATACTCGTCTCGAATAAAATGGCAGTCAACTTCGATGTGTTTGGTGCGTTCATGAAGAACAGAATTTTCAGTGATCTGGATTGCCCCGGTATTATCTACACTCAATGTAGTGGGAGAGGTTTGTGCAAATCCGAGTTCCGAAAGAAGTCCCCTAAGCCATAAGATTTCAGAACAAGCAGAATACATGGCCCGATATTCAGCCTCGTGGATGATTTGGAAACCCGTTCTTGTTTCTTACATTTCCAAGAAATGAGAGATCACCGAGGTACAAGCACCAACCAGTAGTGGACCGCCGTGTATACGGACAACCCGCCCAGTCAGCGTCTGCATAAGCTGTCAGATGTAGATGATTATCCTTGGGATAATATAAACCACGAGTGACAGTGCCCAACAAATACCGAATAATGCGCTTTACGACCGTCAGATGAAGATGTCGAGATGTCATGAATTGGCTGACAAGATTGACAACATAAGATATGCGGGGTCCAATGATGGTGAGATAGACAAGACTGCCCACAAGACGCCGGTATGTATGTGGATTAGGAATAAGATTGCCATCATCTTTACTCAACTTAAGATTGACCTCTAGTGGTGCATCAACGGGCGAAGAGTAATGGAGATCAGCAAGCTTGATAAGATCTGTCACGTATTTGTGTTGATTAATAAATAGGCCTTTGGGAGATTGATGCACCTCTAAGCCCAAAAAATAATGCAAGGGGCCCAAATCCTTCATATGGAAGGAATCTCAAAGAGAAGCTTGGAGGGATTTTATCATACCATCATCAGTGCCGGTGATAATAATATTATCAACATACTCAGGGTTCCATCCTTCTTCACAAACAACACCGGTGCTCCCCATGGAGACAAGCTAGGTTGGATGAATTCCTTGTCCAATAATTCTTCCAATTGATCCTTGAGTTCCTTCAGTTCCACAGGGGCCATTCGGTAAGGTGCCTTAGAAATCATGGCTATACCCGACATCAATTCAAGAGTAAAATTGACCTCCCGAATTGAGGGTAACCCAGGCAAGTCATCCAAAAACACATCGGGGAATTCCCTAACAACGGGGATATATTCTCGATTGGTTTCTGTTTATCCTCCGTAATGAAGGCTAAAAAAATCCTTTGCACCCACTCCTCAATAGCTCACCGGCTTTGATGGCTGAGATAACCATTGACCTAATAGGTCTCCTTTTTCCCACCAAACTAACATGAGTAAATCCCTCCAGGTTAAACCGAACTACTCTGTTAAAGCAATCTAAAATATCCCGGTACCTAGCAAGCCAATCCATTCCTAATATAGCATCAAAGTCATCCATACGTAACAATACCAGGTCAGCCGGCATCCGTGATTGCCTAATTTCTAACATACAATTATAAGAATATGGTTCTAGTACATATGTGGTCGCCTATGGGTGTTGATACTTCTAATGCATTAGTCAAAGTTGAGGGGGAGTTTCCTACCTTAGCAGCAAAAGTATGAGGAATAAAACAGTGCGTTGAACCAGAATCAAATAAGGTACTAGCTTCATGATTGGAAATTAAACCATACCCTCGACCACATTGTTGACTGCTTCAGCATCCTGATGAGTCATAGCAAAGACTCTCCCATTCTGTTGTTGTCCTACTTGGTTCCCCCCTTGATTGCTCCTGCCATGATTGTTATACTGTCCCTTGGGTGGGTTTTGCTGGATTCCCCGGTGCTGATATGTCTGATTTTGCTAATAGCGACACTGGTTCTATGGACGCTCTTGCTGGTGGTCCTGCTGATTTTGCCTTAGTGGTTGTCCTTGTGGCTAGGTCTAGTCCCTTCCTTGTTTCCTGGGGCAGTCTTTAACTTGGTGCCCTTCCTGTCCACAACCGAAACATGCGACCTTCCGCTTGGCCTGATTTTCCTTCCTAGCCTCCGGACAATCCTTTACCTGATGACCTTCCTCTCCACAACAATAGCACACTCCTGGTCTCTTCCGACATTGATTTGTATCATGGGATCCCCCGCAGTGGTCACAAACTGGTTTGGCTCTTGTTTTCTATTTCTTATGGGAAAACTGGTGTTTGAGATTATCAGATTTACCTTCGGTGGACACCAGTTGGGTGGACACCAGTTGGGTCTCTCTCTTTATATCCTCAATCGCTTCTTCCGAGACAAAAGCTTTCCTTAAGGCCTCTACATAAGTCTTCGGCTCATGTAGCTTCACATCTTTCTTAATGTCTGGTCTAAGGCAATTAACAAATCATTCCATCTTTTCTCCTTCCGTAGCCACTATTGTCTCTGCAAAATGTGACAGTTCAGTGAACTTGAGAGCGTACTTGGCTACCATCAGATTGCATTGAACTAAAGTCTCAAATTCTCCTTTTCTTTCGGGCTTTGATATGGAATGGTATAAACTTCTTTATGAATTCCTACTTGAAGAAAGTCCAGGCTATCTCTGTTTCTTGCCCGTTGAAAGACTTCTTAGCCGCTTTCCACCATTCCTTCACGTCTCCTTCAAGTTTAAATGCTGCTAGTATAGTCTTTTGATGTTCCCAACATCCCATGACTTTAAAGTTACCTTTCATATGCTCTACCCATTTGTATACATCCCATGGGTTAGTAGTTTCTTCAAAGCACTTAGGGCGAAATTCATTGAATCTCTTATACTATGATGCCCGGATACGGCAAGGATACGGTAGGGACACGCTATGTACACAATAGGGACATGGATTTTACATATAAAAAGTGAAGTATCGGACACGATACGTTGCCCACTTTGAAGTATCCGTGCATCATAGCTCTTATATAGGGTATCTCTTTCACGATCTATGATGCCCAGATACGGCATGGACAACGGCATAAACACAGCAGGGACACGGATTTTACATGTAAAAAGGGAAGTATTGGATACGATACGTTGCCCACTTTGAAGTATCCGAGCATCATAGTTCACGATTCCTACCCCCATTATTGCTGCCTTCGCCAGAGCCCTCTCCGATGTCGCTGTGTCTTTCGCCATTCTCACTTTGGTGGTGATGAATAGCGGAGACCTGCTATTGGACATGCGCTTACGCCTTCATAAAATTCTCAAACATTTGCCTGTAAGTCCATGGGGATCCGAACCCTAGAGGGGGGGGTGAATAGGGTGAGCTCCAATTATGACCAATTATGACAAATTTTAACTTCTTTAAAACAAACTAGTCATAGGTGATGATTATCAAACAATATGCGGAAGCTAATAAAAACAATCACCACAAAGCAATCACCATCACACAAGGATTTATAGTGGTTCGGCCTCAATGCCTACATCCACTACCAGCTTGTGATCCAACACCCCACCGGATTTCCACTATTTATGCTTTTCAATAGGCTAAGCAATAACCTTTACAATATGCTTTCCAAGGCTAAGCAATAACCTTACAATGATGTTTTTCAAGGCTTAACATCAACCTATACATTATGCTTTTATAGGCTAAGCAATAACCTCTTCAACCACAAGGTTGGTTATCTCACTAATTTAGTGTCTAACATACACTTGATGGAGATTCTATTAAGCTCATTACAATGCCTCTAAAATAGGCGGATATGGAAGTGAATAACAAATACACACTCACACTATGAATGCAAAGATGAAAGTATATGAAGTGTGTGTGTGTGGTCCTCAATCATTTTGAAAATGAAAGCTCATAAATGTATGCCTAAGGCTTTTGAAAGTTTTAGCTCATAAAACATTTATGATTGAGGATGTAATGCAATCACATGTTAAAAGTAACAACTTGTTAATGATATCAAAGTTACACAAGTTGTATGAAATGGATTAGCTCTAAACATGTGATGCATAGGGATGTCAATCAAATCACCAATGAAGCTCAAAACATAAAAATAGATTTGATTGAAAAGAGGGGACAAATCATATGTAATTATAAAGACAACTTGAAAATGATTTACCTATCAAAGTGATGCAAGTTGTGAAACTTTAAAACAATAATACACATATGATTTGTAAAGATGTTGAATCCAAAACATAAGATACATTTGAAAGAGATTTTCTTATGATGGAAAACAACAACCAAAGATTCAACAAAGTATATGAATCATGTTACATATTTCATTAACATGATCTACTTAGATTTACCAATAAAGTACTACTTTGATGAATCAATGGTGATGTATCCAAAACAATAGATCTATTCAAAATATAAGACATGCTAAGGATACAACACATCATAAGTTAACATGTTACTAAAGATTTACCAATGATAAAACAAAACATGAAAACATATGATTTGTAAAGAAGTTGAGTCCAAAACATAAGATACTTTTGAAAGTGATTTTCTTATGATGGAAAACAACAACCAAAGATTCAACCAAGTATAGGAATCATGTTACATATAATTTCAAAGGTTCTTTCATTAACATGATCTACTTTGATTTACCAATTCAAGTACTACTTGGATTGAATCATATGGTGTTGTATCCAAAACAATAAATCAACTCAAAACATAACACATGTTAAGGACACAACACAAACATAGTTTAATATGCTAGAAATGATTTACCAAAAATAAAACAAAAGCATGAAAACATATGATTAAGGAAGGAAGAGCCTACTTGGTGGTTTAACTTCATTAATCCAAGCTTTAGCTTTCCTAATCATCCCCTTCATCCCTTGGTTCTTTTCCCTTTTGATATGCCTCAAATCCTCTCAAGGAGGGGTTAAAAATTCCCAACATTTGGCAAAGGAAAGAACTCATTTTATAGCAAAAAAGTTGCCAACGGCTAGTCCTCGGTCGACCGGCAAAGTGGTCTCGGTCGACCGGGAAGGCACAACGGTCATATTTCTGACCGTTGGCTTGTTTCAGCTCAGAAACAGAGCACTCGCCCGACAGTGTTCCCGGTCGACCGGGACACAGGTCTCGGTCGACCGGCGACACTGCCGTGACACCCCCTTTTTGCAAAAATTCCAATTTTGCATATTTTGAAGATATTTCTTTGGGGGACCTTTTGGCCACTAAATCAAGCTTGGAAAACATGTTTTAAAGATTCTAATGGTTTTTAAAACATGACATAAAAAGCCTAAAAAGATTCAAAACTTTTAAAACAAAGGCTTGCTTGATTTCTTGAAAACTCTTTTCTAAAACAAATGCATCCAAGTTTTAAAAACAAATCATGCATAAATAGAAACTTTTACTAATCTTAAAACCAATGCATGAATAAATCAAGATTTCAAGTTTATTTAAAACAATGCAAGTGTGTAAATCAAATGATGCTTGAATGATAATGCATCCATCAAATTGCAATCTACAAAATCCCTAACAATCTCCCCCTTTGCAATTTGATGGCAAACTCACTCACCACTGAGATTACACACTTAGTCTTCAGCTCCCCCTCAGCTGGACAAGGCTTGAAATCTTCTTGGATGCTCCTTCTCTTAGCTTGAGCTCTTTTCTTCATTCTTCATGATGCTTGGTGCTTGTTCATTCTTCAATCTTTCTTTCTTTATGGCCAAGCATCTTCTTTAGCTCCAAGCTTTCTTTCTTCTATTTGCTCTCCCCCTTTGACCATGCCTCTCTCTCCCTTTGGCAAGGTATGCATTCTCTCCCCTTGTAGAAGATCATACACAACTCTCCTTAGGAAGCTTGGACATTCTCTTCACCCTTTTGAGAACTTGAATATTTTCTCCCCCTTTGCCATTAAATTGCAAAGGTACCTACACACATGAAACAAAGAAAATACCTTTAGTAGCACCTGTTAACAAATGAAATCGAAAATGAAATACATAACAGGCTATCATGTGAGGTAGTAGTCTCTAAGGGCTCAAAGGCAATCCAAGGGTGAATTTGATCAAAACTAATACTTCTTATGAAGGTTTACACTCCCCCTCAATCCATTCTCTTCTTTTGTCAAACTCTTGACAAAGATTTAACTATTAGGTACAAGAAGAAGATGGTTTAACCAAGTGAGGGTCAACTTCAAAGAAAGGATTAGATTCATTTAACTATAGAGCACAATATGATCAAATTACCAAAAGAGAGCTAGGTCTAAGAGAAAAGCAATCATGGATATCAATTGGACAAACAAAGAATACCAATTGAGATTTAGGATATGACTTAATAAATCAATCACTCTAAAATGGATTTAGAAATATAACTATTAGGAAAAATCCAAATTAGAGCTATCCATGATATGGGGTTTACTCAAACATAGCATCAATCAATATTACTTATGAAAATCATATGCTATGTAAGATTTTGAAAATCATTTCATTCAATCAATAAATATGACTTATTAAAGTGCAAAATGAGTGAAATGAAATTCAACCATGAAGCCAACCTCAACTAATAACCAACCAATATTATGAACACATAAACATGGTGGTCATGAGATTTACCGATATGAGCAAAAGAGGTGGCAACATGAACATTATGATGCTAATGGTGTGTGACATGGAACAATCATATTACTTATCAAGTTCAATCCAATGCACACAAGGTTTATCACATTCACAAGAAATCAAATCAATCAAACATTATACCAATTTAATCCAATTGAATTTGATAACATGATAAAGAGCAAGAATGTGACAAGAATTCCATCAAGCATCATAAATGCATATTCATCACTTTTAAAGATTTAACTATTGAGCATAGTGATGAACAAGGTAAATTGCAATGCAAAGAATATTACTTGGTAATGCATGCAATTTCCAAAGTGTCAAAATCATATGAATTCAACATCTAAGATATCCATCAAACATATAGAAATATGAGAAATGGGTTTCAAAGAGTTTCATATGATTAAGAACACTACTTATGAAGTTGAAACATGTATAAGGATGATACCAAGAGAATCTACATGAGTCAACATCATAACCATCCAAAAAGATATGACTAAAAGGCATAGAGGATGGATTTTAGTTCTAGTATGGTTTCTACTAATGTAATCAATACCACAACCATACATAGAATGATTTGACATTTGCATAGAGAGGATTAATCAACATTCAAGATCTAACTCATACCAAACATCAATAAAGAATATAACTATGTAAGCACAAGAAGGTATGAAGTTAGAGAGACATCATGGATCACATAAAGATGAAGATGGACCACATAAATGGATATACCTATTAAGAACAATGGTTTAATTCCAATTCATCTAAAATGATTCATTAAGCTATCATGTAACATCTCCACTCTTAGCAAATGCACTTAGCTTACAATGCAATGAAAAAGATATGATGTTTATACCAAATGAACTTAGCACATAAAATCACATATGTACTTATAAAGCTCAAAAACAAGATTTTACTATAAAGCACATAAACACTCATTAATTTGCATTAATGAAACTATATACCAAAATAGGCACAAACATGCAAATCAATGAAATCATATCCAACCATGCAATGTAAGACAACAAAATCAATTTGCATAAAGAATGTAACTCAATGAGCAAAGATGCAAATTGTTTGTAAAAAATATTTCCTTTCAAATGATACAATCATAATTAGGCACAAGGAAATAAATTCAAGGAAAATGCTTCAATAAATATAACTAATAAAGCTTAGAACATTTTCCAAAGTTTCTCAAATCACTTCAATTTATGAAAGAATCATATATAGAATTAAGAGCAAGTGATTTTGAAAAACAAGAAGTGTACTATTGTAAAGTTTTTCAATTTGTAAAAACAATAGACACTTACAAATTTTCCATATCAAGAGATATAACTTGAAAATCAATGGAAAACTTAAATTGCTTCAAATCATTTGATTTCCAAAAAGGATATAACTATGACAATCATCAAATGATTTTCCAACATCAATTGATCATGAAAAAACTAGCTATGAAAGCATTTGTAATCACAATCAATTGATCATGAATAGATATGCACTACAAGAGATATAACTATATGATCAAAATGCAAATCTATCATGAAAAGGTTGCAATCAAAGGATTTTGAAAACCATGAGATATAACTATAAAAGTTCATGAAGACAAAATCAAATGATCACAAAGAAACATTGCATTTTAAGAGATGTGACTATAAAGCAACAAAATGCAAATGTACAAAGACCAACAAATAGATATAACTAAAAAGAATAGGTTGGTCTAGTGGGATCAAGGCCTAAGGTTACTCAAATAGTCTACCTTTGAAAATTCACCTAAAGCCTTGAAAATGTGTCCTTGAGAGATCACTTTGAGGACTCACCAACTCTAGAAGATATAACTTAGAAAAGTCTTAGAGTGGTGCAAAGAGGCTAGGGAAAAACATTTTCAAACATAGTGGAAATCATCATAAAGATATGCAATAAATCACAACACTAGGGTTCAAATCTAGCAAGGATCAACTCCGGGTTGTTAAGCCCTAAAATGGAGTAACCCTCTCTGATACCACTTGTAAGTCCATGGGGATCCGAACCCTAGAGGGGGGGTGAATAGGGTGAGCTCCAATTATGACCAATTATGACAAATTTTAACTTCTTTAAAACAAACTAGTCATAGGTGATGATTATCAAACAATATGCGGAAGCTAATAAAAACAATCACCACAAAGCAATCACCATCACACAAGGATTTATAGTGGTTCGGCCTCAATGCCTACATCCACTACCAGCTTGTGATCCAACACCCCACCGGATTTCCACTATTTATGCTTTTCAATAGGCTAAGCAATAACCTTTACAATATGCTTTCCAAGGCTAAGCAATAACCTTACAATGATGTTTTTCAAGGCTTAACATCAACCTATACATTATGCTTTTATAGGCTAAGCAATAACCTCTTCAACCACAAGGTTGGTTATCTCACTAATTTAGTGTCTAACATACACTTGATGGAGATTCTATTAAGCTCATTACAATGCCTCTAAAATAGGCGGATATGGAAGTGAATAACAAATACACACTCACACTATGAATGCAAAGATGAAAGTATATGAAGTGTGTGTGTGTGGTCCTCAATCATTTTGAAAATGAAAGCTCATAAATGTATGCCTAAGGCTTTTGAAAGTTTTAGCTCATAAAACATTTATGATTGAGGATGTAATGCAATCACATGTTAAAAGTAACAACTTGTTAATGATATCAAAGTTACACAAGTTGTATGAAATGGATTAGCTCTAAACATGTGATGCATAGGGATGTCAATCAAATCACCAATGAAGCTCAAAACATAAAAATAGATTTGATTGAAAAGAGGGGACAAATCATATGTAATTATAAAGACAACTTGAAAATGATTTACCTATCAAAGTGATGCAAGTTGTGAAACTTTAAAACAATAATACACATATGATTTGTAAAGATGTTGAATCCAAAACATAAGATACATTTGAAAGAGATTTTCTTATGATGGAAAACAACAACCAAAGATTCAACAAAGTATATGAATCATGTTACATATTTCATTAACATGATCTACTTAGATTTACCAATAAAGTACTACTTTGATGAATCAATGGTGATGTATCCAAAACAATAGATCTATTCAAAATATAAGACATGCTAAGGATACAACACATCATAAGTTAACATGTTACTAAAGATTTACCAATGATAAAACAAAACATGAAAACATATGATTTGTAAAGAAGTTGAGTCCAAAACATAAGATACTTTTGAAAGTGATTTTCTTATGATGGAAAACAACAACCAAAGATTCAACCAAGTATAGGAATCATGTTACATATAATTTCAAAGGTTCTTTCATTAACATGATCTACTTTGATTTACCAATTCAAGTACTACTTGGATTGAATCATATGGTGTTGTATCCAAAACAATAAATCAACTCAAAACATAACACATGTTAAGGACACAACACAAACATAGTTTAACATGCTAGAAATGATTTACCAAAAATAAAACAAAAGCATGAAAACATATGATTAAGGAAGGAAGAGCCTACTTGGTGGTTTAACTTCATTAATCCAAGCTTTAGCTTTCCTAATCATCCCCTTCATCCATTGGTTCTTTTCCCTTTTGATATGCCTCAAATCCTCTCAAGGAGGGGTTAAAAATTCCCAACATTTGGCAAAGGAAAGAACTCATTTTATAGCAAAAAAGTTGCCAACGGCTAGTCCTCGGTCAACCGGCAAAGTGCTCTCGGTCGACCGGGAAGGCACAACGGTCATATTTCTGACCGTTGGCTTGTTTCAGCTCAGAAACAGAGCACTCGCCCGACAGTGTTCCCGGTCGACCGGGACACAGGTCTCGGTCGACCGGCGACACTGCCGTGACACCCCCTTTTTGCAAAAATTCCAATTTTGCATATTTTGAAGATATTTCTTTGGGGGACCTTTTGGCCACTAAATCAAGCTTGAAAAACATGTTTTAAAGATTCTAATGGTTTTTAAAACATGACATAAAAAGCCTAAAAAGATTCAAAACTTTTAAAACAAAGGCTTGCTTGATTTCTTGAAAACTCTTTTCTAAAACAAATGCATCCAAGTTTTAAAAACAAATCATGCAGAAATAGAAACTTTTACTAATCTTAAAACCAATGCATGAATAAATCAAGATTTCAAGTTTATTTAAAACAATGCAAGTGTGTAAATCAAATGATGCTTGAATGATAATGCATCCATCAAATTGCAATCTACAAAATCCCTAACATTGCCCAGGTACTCTGGCATTTCCATAGTTCCACTGTTCAGCCGAACAATGCTGTTCTCATTCTCGTTTCCGGGAGCGTTATTCATTGTCTCAGTTCTTCTGCAGAAGGAAAATTGTGAGCCAAAGATCTATAACAACATATCCTAGTTTTATCTCTACTGTTGACTCCCCAACAACCTCACCACGTAACCTATGGGTTGCTAATTCTTTTAATTGCCCAAAACCTTAGACTCTGATACCACTTTGTCACGACCCAAATTCCAGGGCCTAGTCAGATTCTGGATCGTGATCATTTAGCAATATATACCACGCATTCATCAAATAATTTCCATAAGGAATCAGGCATTTAGATCAAACTATAATTTCAATTAATTTATAAAAGTCAAATGACATCCATAATCACTAAATAAGCAAAATTCCATATTCTGACTTAAATCACAGATGTCCTAAAACATTGAATAAATTTCCTGTAATATCCTGAGTTACTGGGCCAGGATTAGTTTGGCCTAGGTATGACTTTAGTTGAAAAATTAGTAGATAACTCACGTGTAAAGTTTTAGAAAGGGAGGGAGTTGAATACTTCTTATAATTAGGAAGTATAAGAGAACTTGGACTCTATCTCCCCATTATATATAGATAACCAACGATCCATAGATAGCATTCTATTCTATTCTTCTTCCTTTGGAGAAAATTGTGAGAAAGAGTTTTTGGGCTGCAATTTAGGAGAAGGTGAAGAAGGTTGATGTCTTATTCGCGTCCATATATTGCAAAAGCGACGTTTGTTTACCAAAGGTGAGTGGATCTTCCTAATTAATTAGTTAATTAAGCATGATGGTTGATATTGAACTGTGAATTGGATATTCTGTGTTAAAAAGAATTGATATTGAGAGGATGATTTGATTATTATGTATTAAGTGTCAATTCAAGCCCATGCCCATTTTGGGCCCAGTCATCATATCTTAGTCAAAGCCAACAGTACATACTTAGATTGTAAAACTAAATTGTAGGATCTAGATAAGATGATATTTGCATGTAACCAGGGCATTCAGCCCCTTTATAATGGGAGAACAGTCGTCCCTAATGGGCACTGCATTAAGCATTAAACATTATTACAGGGTTCTGTTTCCATCTCTCTAAATGTCATGGTATCAGAGCAAGGTCAATCATCTGTGATCTTCTCCTAAGTCATCTTCCAAGCATTGGAAGCCAGTCTATGATCATCTGTGATCATTCTCTTCAGCCGGATCATCTCTGATCTTCCCTGATCATCTTAGATCAGCCGCGGCCCACTTGTGATCATCACCAGCTCTTCAGCGGAACATTCCCATCTTGGTCGCCTGGAGCTTCCTGGATTTATGAAGAATTTTTCCTGATTTATTGATCATCAGAGCTAGGTTTTCTACCAATTTTTGTGAAAATTCATTCTTTTCCACTAGTTTTCATCTCGGCCGTCCAAAATCCTAGATTTGGATTTGATCTACCTGCGACCACTTCCAGTAGTTGCATAAAACTTCTCTCTTTTGATCCCCACACTCTGATCTGTGTCAAGATCACCAAGTGGGGTACACGTGTGGATTTACCCACTGCCAATAGGGACGTTTTTCATACCTGTGCACTGTTGCTGTGCCCTGCTGCTTGCGATTGATGCTGCTGTCCTTTTTCTATCTACTGCTGATGGCTACTATTAATTGTTGCTGTTAATTACTGCTGTTTATTGGTGATTGCTACTGGATTGCTGCTGTTTATCTCTACTGCTTTTTGATGATTACTGATTGTTGTTTATTGTTGCTTGCTACTGATTGCTGCTGTCCTTTTATCTACTGTCGCATTACAAAATAGGCCGTGGTTGATTACTGTTGATTACCATTATGCTTTTGTGCACTGTTTATCTCTACTGGTCTGGACATCTTTATCCGTTTATCCGTCAGATCATGGCTGCTGGTTGCTATCTGTTGCAACACCTCATGATTGTGTTATTAAAATTATGACTGTGGTCTAATTCATCTGCAATTGGACTACAACAGTGCTGACTACAACAGTGCTGCTGCCCAATTTCCATTATTTTAAAACTTGGTTTTCTCCAAACATAGAGGATCAGCATCCTGTTTTACTTGATAGTATCTTCGCAGGACTGATTTGTGTGTGCTTCTTACTAGTCTTTAGTAATGGAAAAACATGAGATAGCCATGGTTCGCTTTGATGGAACAAATTATTCCTCATGGGCCTTCCAATTTCAAATTTACTTGGAAGGAAAAGAACTCTCGGCACACATTGATGGATATGAACCTCAACCTGAGGAAGATGATAAGGAGATTTTAGCTTGGAAGACAAAGGATGCTAAAATCAAGACCTGGTTGCTGGGCTCTGTTGAATCACATTCTATCCTCAACCTAAAACCCTACAAAAATGCCCGTGAAATGTGGGACTATCTTAAGAAAATTTATCAATAAGACAATGTTGCTCGCCAGTTTCAATTGGAACTTGAAATCTCTCAATTCACTCAAGGCACCCAGTCTATTCAGGAGTATTACAATGGCTTCCGCAGACTGTCCGAATATGATGAGATTAAGTTTGCCACAGTGTCTGCAGCACTCCTACCGGAATTACTTCCATTACAATAAAGTAGCCATCGTGATCAGCTTCTCATGAAACTTCGTCTGGAGTTTGAGACAGTTCGATCGAACTTGATGAGCAGGGCTACTATTCCCACCTTGGATGACTGCCTTCAGGAACTTCTGCGGGAAGAACAACGTCTGGCTACTAAAACTACTCTGGAACAACAGAGATCTGTTGAGGCTCCATTTGCATATGTTGCTACAACCAGACAACCTCCTCGGGACATCAGTAAAGTTCAGTGCCACAACTGCAAAAAATATGGTCACTATGCAAATCAATGCAAGGAAAAGATTTGCAAATATTGTAAGGCCACTGGTCATGTTATTGACGAATGTCGGAAGGAGGCTCGCAATTCTACTTCCCGCAACTATGTGTAGTCAGCTCCTGGCACTTCCACCATGTCGTCAGCTCCTACTGCTTACACAGTGACCACTCGACAATATGCATCCGGTAACTTCAGTGGTTCTCTGCAATATGATTCTTCCTCACATTGTGGTTCATCATCACAATCTGCATCTTCAGCTCCTCTCACCCCTGAGATGGTAAACCAAATGATCATCAATGCCTTGGCATCTATGAACATCACAGGTATTGATTCCACTCTTTCCAATACGTGGAACTTAGATTCTGGTGCAAGTAACCATATGACCTCTTCAAAATGTCGTTCCTTACACTGGTCATCTCACTGTTCAAGCTGCCAACGGAGATCATCTTTCCATGACCTCTGTTGGTGATACCCCTGGCCCCTTACCATTAACCAATGTTTTAGTTTCTCCTCATCTTGCTATCAATTTGGTTTATGTGGGTCAACTTGTTGAAAATAATTACAATGTCTCATTTTCTTCTTCTGGATGTGTTGTGCAGGGCCAGGAGTCGGGGGAAGTGATCGCGAGGGGGCCTAAGCGTGGAAGACTTTTTTCCTTACCAATATCTTCAATTATTCAGAATAAAACTTTACATTAGTTATTTTATTTTTTTATTCAGAATAATTCTTGATTGTGGCATAATAGACTTGGTCATCCAAATGCCTCTACTTTGTCTACTTTATTTCAATCTGGATTATTAAATAAACCTATTGACTCTGCTTCTTTTGAATGTGATGCTTATAAATTAGGAAAGAGTAAAACTTTACCTTTTCCACACTCCACAGCACGGACAACTGCATGTTTTGACTTGATTCACAATGATGTTTGGGGCATTGCTCCGACCCTTTCCCATTGTCATTTTAACTACTTTGTAACATTCATTGATGACTATAGCAGATTTACTTGGATTTATTTCTTACATTCTAAGTTTGATGTTCTTAATGCATTTAAATTTTTTGTTAACTATGTTGAAAACCAATTCTCCAAATGCATTAAAACTTTGCACTCAGACTCAGGGGGGGAGTATGTTTCCAAGGATTTTCAATCCTTTTTAAACAATAAAGGAATCATTTCTCAACGTACCTATCTGTATATTCCACAACAAAATGGAGTCGCGGAACAGAAAAACAGACATCTTCTTGATGTCACTAGAACTCTTCTGATTGAATCATCCGTTCCCCCTCGTTTTTGGGTTGAAGCTCTCACCACGGCTGTCTATCTCATGAACCGCCTTTCATCACCTACCATTGCTCATTTCACACCGCATTTTAAATTGTTTGGTCATCATCCTGTGTTTGATCACCTACATACCTTTTGGCTGTGTTTGCTTCATTCATCTACCTCCCACAGAAACAACGAAACTAACAGCACAATCTCGCAGGTGTGCCTTTTGGGTTATGCCACTAATCAAAAAGGTTTTGTTTGTTATGATCCCATTGGCCGTCGTATCACGACTTCTCGAAATGTTATTTTCTTTGAAAATCAATATTTCTTCCAAACTCACATGGACTGTCCTCATCCATCTTCACTAGCTCTCTTACCAGGTTTTTCAGATCAAACAACTGCTACTAGGTTTAATCCTGCTTTTGTATATCACCGGCGGAAAAAACCTCCCACTGCAGATGGCCCTCCCCCTGGTCCTCCACCGGCAAATGGTTCCACGCCGACTCCTGCCTCACGTCGCTCCTCTAGAAATTCTAGATCGCCTGAGCGGTATGGATTTACTCATACTTCTTTAATGACCACCCTATCTTCTATCTATATCCCAAGTTCTTATTTGTAGGCTGTCCAACAAGATTGCTGGAACTAGGCTATGAAGGAGGAATTAGATGCATTGGATCTGAATCATACCTGGGATATTGTGGAGTGTCCTTCCGTAATTAAGCTCATTGGTTGCAAATGAATCTACTCGATCAAACTAAAATCTAATGGGTCCTTGGATAGACACAAAGCTAGACTTGTGGCACTCAGAAACAAACAGGAGTATGGCACTGACTACGAGGAAACAATTTCACCTATGGCAAAAATGGCATCTGTTAGGTTACTTCTCGCCATTGCTGCATCTAAATCTTGGCCATTATACCAAATGGATGTCAAAAATGCATATTTCCATGGGGATTTGCAAGAAGAAGTCTATATGCGTATACCACAAGGCGTCCCCTCTCCCTCCAAGAGGTCCGTTTGTCGCCTGCGGAAATCGCTTTATGGTCTAAAGTAAGCTCCTCGGGCATGGTTTGAAACCTTCAGGGGTCGCTTATGCGAAAGTGGCTTTACTCAGAGCCCTTATGATCCATCTCTCTTTCTATGCCACACATCTACTGGGGTTACTGTGCTTCTGGTGTATGTTGACGATATTATTATCATTGGCACGGATGATGGTATAATCAAATCTCTCCAAGCTTCCCTCCGAAATTGCTTCCATATGAAGGATTTGGGCCCTTTGCATTATTTCTTGGGCTTAGAGGTGCATCAATCTCCCAAAGGTCTCTTTGTTAATCAACACAAATACACATCAGACCTTATCGAGTTGGCTGACCTCCATGATTCTTCGCCTGTTGACACACCTGTCGAGGTAAATCTCAAGCTGAGTAAAGATGATGGCGATCTTCTTCCTGATCCTCATACCTACCGGCGCCTGATGGGAAGTCTTGTCTATCTTACCATCACTAGACCTGACATATCCTATGCTGTTAATCTTGTGAGCCAGTTCATGACCGCTCCTTGACACCTTCATTTGACAGCTGTGAAGCGCATTATCCGCTATCTGCTAAGAACTGTCCCTCGTGGTTTATATTATCCAAAGCATGATCCTCTTCATATGACCGCTTATGCGAATCCTGACTGGGCAGGCTGTCAAGACACACGTCGTTCTACTACTGGTTGGTGCATGTACGTTGGAAATTCGCTCATTTCTTGGAAATGCAAGAAACAAGAACGTGTGTCCAGATCTTCCACGGAAGTTGAATATAGGGCAATGTCTTCTGCTTGTTCTAAGATCTTATGGCTACGGGGACTTCTTTCGGAACTTGGGTTCACTCAAAACTCTCCTACTTCATTGCATGCCGACAATACTGGGGCTATTCGAATCACTGAAAATCCCGTCTTCCATGAACGTACCAAACATATCGAAGTTGACTGTCACTTTATTCGGGATGACTATAAGCAGGATGTCATTAGTCTACCTCATGTTCCTACAGAGTCTCAGTTTGCAAATATCTTCACAAAGGGACTTCCTCGACCTCAACATCAATTTCTTGTTTCCAAATTCCTGCTTTATAACTCCCCAGTATCAATTTGAGGGGGGGGGGTGTCAATCCAAGCCCATGCCCATTTTGAGCCCAGTCATCATATCTTAGTCAAAGCCAACTGTACATACTTAGTTTGTAAAACTGAATTTTAGGATCTAGATAAGATGAGATTTGCACAATCAGGGCATTCAGCCCCTTTATAATGGGAGAACAGTCATCCCTAATGGGCACTGCATTAAGCATTAAACATTATTACAGTGTTCTGTTTCCATCTCTCTAAATGTCATTAAGAAGATCTGTTTTGATTCTGAAGTCATATGTTAATGGATATGGGAATGATTCAATTGCATTGGTAAAGCAAGATTATTATTGGCCATGGTAGCGTCGAGATGTGACTCGATTTGTGGAGCGGTGTCATACTTGTCAAATAACAACAGAACATATTCAGAATACTGGCCTTTACACTCCACTTCCTATTCCGGAGGCTCCATGGGAGGACGTTAGCATGGATTTTGTGTTGAGTCTAACACGGACCCAATGAGGTACGGATTGTATTTTTGTGGTGGTTGACAGGTTTTCCAAAATGGTGCATTTTATACCATGCATGAAGGCATTGGATGCATCCTATGTGGCCAACCTGTACTTCAAAGAGGTGGTTCGTCTACACAGTGTGCCCAAAACCATCACTTCAGACCGCGACACTATAATATCCTGAGTTACCTGGGCCCCAGGTATAGTTTGGCCTAGGTAGGGCCTTAGTTGTTTAAACTATTATGCATTTATAAGTGTCCCACGTGAATGGATTTTTAGAAAAGAGAGTAGTTGTATAGTAACTAGAAATTAGGATTAGAATTAGAAAGTGTAAGAGAAGGATTGGATTAGGACTCTACCTCACCCTTGTATATATAAGTAAACCAACGACCCCTCTTGCAGTATGATATTCAATTCTTTCCTTTGAGAGAAATCTGATAGAGAGAGAGCTTGGTCATTGGAATCCAGGGGAGAGAGCTTGGTTATTGGAATCCAGGGGAAGAAAAGGAAGAAGCCAAGTAGTGGGAAGACGATTATCGGATGTCCTATTCACGTCCGCACATCGCAAAGGCAACGATTGCTTATCAAAGGTGAGTGAGTCTTCCTTAATTTTTTCAATCCATGATTTGAATTATGGTTCATGTGGAAGAAGGAGGTCAAATGATGAATCTGTACAATTTCTGCACTACTGTTTCTCCTTCACATGAGGAGAATTTCTCACATCAGGGGTTGTGGGATCCCTGGCCCACTGTATGATAGATCTGAACCATGGAATGGGGGACCTACATCTAGTAAACCAAGAAGGTCATGGACCCAAGGGGCATGGGGCCCCTGTGGGCCACCATACACATGATTCTAGTAGCAGAGGTATGACTCTGGAAGAAATAAGGTAGGTGGTTTACACCTGTTGTGGGACCACTTGGCCCACTAGATCATAAATCTGATCCATGGATCCTGAAGGGGACCCATGGGCAACCATGGTGGTGCTGGTCCTATAAGGATCGGATCTCGTTTGGGCCACCATCCATGTGCCTGAAATTCAAAAATCGTGAATGAACAATACAACAGAGTATTGGTCGTTTGTAGTTGTGGAACCCATCGATTGACATGATCAGAGATCAGGACCATACATCCTTTAGGGGACCCCTGGGCGACCCTAGGGAGCAAGGACATCTGGGGTATTGGAACAGTGGGACCCATAGTCCAGTAGATGCAAATAGCCCAGGTGTGACATGGTACATGAAATATCAGATATCAGTTGACTTGTGGGCCCCAGAATATGATGTGATGATGGATCAGAACTAATGAGTTGAATGTTTACCCTTGGGTGACAATGAACTTTAGGTCTGATCTCAAATTTGCCAAGTGGGACCCACTGGATTTTATACCATTGTGTTCAGGCGTGAGATATTATACTTCTCTATGTTCTGTATGTATGTGGGTGGAACTTGTAAGGGAAACAACCCTGGAATTTGCATATATTTACAAATTTAACCTTTCTACTTGGATGAATCAAGGTTAATGTGGGCTGTGATTAATTATATGGATTGTGATTAATTACTTAGATTATGATTAATAATACGGATTGTGATTAATTAATGTAGTACGTGGGCCACCCCTATACCAATTGATACCAATCATGATCAGAAGTGGGGCAGCAACCAGTAAATTGTGTAGAGGTTGGATCCACACTACTGTTCTGTAAACTATTAATAATAATGAAATTTGGTTGTTATGTGATTATGAAATTGTGCACTGGGTCCCAGACTTGGGATCCAGATGATTGATGGTCGTTGTATTGGCTGGTCCTTACTAGACGTGAATGGCCATTGTGTTGGCTGATCCTTAGTGAACGTGTTTGATGAGACAGGGTCATGGTGACCGGTATACATGTATACGATAAGCCTTGGAGGCGTGGTGATGTGTATGGGCACAAATATGTATATGGATGTACTTTTGATGGTATTTGATATATTGATTCAGTTTCATTGATCATGTGATATTATGTTTTATGTTGTTTGTGTAATTAGGGAAAATTCATTCAACAGTAATACTGATGTTGTGTTGCCTCCTTCAGGTAATTTTATTGCGGGTGGGCCAAAGCAGAATGACGTTCAACACGTAGATTTCAACATGCGTGGCTGAAGGGAGAGAACGAGAAAAATTAAATTAGTTGATAATGGGATTAACCCTTGTCTGGGGAATTTTATTAAATGTTTTAAGACATCTTGAACTGAGTTAGAATATGAAATTTTGATGACTTAGAGATATTCGGTATTGTTTGACATTTATAATTTTATTAGAATGATATTTTGAACTAAATGCCTGATTCCTTGTGAAAGTTATTTGATGAATGTGTGGTGAATAATTGCCAGCTAATCACGATCCGGAATCCGATAGGGCCCCGGAATTTGGGTCATGACAAGACACTAAGTTCATGGGACACTTCTGACGTATCTTATGGCGGAGATTGGGCACTGACTTGCGGGTCAGCACTGCATATCATCCACGCACCGACAAACAAACTGAAGTTGTCAATCACATCCTTGGCAACCTACTTTGTAGCTTGGTTGACCAACGACCGCGACAGTGGGATCTTATACTACCTCGTGTAGAGTTCACCCATAATAGCTAACAAAATCGATCTATGCAAATGAGCCCTTTTCAAGTTGTGTATGGGTCCAACCACACAAACGTTTTGGACTTCGTACCAATTCGAAAACCCGGGAAGGTAAGTAAGATGCTGAGGAGATGGCCCGCAACATTCAAGCAATACATGGGGAAGTACTGAAGCGACCATAAGCAAGTAATGAAATACAAGATGGTTGCAAATCGAGGCTGACGGTCATTGGCTTTTGATGTGGGTGATTTGGTATGGGTTTTTCTTCGTCGCGAGCGTATTCCTGTCGGCACCTACAATAAGCTTATGCCAAAGAAAATTGGTCCTTGTCGTATCCTTAACAGGATCAATAACAATGCATACAAGGTGCAATTGCCAACGCATGTGAAGACCTCCAGTGTTTAATATTGAAGACCTCACACCCTACAAAGGAAAAGAAACACTAGTTGATGTGCTGAATGATGGGGAAGATGCGAACTCGAGGGCTAGTTCTTCACAGGAAGAGGGGACTGATGAAGACCCAATTTTATTGCCAGCCGAAGGGTTCATGAGAGCCTTTGACGGAGCACAAGGGGTCCTAACCATGTGTGACAGTTCGGATCTAAATGGGAACCAAAATGGCCCCAAAATATGCATTGAACCTACTGCCAAGGGCTATTTTTAGTTAATAGAAGATATTAGTGGATTCTGTAATTTCAAAAATTCAATTCATAAACAGCAAGTGTGCAGGATTTGTGCAGGATTTCCTTATCTCGAGAATCCTCTAGAAGCTTTGACTTTCCTCTTTAATTAGTGTCAATAAAGATCCTAGATCATGGGAAAAATTATGTAATGAGTATGATAATTGATTTGATTGCAATCCCATAGAAGGAAAACAGTTTCGTATAAACTGTAATGGTCTACTGCAATATGGTAGACAATGGATATTAAGTAAAATGATTAAAGAGACTTGGATTCTCTTGTTTCTCTTCAATATTTCAGTTCTCTCCATTTTTCCTAAGTGAGTTTATATGCATTGCATGTTTCTTAGGATCTTTGTGGTGAATCCATCCCTATCTTGCTAAGAAATTTTGTATAGTGACGACATAGCCAATGATTAAACAGTTGTTACCTACTGCCAGACAGCAGTATAGTGACGACATAGCCGCTGTCTTGGGATATCTTGTGGATACCTGACTGCGTCAATCATCTTGTGAACCCTCTGCAATAACTGATTTATCCTCCGATGTTCCAATTGGGTTTTCTGAAAACGGCATCGTAGTAGTCCTTTTCCAGAAATTATAAAGTCTAAGTCACGTTATATTTCCCTTGATTCACTTAGTTATCTTAGGATGTGCTCCCTTTTTTTCCTGATAACTCCTATTACCTCTCCAAGTGGCTGTTGTTGCCTTTTCATACTCCTTGTTGATGCAACTTGTATGACTTGGATCTGTGATGCATGTTTACCGTGAAAGGGACAAGAAATTTACACATAAAATGAAATATCCTGAATGATTGTTCATTTTGGAGAATCTGAGCACAATCTCAAAATCAGGTAATGTTGAAATTCTCCAATCATTTTGTTTCACTTGCACTTAAAAAATGTGCTCAATCAAATTAAACAAAATTTGTGTTCCAACCAACAACTTAACCTAAGGGAATCCAGACAATTACTCTAGTGGAATCCTCAATCCATTATAGATGAATCATCCAGCAAAAGAATTCCTTCCAAGTGAACATCAATTTCATTGGTGGCCCGAAAAGTGGCACACTACACCAAAAATCGGAAATTGGAACGGAAAAGCGTTCCTAATCCTTCCGTTCCTAATCCGTTAAAGTGTTCCAATTTCCGTTCCAATTTGGTACCAACCGTTCCTAATCCAAATTGGAACGGAAATTGGAACGGAAATTGGAACACTTTAACGGATTAGAAACGGAAGGATTAGGAACGCTTTTCTGTTCCAATTTTCGATTTTTGGTGTAGTGGCAGTTTTGCAGATGACCCACAATCATCCGTAATTTCAAACATTATGGCCATGAGATTCACTATAGGGCCCAGAAGATGAACTAATTGAACTCCAAAATCTAGGACCCATCTGCCCCATTTCAGGCTAAACTAATAATAATGACAATTAAAAAAAATCAGCTGAAAACATCATGTCTTTCTCTTCTTTTTTTTTTATTGACTTTCATATGCTGCATAGGGTGAAGAATCTTACCAGAACAACAAACAGAATAATGTTAAAGATCGCAACCACTCTCCATTCAATTTTCATGTATTGAGCAACTCCTGCCCTGAAAGGATGATGGAAGAAAAGGTCTAAAAATATTTAAAAATTATGGATAAGGAAGGATATACAAACGAAGTTGGCACGTGAATTTCTTACTTGCATGAATCGCAATTGTAACACTTGATGGCCCGTGAATTTTTGTAAAGCTTGCAGTCCTTGCTAGTGCGAACAGGATGAAAGCTAAGGTCACAGTAGGATGCATTGATGGCAGGATAGCCGCATCTAGTGTCAAATGTGAAATCTCAGTAAATGACTGGACTTACATTTCTATATCATAAGTACGATTAACAATAGCCTCTAGATGCAATAAAATCCAAAAATATAACCCATATTAACATCGATCTAGAATTTCTATGCATGTATAGCTATAGCTTTGCACATATCCATAAGTAAATGCACGCATTTGTGTCAAGGATTTAAAACTCGGACTCGAGACCTGACTCAGTCAAGGCCAAGTCCACGTCAACTCGGCCAAGTCACATGGGACATGGCTGAGTCAGATCGAGTCCCATTTAACAGTTCACAAAAAAATTCAAAAATAAGAAAAAAACAAGAGTATGAGAGCCCCATCAGATGGTGAATTTCCCTTTTTTGTAATTTTTTTACGATTTTAATCCAATCGAATCATTTCTATCAGGAAATTTCTACCCTACCAAATAGAAAATTGGGGCCAAGTGACACGTGCAAGTGTGACGTCTCTCCATATTGGAGAAATGAGTCGTCTTGTGTTGAAATAAGAAGGAATAAAATCATACATATGCTTGGGGAGCATACCTCTATTTAGAGGACACGTCTCTTATTAAGGACAAACTCTATATAGCGTCATTGAATTACATAAAAGAAACTAATCGTCTTTAAACCACTTCGAGTAAGGACCAGTTAATATTTGGGGTCATTGAATAACATGAAAGAAAATATATGTCAATGCCTCAATAGACCATAAGATCTAATGCCGGAGAAGCGAGCATAAATTTATCGACCACCAACTTCCTATGGTGTAATGGATGTAGCAACACAAGAAACAAATAGATTAACATGATTCAGCAGATGGTCAGCCGAGCCTGTCATTGTGGACTTGGCTGACTCACCAGGGTCATGGGACCAAGGATGTAAATATCGGCCGTAGCGGGCGATACCGCCACGCTAAGGCCAAAATAGCAGCCGCTACGGGAAATCACACCCGTGGCGGCCCGTAGCGGCTAATACGCAAGCATAGCGTGGCGGCCGATACGACTTATAACCCCCCCTTTTGACGTTTTTAGGGTTTTTTAACCCTCTCTTCCTCTCTGTTTGCTGTTTTTTACTCCTTGTGGTCCCAAGTGTCTTCCAAGTCCATTTCTTCAAGATTTCTTGCCACCAAATCACCAACATTCAACTATTGAAAGAAATCTAAAGATTCCAAACAAGATTCTTCATCTAGGTATGAATTTTTTTTTCAACTTTTGAGGTTATCACTCTCTAACTACTATGAATCACAACATAATGGCATCATTGTCTTGTTTTATTGTAGATCCACGCTTCCTTTTGATCTTGCATGCATATCTTTTTCTTTTTTTTATATTGTTATTTTTATTTTTGGATTTAAGTTATTAAAAAAAAAACATTATCACTTATGGAAAACTCATGAAACAACTTGAAAATAGCTTCATATTGTTAGATCTATGTTTCCCATAGATCATTCCAACAATACTTGAATGTTTATTGATTTTTCTCTATTTTTTATTTTCGGATTTATTTATTTTTTGAAAAAAAAATGTGAATACTCATGAACAACCCATGAAACCACTTGGAAATTGCTTGTAAATGATAGATCTATGTTTCCCATAGATCAATCCATCACATTTTGAATGTTTATTGATTTTTCTCTATTTTTTATTTTCGGATTTATTTATTTTTTGAAAAAAAAAATGTGAATATTCATGGACAACCCATGAAACCACTTGGAAATTGCTTGTAAATGATAAATCTATGTTTCCCATAGATCAATCCATCACATTTTGAATGTTTATTTATTTTTCTCTATTTTTTATTTTCGGATTTATTTATTTTTTGAAAAAAAAATGTAAATACTCATGGACAACCCATGAAACCACTTGGAAATTGCTTGTAAATGATAGAGGAGGGAGGAGACAGTGGGACAGGTGGTACTAGTGAATATTATCAACATGATGAAGACGATGTCATTCCTGTAGAGGAAGTACATGAGTCACCTCCATCTAGAAGATTTAATACAAGCCATGGTTATCAATGGCGCCGAAGAGATTCACCACCTGGGGCTGGAGGTAGTAATGAGCAAGGAAATATGGGTGAAGATTTTGGAGGACAAGAAGCGGTATCATGGACTGATTCAAGGACCAAGGATGAAAATAGCGGTAGCGGTGGGCATAGCGGCCTGCTGCCAAAACACTACGAAGCGGGCGATACGTAGCGGCGTAGCGGTGCAATTTGAAAAAATCGTCAAAAAATTTTGAAAAAATTCCAGAAAATCCAGAAAATTGTAAAATGAAAGAAAATGTTTTTTTTTGTTTTTTTTTTTGCAAAAGTAACTTAGGTAAGGGGGCGTAGCGGTCCTCTCACTGTATGAGGTCTTGTATCGCTGTATAAATAGAAAATAATAGTAATGATCATTTTTTTCACATGCGTTTATGTTGCTTAGTTATACTAACTTAGAAACTAATGAAAGGCTTATAAAAGAAAAAAACTATGTCATGAAGTCAAGACTTTAGAGTACCTAGAGAAAAAAATACATCTACCAAAGGGGGTGTCTAATAGGATGTACTTAGAGAAGAATCATTTAGAAGAACTCTCTATATCGACTGTAATTCGGCGATATCATATGCTTTTTGGTGTTCTTTTAAACATAAAAGGGTAGAAGAGTTGTGTAGAAATGTTATTTGGAGAGAAGAAGAAAAGAAATAAGTATTATTATGCATTTAAAAAAAATGGAAAGTGTGAATTTTTTCTCACCTCGTAGCGGCCGCTACGGCCAAGGAAGCAAATATCGTGGCGGCCGATATATCGGGCATGGTGGCCGATATATTGGGCATGGTGGCCGATATACACGGGGTATTTATTAGCCGCTATGGAAAATCGCACCGTAGCGGCCGCTACGACCGCCACAAAGCGTAGCAGCCGCTACGTTGCGTGGGGCTTTATAAAGCCGCACAGCCGGCCCTAGCTCTCATTTCTTCCATTTTCAAGTGCTTCCTTCCATTTTCAAGTGTTGTGTGCCTCCAAACCATCTCATTTTCAAGTTTCAACCACAAGAGCCAAATTCGAAGGAATCAAACACAAACAAGTGAAACAACTACAAGATCCAAGGCCCAAGCTTCCATTCCATTTCCACCTAGGTATGTTTTTCTTTTTTATTTTTTTCTAGTCTTTTGACTTTTGAGAATTGAGATCATCTATTCATCTCTTTCTAAGAGTCTAAGTACTATAAAAAGATTCATTATCTTGTAATATGATGAGATCCATGTTTCCCTTTCATCATGCACACATATTTTTATTTTTATTTTATTTTCCTCTACTTTTTATTTTCGGATTTATTTATTTTTTTGAAAAAAAAAATTGAAAACTCATGGACAACCCATGAAACCACTTGGAAATTTCTTGTAAATGATAGATCTATGTTTCCCATAGATCAATCCATCACATTTTCATTGTTTGTTGATTTTTCTCTACTTTTTATTTTCGGATTTATTTATTTTTTTGAAAAAAAAATTGAATACTCATGGACAACCCATGAAACCACTTGGAAATTGCTTGTAAATGATAGATCTATGTTTCCCATGGATCAATCCATCACATTTTCATTGTTTGTTGATTTTTCTCTATTTTTTTATTTTCGGATTTATTTATTTTTTTTGAAAAAAAAATGAATACTCATGGACAACCCATGAAACCACTTGGAAATTGCTTGTAAATAATAGATCTATGTTTCTCATGGATCAATCCATCACATTTTCAATGTTTGTTGATTTTTCTCTACTTTTTATTTTCGGATTTATTTATTTTTTTGAAAAAAAAATTGAATACTCATGGACAACCCATGAAACCACTTGGAAATTGCTTGTAAATGATAGATCTATGTTTCTCATGGATCAATCCATCACATTTTCATTGTTTGTTGATTTTTCTCTATTTTTTTATTTTCGGATTTATTTATTTTTTTTGAAAAAAAAATTTGAATACTCATGGACAACCCATGAAACCACTTGGAAATTGCTTGTAAATGATAGATCTATGTTTCTCATGGATCAATCCATCACATTTTCAATGTTTGTTGATTTTTCTCTATTTTTTTATTTTCGAATTTTTTTATTTTTTGAAAAAAAAATTTGAATACTCATGGACAACCCATGAAACTACTTGGAAATTGCTTGTAAATGATAGATCTATGTTTCCCATGGATCAATCCATCACATTTTCAATGTTTGTTGATTTTTCTCTAATTTTTATTTTCGGATTTTTTTTAAATAATTTTTTATATTTGAATACCAATCAAATGTCTTGAAAATGGTTCCTAGATTTGTGATATATGTTTCCTCTAACATGTTTCTTTGTTTTTTTAATTTTGAACATACTACTTGTTCATATTTATAGTCAGCCAGGTATTCAGATTTCAGACTATCTGTCTTTGCCAATTGATAAGTTAAAATGCCTCGTGATATTGATCCCGCATGGAGCTTTGGTGAGGCAGTTGAGAATAATAGGTTAAAAATCAAATGCAAGTTTTGTGGGAAAGTCACCAATGGAGGCATTACAAGATTCAAGCACCATTTGGGCCACATTTCTGGCAATGTTGCTGGCTGTACCGAAGTACCAAGGGAAATCAGGGAAGAAATGAAAGCTTTTGTTGGCCAAAACAAAGCTAGAAAAGTAGAGATAAAAGAAAAGAAGCGGCAAGATGTTGATGCTGCCTGTTATGATGTATTTGGAGATGAATACTTTGATGAGGAGGAGGATAGACAGATGGAGGCTGCACGTCGAGAGTCTTTGATGAGTCAACAAGAAGAATATGAACGTCGTGCATTTGCTGGAAGCAGATATTATGATGCAGGGGGCTCATCTGCTTCTGTGCCAAGCAGGAGTAAGGGCATTGTGGGGTCCATGCATAGGGCATTTAGCACCCGGGAACGGGATGTTGATGTAGAGTTGATCTCTACGGGAAGAGCAGTTCCTCCCCCTGTTGATCCTCTAGCACATAGAAAAGAGGGAGCTAAACAACCAAAAATATCTAGTGTTGTGAAAGGGGTAATGAAGGCTGCAAGAGATAGATTGGCCAAAGCTACAGCAAAATGGCTAATTCACAAGAACATACCACCTACAGTAGTAGATTCCCCATATTTCCAGACTATTCTTGATGTTGCCGCAGAAGCTGGGCGGGGTATACAGGCGCCCTCCGTATACGATGTGGGCACTAAATATCTTGAAGAAGAATATAAAGAAATAAAGGCTTGGGTGGAAAAGTTTAGGCCCATGTGGCAACAAAATGGTGTTACCATCATGTGTGACGGGTGGACCAGCGGCACCCAAACACAATTAATAAAAATTTTGGTGTATTCAGTCGCTGGGACCGTCTTTGTGAAGTCCATTGATGCATCTGAACATAGACGGACAGCCACATATATATATACTCTTATGGATAAAGTTGTAGAGAGTGTGGGAGAGGAGTATATTGTACAGATTGTTACAGATAATGGCGCCAATTTCAAGGCAGCAGGTTTGAAATTAATGGACAAGAGGACCCATTTATTCTGGACCCCATGTGCAGCACACTGCATAGATCTCATCTTGGAAGAGATTGGAAGGAAAACAAAAGTGGCTTCATTGATCAAGGCATGTAGAGGAATTACAAGATTTATATATGATCATTCATGGGTGTTAAGCTTGATGAAAAGATACACAAATAACCATGCCTTGCTGCGTCCAGGATTAACTAGGTTTGCAACCCATTTTCTGGCTATGGAAAGCCTTGTAAAGTTTAGAACGGAGCTCATTCAGATGTTTGCATCAGAAGAATGGCTTCGTTCGAAATGGGGCAATGCAACTAGTGGTTCGGAGTTTGAAGTCCCAAACCTGATGAGGGACAATAAATTTTGGAAGAAAGTGAAGAAGATATTAAAGGTTTTTGAGCTTTTAGTTAAAGTGTTGCGGCTTGTAGATGGTGATGACAAGCCAACAATGGGCTTTATATATGAAGCAATGGATCGGGCAAAGCAATCCATTATGGAAAATGTTAGATATCACGAAAAATATATAAAGATTATTGATGCCCGTTGGAACGATCAGTTGCCCCATCCATTGCATGCTGCAGGTAATTAATATATATCTTTAAATTTGATACTTTTTTGTTTTCCTAACTAATGTATTTATTATCTTGCTTGCTCACAGTACAATCTACATATTTATAATGTAGGTTTTTTTTTTAATCCCGAATTCTATTACTGCAATGTCGAACTACACACCGAAGCAATAGATACGGACTTGCGGGTAGGATTACGGAGGTGTTGAAGAAATTGTTAAGTCCAGATGATCAAATTGATGCCATACAAGAGGTGAGTGGGTGGTTACTTAAGAGAATTTAATTATGTTGTAGGGGTTTACTGACTTATATAGAATTTTCACATTGTAGATATCTATATATACACAAAGGAAAGGAACCTTTGCTGACCCTCTTGTGATACAATCGAATGGAAAGATGCCACCTGGTATGACTATTAACAAAAGACATATCCACATTGTAGATATCTTGTGATACGATCTAATTTTCTTTATTTATTTTTTGCATTTCAGCTGATTGGTGGATGAATTTTGGAGAGAGTGCTCCACATCTAAGGAGTGCGGTTGTTCGCATCCTTAGTCAAACTACAACATCTTCCTGCTGTGAAAGAAATTGGAGCACTTTCTCTTTGATCCACACGAAAGTCAGGAATCGACTTACCATGCAGAAACTCAACAAGCTTGTATATTGTCATTACAATTTGGAGTTGAGAAACAGAATTAGGGAGAGAAGGGTAAGGGATAGTCCTGATTATTGTCCCATTAATTTGGATCACATATTTAGAGATGACGATCCCTTACTCCCATGGCTAGCCGAGATAGAGGATCCACTGCTAGATTCAGATCCGGGGTTTCAGGAAACGGTTCAAGAGTTGATAGGTGAGGACATGGGTGAGGCACATGCAGAAGGTCAGCCACCTCAGGGAGAAGGTACCAGTAGTAGGACTAGGAGGAGTGGGAAAGAACCTGCTTCTGAGAAAGCTAGTTCTACCACAGTCTCTTCAAGTAGCCATGGTGGAGGAGATGGAGGAGGAGACAGTGGGACAGGTGGTACTAGTGAATACTATCAACACGATGAAGACGATGTCATTCCTGTAGAGGAAGTACAGGAGTTACCTCCATTTGGAAGATTTGATCCAAGTCGTGGTTATCAACGGCGCCGAAGAGATTCACCACCTAGGGCTAGAGGTAGTACTGAGCAAAGAAATATGGGTGGAGATTTTGGAGGACAACAAGCGGCATCATGGACTGATTCGTGGAACCCTGGTTACAGTGGACAAGGACCCTCACACTCACAATATTTTGGCTTTTTTCCATATGGTCAAGTAGAACAAGGAGAAGAACAGTCTTCAACTTCGGGGTCCTACTCATATGGTGACTATGGTGAAACGCAATATGGTAGATATCCACCTGGACCACCTCCACCTCCTCCAACTTCCTATGATGTGGGTGCGGCTGCCTTTTTTGGATTTGTGGATCCCAATACTCATCAATATCAAATTCAATATGGTGCCAATAGAAATGATAACACTGATGGGGATGAGGATAACCATAGCCCCTTGAATCTTGGTAGACATTCCTTTTGGTGGTGATGAAGGTATTCCTAATTTCCTATTTCTTTCACTAACTCTCTACTCTCTGTCATTTCTAAATTGGTGTTGAATGTTGATTGTTGATCACTTCATAGTTCATTCACTTGATTGAATTTGAACCTTGAATGCTGAAGTATTGATACTTGATTGTTCAATGTTCACTAATGACCTAACTCTTAAGTCTTCTTAATTCTTATGCCTTTATTTCATGTTCTAATTTTTTTTTTAATGAGCTTTTCATTACTTTTTAAGTTAACATGACTAAGAAACATGAATACATGTGAAAAAACTAATCATTACTATTATTTTCTATTTATACAACGATACAGAACCTCATATATTGAGGACACCGCTACGCCCCCTTTTCTTGCTTTCTTTTTCAAAAGAACCACATTTTTTTCATTTTACAATTTTCTGGATTTTCTGGAATTTTTTCAGATTTTTTTGGCGATTTTTTAAAATCGCACCGCTACGCCGCTACGTATCCCCGCTATGCTACTTATCGCCCGCTTCGTAGCGGTTTGGCGGCGGGCCGCTACGCTCGCCGCTACCGCTATTTTCATCCTTGGCTACGGCCGATATAGCAGCCGCTACGTATTTTCACCCATGACAAGGACCCTCACAGTATTTTGACTATTTTCCATATGGTCAAGTACAACAAGGAGAAGAATAGTCTTCAGCTTCGGGATCCTACTCATATGGTGACTATGGTGAAACGCAATATGGTAGATATCCACCTGAACCACCTCCACCTCCTCCAAGTTCCTATGATGTGGGTGCAGCTGCCTTCTTTGGATTTGTGGATCCCAATGCTCATCAATATCAAATTCAATATGGTGCCAATAGAAATGCTAACACTGATGGGGATGAGGATAATCATAGCCCCTTGAATCTTGGTAGACATTCCTTTTGGTGGTGATTAAGGTATTCCTATTTCCTTCACGAACTCTCTACTCTCTGTCATTTCTAAATTGGTGTTGAATGTTGATTGTTGATCACTTCATAGTTCATTCACTTGATTTAATTTGAACCTTGAATGTTGAAGTATTGATATTTGATTGTTAAATGTTCACTAATGAGTAATGACCTAACTCTTAAGTCTTCTTAATTCTTATGTCTTTATTTCATGTTCTAGTTTTTTTTTTTTTTTTTTTTTACGAGCTTTCCATTGCTTTTTAAGTTAGCATCACTAGGAAACATGAATACATGTGAAAAAACTAATCATTACTCTTATTTTCTATTTATACAGTGATACAGGACCTCATATATTGAGGGCACCACTACGGCCCCCCTTTTCTTATTTACTTTTGCAAAAGAACCACATTTTCTTTCATTTTACAATTTTCTGAAATTTTTTCAGATTTTTTTTGCGATTTTTTAAAATCGCACCGCTACGCCGCTACGTATCGCCCGCTTCGTAGCGGCGGCCCACCACTACCGCTATTTTCATCCATGCATGGGACTTAGGCGAGTCCCCGCAAGTTAGGCCAAAGTTCTAGTATACTAACCCGACTCGGTAAAGGCCAAGTCCGAGCCGATTTCTTAAACCATGATTTATGTACATGAACATAGCAAAATATAAATTTAGGTATTCATGTCGAATATGCAATTCAAACCTTTTTTACTGAATGACATGGTCATAATCCACAAATGAAGTAGAACAACTCCACAAGGGGTTTGGTGGAATCCATCCATGGGTCCCACAAGGTAGGCCAAGCTCCAAATAAGGCTTGGCCAAATTCCCAAGGGATTCCACACACAAGCACTCTCAATCAGAAAGAAGCACTCACAACAGCAGAGAAACTAGAGTACTTTATTGATGTAGTGAGAGATTATCCTCTCAACGGAAAGATTACAAATTTACAGGAAGAGGTTGAATGGGAACCCTTGCCTAGTTGTTTTCTTACTCCTAAATCTTCTTTGATCAAAAGGATACCTGTGTGGGGCCCATTTCTTGAACCTGTTCCTCTTGGTCTCGGCAAGGGTGCGCTCGGATATGCTGACGTGTGGGAGCCATTTCTCTTGATCTCGGCTACGATCCGATCCATATCGGTCTCGGCACTACGTGCTGGTCTCGGCCAAACAGTATTCAGTTCGGCCGCACACCCCGTTCAGTCTCGGCTGTGCAAGACTACGTTTGCATCTATCAGCTACGGGCATCAGATGGGACTTCAGCCACCACCAGATCTGGGCAAGATCAGGCCCAACATGGCTAGCATTAAATGCAGCATGGGCTGATCGGACTCGCATTAAATGCAAAGAGGGCTATGATGGACCTTCATTAATGACTTTGTGGGCTGATGTGACCCAGGTCACATCACCAAGCCCACTGGCACTCACCCAAAACTGTTCCATATATAAGGCACGAGCCAAAGGGGGCAGAGGGTAAGCACTCTCACATAGACACTCAGTCTTTCTTCTTCTTCTCCTCCGATCCATTGCTGACTTAAGCATCGGAGAGCCCTGCGCTGCCCATAGCCAGGGTCCTCTGACCTTTGTCTTTCTCCTCTTTCAGGTTCATACCGTCGCAGCTATCTCCTCCATGCATTGAGTAAGTCCTAAGAGGCATCCTGATCTTGTGAGTATTATTACTTCTGCACTTACAATTGGCGCCGTCTGTGGGGAGATTTCTATAGTCTTTCCTATTCCTAAACACCATGACGAGGAGAACTGCGAAAGGTGGAGAAACATCCAAGGCAAGGCGTACAGGACCGTCCTCTGACCTCCTCCCTGCTAAGAAGAGGGCTGGCAAGCAACCAGTCACAGAGGATGACGCTGAACGTGCTCTCATCCGGATCAACGTTCAGGAGCGTGACCTCCGCTCGGAGTCCGCTCCCAGGAGGGGAGACACCCAGCAACCGGCAGGCCTCCTGACAGGTCAAGATCAGCGGCGTAAGTCTCCAGTGGTCGATGGATCACGCCCCCCGGGCCAGGTGGAGGACGTTGAGGATACTGAGGATGAAGACTACAACCCTGATGACGACTTGGACTCCACCCTTCTGGCGATTAAAGCACAGAATGAGGCCATCAAGGAGAGAGACGCTCTGATCCTCCGGCTCCAGCAGCAGCTGGAAAGATCTACGGGATCAGCGGGGCTTCGGCAACAGTCTCGGCAGCAGTCTCTGCAGCGTCAGTCACGGCAGCAGCAGCGGTCGCGACAACAACAGCACTCACTGCGACAGCACGAGCGGAGGACGTCCCGTGACAGGCCCCGACTCCCCCGAGAAGGACTTGAGGGACCATCTGAATAAAAAGAGGCTTGACCGAACTCGAGATGAAGGTTCGAGCGCTAGCCACAGTTACTCGAGGAAGGCGTCAGAAACCATCCCGGAAAGCAGGCATCATGATCAGGAGTGGTTAGACGCGCGCATAAGGGAAACGGTCCAGCGTAATTTGGAAATAGCTGGTCTCGGCCGAGACCAAAAGGATAATTGCTGCGACCCCGTCGATCTCGGCGCGTCTCCCTTTTCTCGAGACATCAGGAAGCATCCCCTGCCAAAGAAGTTTACCGTCCCGAGGTTCGTCACTTACGACGGGACTTCGGACCCGGCTACGCACCTCAGGCACTTTTCCCAGAGGATGTCTGTCTGGGGAGACGAGGGCCATCTGAACTGCCGAGTCTTTTCCTCTAGCTTGGGCGACATCCCCCTGAAGTGGTTCTGTGCGCTCCCGGAGGGGTCCGTCTCGAGTTGGCAGCAGCTCCAGCAGTCCTTTATGAAGAAGTTCCAGGCCTACAGAGTCCTTCCGAAGACAGATGCAGACATCATGGCCATGAAGATGAAGCAGGGAGAGAACGTCACCCAGTTCGCCAAGCGGTTCTGGGTGGTCTACAGTCAGATTGAGAATTCCAAGGACGAGGTTGCCGTCTTCGCATTTCAGAATGCCTTGCTGCCAGACAGCGATCTTCGCAAGGACCTGGCCAGGAACCCGGTCTCTTCCATAGCGGCGCTCATGTCTATCGCCAACCGGTACATCGCCCAAGAGGATGACCAGGTCCGTGCTCGGGAAAGCCATGGAACCGCTCAGAAGGACCGAGGTGAGAGGCCCTCCAAGAAGGATGGGATACCGTCTCGAAGAGATGAGCCCCGGCGAAGCGAGCGACGAAGAGATGAGTCGGACAGGCGTTGGGCACCTACCAGCTCGGCAGGGACTCAGATGTTCGCCTCGGCAAGGAGCAAAAGGCCCAGGCTATCCGAGGACGCATATCGGGCTGTCAACACGGTCTTCAAGATGCCAATCCACAAGATCATGTATAGGATAAAGACAAGGCCGTACTTCAGCTGGCCAGAGCCCATGCAAGGCGACCCTTCTATCCGAGATCAGACGAAATTATGTGCCTATCACAAGGAGGGTGGCCACAAGACTGAAGAATGCAGAATACTGCGTTCGCATTTGGAGAAGCTTGTCCAGGATGGACACTTGCAAGAGTTTGTCAGGAGAGAAGACAGGGCCAATACCCGAGCCCCGCGCCGTGATGAGAGGGGTAATGACAGCGACGGGTCTGAGAAGATCATCAACGTCATCCATTTGGCACCCCCGCCCAAGGGGAGTAATCAAGCCCTTGCCGAAGCCAGGAAAGCCGCTCACGGCAAGCAAGTAATGGCCGCCGAGCTCGGCCCAGCACAAAAAAGGGCTCGGAGGGAGCGTCCCGAGATCAGGTTCACTGATGCAGATTTGGAGGGGGTGCAGCTCCCCCACAACGATCCCCTGATCGTTACTCTGAAGTTTGATTGCTCTAAGCAGGGCGTAAAGAATTGCACTGTGAAGAAGGTCCTCGTCGACCCCGGCAGTTCTTCCGAGGTCCTCTATTTTGATAGCTTCCGAAGGATGGGACTGACAGAAAAAGATCTGCAGGAGGCCCGAGTTCCCCTTATCGGCTTCAGCGCCAAACCAGTTTACCCCAAGGGGAAGGTGACATTCAGGGTCGAGGCCGGTGGCGCGTCTGTCATGGCAACCTTCATGGTGATCGACGCACCCTCGCCCTACAACGCTATAGTAGGCAGGTCCTGGCTCCATAGTCTGGAAGCAGTCCCTTCCACCCTCCACCAGAAGCTGAAATTTTCGTGGGAGGGGAAGAGCGGCCGAGTTGAAATCATCACGGTCAAAGGAGATCAGCAGGCAGCTAAGCAGTGCTTGACAGCAGTGGTACCCGGGGAACTAGAGCCCAAGGAGGTCAACGTGGCCGAGATGGAGAAAAACCTGGAGCAGGGGCTGGATGAGCTCGGCCGAGATCCAGGCAGGAAGAGCGTGGAGGATTTGACCGAAATCCGGATCGACCAGAAGGACCCGGATCGGTTCTTCCTAATCGGCAGCCAGCTCGGGGAACCGGAGAGGTCCGAACTGGCCCAGTTCCTGGTGCAGAACAGAGAGGCCTTCGCCTGGACACCTCAAGAGATGCCTGGCATCGACCCCGAGGTAATGTGTCACAGACTAAATGTTAACCCTAACCACAAACCTGTGATGCAGAAAGCACGGAGGACTGGGGTCCCGCAGACCGAAGCCGTCGTCGAGGAGGTGGATAAGCTGCTTGAGGCCGGCGCTATCAGAGAGGTTCAATACCCGACCTGGCTGGCCAATCCGGTGGTGGTCAGAAAGAAGACTGGCAAGTGGAGGGTGTGCGTCGACTTTACCGACCTCAACGAGGCCTGTCCCAAGGACAACTTTCCCCTACCAAAGATTGACCAGTTAATCGACGCCACGGCCGGGCACGACAGAATGAGCTTCCTCGATGCCTACCGCGGTTATCACCAGATTCCGCTGTATGGACCGGATGAAGAAAAGACAGCTTTTATCACGCCCAAGGGAACCTACTGCTATAAGGTGATGCCGTTTGGGCTGAAGAATGCGGGCGCCACCTACCAGAGACTCGTCACCAAGATGTTCCACGGTCAGCTCGGCAGGACCGTAGAAGTTTACATCGATGATATGGTGGTCAAATCCAAGCTGGCGCAGGATCACTTGGCAGATCTAGCCGAAGTCTTCGCCATCCTGAAGAAGTACAATCTCAAACTCAACGCCTCCAAGTGCGCTTTTGGCGTGGGTTCTGGCAAATTCCTGGGAAGCTTGGTCACGCGCAGAGGAATAGAAGCAAATCCAGATCAGATCTCGGCTATCCTCAGAGTCCAGAGTCCCACTTCGGCTAAGGAGGTTCAGAAGCTTACAGGAATGGCCGCGGCACTGAATCGCTTCATCAGCAAATCCTCAGATAAGTGCCGACCTTTCTTTCAGCTTCTTAGAAAAAATTCTAAATTTCAATGGACTCTGGAATGCGACCATGCCTTGCAGCAGCTTAAGGCTTACCTTTCTTCACCACCTTGTTATCAACCCCGACCCACGGGGAAACCCTGTATTTATATTTGGCGGTCTCGGATCATGCGGTCAGCTCAGTCCTCATCCGAGAAGAGGACAAGGTTCAAAAACCAGTATATTATACGAGCAAGACCCTTATTGATGCCGAGACCAGGTGTCTGCCTCTGGAGAAGCTCGCCTTGGCGCTCGTTAGCGCCTCGCGAAAGCTCTCTCATTACTTCCAAACCCATTCTATTGTGGTTGTTACGGAGCACCCACTCAAATCTGTTTTCAAGAAGGCTGACTTTTCAGGAAGAATCTCCCGATGGGCTGTCGAACTAGGGCAGTATGAGATCCAGTATCAGCCACGGACAGCGATAAAGGCCCAGGTTCTGGCAGACTTCCTTGCCGAGTTTGATTCAAGTTCGGCACCAACCCAGCTCGGCACCGAACTGGGGGGCAAGGAGCATGAGGCGCCCACGGGTTCGGAACAATCACAAGGCCACGCCGATACCCCAGTTTGGAAAATCTTCGTCGACGGATCTTCCACCTCGAGAAGAGCTGGGGCAGGAGTTGTTCTCCAATCGCCAGAAGGACTGGTCATTGAGCAGGCTCTGACACTGGACTTCAAGGCGTCAAACAATGAGGCCGAGTACGAAGCCCTTTTAGCCGGACTGAATAGCGCACATATCCTCGGAGCTCAACAGCTGATGGTCTTCAGTGATTCACAGTTGGTGACAAACCAGCTGACTGGGGACTATCAGGCTCGCGACGACCGGATGGCCGCGTATTTGGCCCTGGCCAAGAAGCAGCTCTCTCAGTTCCACACGGCCGAAGTCAAGCAGATTGGCAGAGAAGTAAACTCTCACGCAGATGCTCTTGCAAACTTGGCCAGCGCTGTTGAGGCAGGAAGAAAGAGGAGCATCGAAGTCAGATCGCTAGCTGCGCCCAGCATTGAGCTCCGTTCACCTCGGGAAATGTTATGCATCGGTCTCGGCCCGAGCTGGATGGACCCCATTATCACCTACCTTAGGGACGACAGGCTTCCCGAGGACAGTGGCGAGACCCACCGGGTCAGACTCAAGGCAGCTCGGTTCTGGCTATCTCCCGAGGTCAAGCTCTACAGGAAATCGTTCTCGGGACCGTACCTCCAGTGCGTCCATCCAAGTAAGGTCGAGGACCTCCTTTTCGAGATACACGAAGGAATCTGCGGGAGCCATATCGGAGGAAGGTCCCTAGCCTACCGAGCCATCAGCCAGGGTTACTGGTGGCCGTATATGCAGAAAGATGCGCAGGTATATGCGAAGAAGTGCGAGAAGTGCTAGAAGTTCTCACACTCTCTCCATCAGCCCGCGCAGGATCTCAGCCCGCTCTCTAGCCCGTGGCCATTCGCCCAGTGGGGGCTCGACATAGTGGGCCCGCTCCACCGAACCCCAGGGAACAAGAGATGGCTTATTGTGGCGACAGATTACTTCACCAAATGGATTGAAGCAGAGCCACTTTCATCCATCACAGAGCGAGACTCCAAGAATTTTGTGTGGAAGAATGTCGTCACAAGGTTTGGCATTCCCAGAGTGCTGGTTTCGGACAACGGAACTCAGTTCGACTCTAAACTTTTCAAGACCTTCTGCCAGGAGCTCGGCATCCGAAACCATTATTCCACTCCAGCCTACCCACAGAGTAACGGCCAGGCCGAGATCTCCAACAAGGTAATCCTCGATGGGCTCAAGAAACGGCTGGACCAAGCAAATGGAAGATGGGTGGAAGAACTGCCGAGCGTCCTGTGGGCTTACAGAACTACTCCGAGGCGTTCCACTTCGGCTACCCCCTTCTCACTCGCCTATGGCATGGAAGCAGTCATCCCTCTGGAGATCGGCCTCCCCACTTTGAGGTCCGAACTCTTTGATCGGGGACAGAACGAAACCAATGTGGCCAGGGAGCTAGATTTAGCAGACGAGCGAAGGGAAGCAGCTGCAGTCAGGCTAGCCGTCTACCAGCAGCAGTTAGCCAGGGGCTACAACCAGAACGTCAGAGAGAGGAAGTTCTCTGTAGGAGAACTGGTCCTCAAGAAGGCTCTCCCAGGGGACAAAGATCCGAATCAAGGGAAGCTAGCGCCGAATTGGCATGGTCCGTTTAAAGTCACTTCCATTGCTGGACGGTCAGCTTATCGGCTCGAAGACATGGAGGGACGGCCGCTACCGAGACCATGGAACGCCTCACACCTCAAAAAATTCTATTTTTAGTCTCTATACTTGTACAACGCTTCTGGATTTAATGGAACTACAGTTCTCCTCAATTTGTAGCGATCTGGCGTCCTGATAGTGACAATGGTGTGAAGTTGGAAGACCGTCTAAGGCCGGCACTCAGCCACCTAGATGAGTTGCCGAAACGGCCCATATCTAAGGATGGCACTCAGCCACCTAGATGAGTCGCCGAAACGGCCCATGTTTAAGGTTGGCACTCAGCCACCTAGACGAGTTGCCGAAACGGCCCATATCTAAGGCTGGCACTCAGCCACCTAGATGAGTCGCCGAAACGGACCATGTCTAAGGTTGGCACTCAGCCACCTAGACGAGTTGCCGAAATGGCCCATATCTAAGGATGGCACTCAGCCACCTAGATGAGTTGCCGAAACGATCGGTGTCTACGGTTGGCACTCAGCCACCTAGCGAGTAACCTGATCATTCTAAAGGAAGCTCCTAAGGCCCGTCACTCTGTCATTGCCTCAGTAGGTTCGACACGATTCTTAGTAGGCCTCATAGATCTCGTGGACCTCATCCGCCGAGATGAACGAGGACCTCCGAGGAGGCCAGAGCGCATGGGGCAAACCCTGATCTAGTTAGTTACTCTCATCCGAAGTCATACACGTTCGCAGGAAAGCACAAAGATAAGGCCAAGCAAAAGACTTATGAGCCGGTGGAAACCAGACAAGACTTTCGTGGACAAAAGGAGGTTTTCATTGATGAACCATTCGTGTTTACATATAAGACGGTCCATGACCAAAAAATTACATTCGAAAGCAGATCAATTACAAGAGAAGAAAATTCAAAAGAGAAAGTTAAGACGCCCCAGCACCGACTTCATCAATAATCACTATCGGAGCGTCGTCAGGCTGTGCGACTTCAGCAAGAGCAGATGCCTCGGCTTGAGCTTCGGAGGGCGGGTGCGCTGGAATCTCGGCAGGGGCTTCGGGAGGAGGAGGTGCGTCAGCTTCGGCAGGGGCCTGAGGTACTGTTGTAGCTGGCTCGAGCTCGGGGGGGTTGACATACAGCGGGTGCTCTTCATCCGCCCCCATCTCCTTGAGCCCAGCACGGAAACCGCGCTGGTACAGCTTGGAGCTCAGCTTCTTAACTTGATCAGTATAGCTCCGGCCTGCCTCTGCGGCCCCCTCATGGAAAGCAGCGTCAACCTCGGCTTGGAGTGACGCCTGTAACGTCTCCTTTGCCTTCTTCTCTCCCTCCAGTTCGGCTGCTAGCCCGACCACCTTTTTCTCCCCGGCAATGAGCTTGGCTTGCAATTCGTAGTGTTCTGATTTGATTTTGCAGAGCTCGCTCGTCATCAACTCGGCCTGAGCGTCGAGCTCGGCCTTCTTCGCCCCCACCTCCTCCAGCTCCAAGCATTTGGCCTTAAGTCCGGCCTCGGCCATCTCCTTCTCCTTTGTTATTCGGCTCAGGCGGGCACCCTCTTCCGAAATCCGATCCATCACTATCTGAAGCCTTTGGACGCCCTGCAAGGAAACAGGTGAAGAGGTTTTAGTAGTGTGAAGTCTCTGCAAAACTCAAAAGCAATACCATTGGGAACTCTGCGCTTACCGCGAGCGAATGTTGCATCGCCCTCATAAGCAGTTGGGGGCTGTCCTCCGCCTTGTGCCTCTCCATGTCTTTTGGGAGAGCACAGGCCCTGCTTAGTGCCGCAATGACAGCGGGGTTCCCCGCCAGCCTATCCTCTATGTTGAGCGGCCTGCCCCGCCGTAACTCGAGGTCCGGTTTGAAGGCAGCCGGTTCGGCCGATGACGTGGGCGCAGGGGACTGGGCGCGACCCCCCGCCAACGGGGTCGCTCGTGTCGGAACCTCCACCGCGCTCCTCTCCCTAGCAGCTTGGGAGGGCCGAGGCCCCGACCTCTCCTCTTGGGCGGTCTCCTTCCCCTTAGCCCTTTTCCTGGGCCTCTCTTCTTCAGGGTTTGCGGAGGGCCGGGCCCCATCGCTGGCAGGGACGACGGCATCGAAGGGGGGCGGATTAGCTCTTGGGGCTGCTGGCTGCCCGCCAAATGCCGCCTCCTCCAAGTTCAATAGCTGAAGGGAAGGCCTTCGCCTCGCCATGTCCTCGGCTCCGGAGGAATAGTTCTCAACTTCCCTTGTCGGAGAGTCTACCTCGGCTCCGGAGGTATAGTCTTCAATTTCCCTTATTGGGATGCCCGCTACCACGGCCAACGTTGCGGACGCTCCCGCAACCGAGACGGTCCCGCTGGTTTCGGCTAGATCGGGGGCGAAGTTCTCCGGGTTGCCGGATTTCCGTGTATAAGACACGTATCTCGGCTCGTACTTCAGAAGGGAGTAGGCAGCTCTTGTGTGGTGGCCGCGGTAGCAGTACACCTTGTTCAGCCAAGGTGCGTGCCTCCTCCAACCGTTCAGCTGGGCTTCGCGCTTGCGTTGAGAAAGGCCTGCGAAAAACAGCCGAGTTAGAATCCGGCAGCAGAAATCAAACATAAGAAAGAAATCGGAAACCCAGGGGGTTAGGTCTTTACTCGGTGGAGTCCCGAAGCGTCGAGGGACTCGGACCCTCCTAGCTGCTTCGGTCTCGGTCTCGCCGAACTCCCAGTTTCCCGAGACGAGCAGGCGGTCATCTCCGGCGTATTTATTGGAGTCCTCCAGCGCCGTGACGAGGGGTTGGCACCTCGCCTTGACGCGAAGATAATAGGTGCCCGCCTCCCTAGACTTGCAGAGGTCATATATATCCTCTATATCATGGACGCCGAGGCTGATGTCTAGAATCCTATTCAGCTCGGCGACGCCCATGATGATCTTATACCCATTGGGCATTAACTGACAGGGGCTAAGGTTCCAGGTCTCCAAACAAGACCTAAGAAGGGGGGCCAAGGGGAATCTGACCCCACCCTCGATCACGGCTATCAAGGGAAACGACATCCAGCCGTTGTGAAATGAGTAGATGGGGGGGTCGGCTGCCATGATCCGGACATCGCCTGGGATCATGTAGACTCTCCTAAGAGTTGCCAGGCCCGCCTGGGAATCTATCCAGTGAGTAAAAATCCCCATTTCTGGATCTAAGAATTCTAAGGGTCCTTACAGCAAGAGGTGGTGAACGGAGGTACCCCTAAGAAACCCTAGGGGCTGGGTCTGGAATGTAAATGAAGGAGGAGGAAGCGGAAGAAAACTCACTGGTTCGACGGGGCAAAGTCAGACTCCGACTGACGGATGTGGGCGACTACTGCTGGGAAACAGTAGGAGGTCTGGCCCTAGTCCGGCGGCGCTGGTTCTAGCAGAAAGCAGAAGTTCAGGCAGAGAGCAAGAGAGTCCAGGAGCAAAAATGATAGGAGGAAGAAGACGAAAGCGTATATAAAGGGCAGAAATGGGCGCCATCCCGGAATTCGAAGCGGGACACGCGTGAGATGTCGCCTTGGCTTGCGTCGCACGCCCCCTCGAAAAGACAAGAGAGCCTACCAGGCAATAACGCGTGGCGCTGTTGCGATGATGGTTCGCCTTCCCATACTAATCATAGCCCCGCATTTATTGCCCCCTTTATTATCTCTGGCAGACGAAGCAGCGGCGGCGTCTGGCGCCGAATGAGTCAGAACCCTTAAACAAAAGCGGATGGAAGGCGAGCACTATCCGTCTCGGGAGACCGGTTCAGTTCTTAACCCTAGTGCGGGGGATCAGTCCAGCTCTTAACCCTAGTGCCCGAGAGAGCCCTAGAGGTCAAGAACTGAGGGGCTATTGTGTGGGGCCCATTTCTTGAACCTGTTCCTCTTGGTCTCGACAAGGGTGCGCTCGGATATGCTGACGTGTGGGAGCCATTTCTCTTGATCTCGGCTACGATCCGATCCATATCGGTCTCGGCACTACGTGCTGGTCTTGGCCAAACAGTATTCAGTTCGGCCGCACACCCCGTTTAGTCTCGGCTGTGCAAGACTACGTTTGCATCTATCAGCTACGGCCCTGTCAGGGCAGAGCCCAAGGAAGGCATCAGATGGGACTTCAGCCACCACCAGATCTGGGCAAGATCAGGCCCAACATGGCTAGCATTAAATGCAGCATGGGCTGATCGGACTCGCATTAAATGCAAAGAGGGCTATGATGGACCTTCATTAATGACTTTGTGGGCTGATGTGACCCAGGTCACATCACCAAGCCCACTGGCACTCACCCAAAACTGTTCCATATATAAGGCACGAGCCAAAGGGGGCAGAGGGTAAGCACTCTCACATAGACACTCAGTCTTTCTTCTTCTTCTCCTCCGATCCATTGCTGACTTAAGCATCGGAGAGCCCTGCGCTGCCCATAGCCAGGGTCCTCTGACCTTTGTCTTTCTCCTCTTTCAGGTTCATACCGTCGCAGCTATTTCCTCCATGCATTGAGTAAGTCCTAAGAGGCATCCTGATCTTGTGAGTATTATTACTTCTGCACTTACAATACCGAATAAGTAAACTAAATTTTTGACAGGATGTTTCAGGTGCTTTTCTTTTGGCAATTGAAGCTTTTCAATAATCCATTGCACAACAATATTCATCGCACTCCAACCGTCAATAATCAGATTACACGACTTGCCCTCGCACCTTACCCATCTCCAGAATATCGTAGTCTGTCTCCAATCTACTCTCTTTTTCATTCCCTGTGAGTAGTCCGGAATATCGTAGTCTGTCTCCAATCTACTCTCTTTTTTCATTCCTGGTGAGTAGTCAACATATAATGAGTAGAGGACTCTCCTCTCCAGCAATAAGTGGAGTCGTCTTGACAACGCAATGCCTATGAATCAACAATATGGACTATTCTTCGATAACCTAAGGATTTCACAACAATATCAATGTGTAATTCTGTGCCCATGCATATAGTTGAGGAAATTTGATTTCAGTGCGCAAATCCGCAAAAGCGAGCATTTCCAAATCCTATGGAGGGAAGTTGGACCTAAAAATCCTCTAAAATGAGGATTTGATTGGTACAAATGCTCAGGGGTTTACAATTGACAAATGTGGATTTCCCACAATTTTGTGAAAAGCATTAATCCTTTACCCAAGAATCTGATTTTGCCCAAACAAATTCAAAACAAACTAAATTTAATGACTCCTAATTATTTTATAACTCCCACAGTAATCGTTTGGTCTTATCAGTCTTGTGGGCTAGGCAAGCCCATTCCAGCTATATAGGTCATGGGCAGTGGCGGAGCCAAGATTTTCTTTCGGAGGGGGCAAGCGATGGCCACTGATGACAAAGAAAAGAAAATCTGACAGTGGCCTTGAACTATATTGGAGTGAAATTTCTCAAAGAGGGCATTTCTTTCATGGCCCGCTAACGATCTCAAGGTCATTTACACTGTAGACACAAGGAACAAGGAAACGAGAGAGAGAGAGAGAGAGAGAGAGAGAGAGAGAGAGAGAGAGTGCAAAACTACATTAGAGCACCACAAGAATTTCAGGAGACCACTTAGCGGGCCCACCCATGAAAAGTCTAAATAAATGAGAAAATAGCCTCATTGTGTAACGTATATGCCTCATCAGATTTCACTCAAATAACCTACTATGAGTGATATCTTTTAAAATACTTAAATAAAATATTATAAAAAATAATAATATTTTGTATAGAAATATCTGGTGTTGGGCCTAAGTCATTTCAAAGTTAAAATTTTCATAGAATATGGGGTAATATTTATGGAATTTTGATTTTTCTTAAGTGTGGAATGTTTTCTTTTTTTTCCTTTTCTTTTCTTTTTCATTTTTCTTAATGGCCCCACTCAAGAGCATCAGGAAATTCTAATGACTAGAAACCTTAAAGAATCAGAATTCGCAGATTATTCCAATTTTTCTTAGATGGGCCCCACTCAATCCCCTCAACAAATTCTATCCGGGAACCCAAGAGGATCCCATCTATAGGATCTCACCAAAATTTACTCCACTTAAGTACCTATCATAAAATTGAACCACATCAATCATGTTATAGGTTGTATGCACTAGAGGATGTTCTTCTAGAACAATACAGATTTTCAACAGAGTTTTCATTAGGAGGGGCTCCAAGTGGAGTTCCTTTCTCTTGATTCACGTTTGATGATGAACCAATCCAGAAAATTCAGGGAGAGAATTAAGGAATAAATACGTTGAGTTCATTCTATCTTCTGGAGAGAAGAAAATGATGAAAATGCCCCTAATCTTTGAGAATTTGCCCTCTTATGAATATAAAAAAACAAAAAAAAAAAAAAAAAAAATGAGGGGTAAAAGTAGAAATATACATACCTTAAATGTCTATCCTCTTGCATGAAAAGAAAAGATAGAGTTAGGGGTTGGAAAATGTCCATCCACGACCATCCCCCCAACCCAATGCCCATCCTCGACCATCCCCCCCAAAAAGTCGTGGGTCTAGCCTGCTCACTTAAGAATGCCACACTCTCTGTGCCAGTGGGTTTTTTGCCAAAAGAAAAGTCAGACACCCAAGTTTGGTAAGTTCCACCCTTTACGTGTACTGTACCAAGGATCTCGGCACCGTCCTACTAATATTTATTTATATAATATATGTATTTATATATATATAAATATATACTTAAATACCCTTATAACAGTCACTTAATAGTGATAAAATGGGGATAAGAAGGTAATTTCATACCCACATACCCATTACAAAATGCCCTAATCTATACACACATGCTTAGTTCATTTCATCTATATTTAATTATTTAAGTTGTGTTGTATAAAATGCATAAGCAATAAGTGTCGCATGGTTGCTTCTAATCCATTGCTTATAGTTTTATTGCTTCTTATCTGGGATTTTTATATTAGTTTTATATACTCTTGTTAGTGCAAAAGGGGGTGTGTACTCCATCCTGTAAATAAGGAAACAATTTTTCCTCTATAGAGTTACTTGGGATGTCAACCAATTCATAAAGGTAGTTTGTATGTACATGGAACTTTAAGGATATGAGGTGATCCAAATATCCTTTTAATTAAATAATTATAGCTTTAAAATTTTCAAAGATAAGACACCGCCGGAATGATTTCATATGTGAAAATTCATGTGAAAGGTGTGAAATGGATTAGACTCTTTAATCATTTTCCTTCTTTGACAAAATAAATAAAACCGCATGTCTAGAATCCAAGTCACCAAAGCACGTATGACTTTGTCCAATAAAAGAAAACTTTTAGAGACAACTTATATTCTCCAAATATTCTCTTAAAGGTGACTTCGCAAATTAAGTTAGACAAGATGACGCTCAGTCGACACTCGATTCTTAGTAAGAATTTAAAAAAATAAAAAAGGTTTTCTTGTTCTGAGACCCAGAGCCCTGCCCGGAACCGACTCTGGCACTCGAGGGTAGGGTAGGGCCTAGGTAGTGTAGGCCCTCCAAGAGCTTTGGCCCACCCGGGCCCGGCCCTACGTATATTGAGTGTAGGGTTAGGAAAAACCCAGGCCTGACCCAGCCCGACCCTTTGACAGCCATAGCCAAGACCCTGCTTCGGCGGGACTTGCACTGGGTAATGACCTTTTTCTTAGTAGTTTGCAATTTTTCAATAGTGGCAAGGGACCTAGAATTTTAATAAGAAGATTTTGAGCATTAATAGGACCCATCATTTTAAGATTATTAGACAATAGTGGGACCTAAGTAAACTTATAAAGAAGATTAATAACTCTTCCGTACCACCCATGACTTAAGGTAGTTGAACTTTGTTAATAATAAGAGTTAGCAGGACCCGTAACAATTTCTTAAGAGACCTTTTAAGCCACATAGGAAGGACCCACCCTTTTTAAGCAAAGTGTTTTGGGTAGGAAACCCAAGTATCCCAAGATCGATATGCAAAGACTCCTTTATTGACAAGAAAAGGAGGGATAGAAAGAGTTTGAGTAGGAAGCAGTCAACCATACATCATTACACATGTCCCCCCTTCTGTAAGATCCCGAATATTAATTATTGCGATTAGTGTTAATTAAATAAGCTTAACTGTTAACGATGTATGTTTAGACCTTAATTGAGTGGTTTTAAAGGTTAAAACGATGTTTGGGAAGCATCAGTAAGTTTCGAGAGGTTTCGCACCAAGTTCAGTACTTGGAAGGGTCTAGTTTGGATTTCGAGAAAATCATGGGTATTTAGGGAATTTAAAAAAAATACCATTTTGGGTTCAGAAGATAGGTCTCATCATGTCCGACAACTTTTGTGTTCAGCCTGTATTCATTTGAGATCCAGAAAACCTGTATTTCTGCATGCTATCCTTTCTACGGTGATTTTGTCATTTCTAAAAGATGGAGTTTTTGCAAACAACCTCCAAAAATTCTGATTCCTGGTTTGTTGGAAAGTAGATTTAATTTCCAGCAACTTTTGTTGTTCGCTCGAGTCCATCCGAGGTCCAGAAGATCTCCATTTAATCGCCCTAAGTTAACAACTTAACTTAGGGTCATAGTTGTAATTTCCCAAGTTCCCTCTTATATAAAAGCCCACCTCAGCCTTCTCCCTCATTTTCACGACGCCAGTAGCTGCAACTTTTCCCTTTCTCTTTATCTTCTCCATTTCTTTCCAAAATAAAGTATTAAAGGCCGTCAATTGGTAATCCAACACCGCCACGCAAACCATTGGCCTCTTCTTCACCTTCTCCGTCGTTTTCACGTGTTTCCATGACCCGCAGTCCCTTCTACCCACTTCATCTTCTTCGTTGGACCTGCTAGAGGTAGAAGCTTTGTCACGTCCCCCAAAATACGAATTAGGGAAAAACGTGAAAAATAAATTAAATTCAAATTTTCCTGTGTTTAATACAACACAAGCTTCCAAAAAGTGGACCCACAAAAAAGTTCAACCTGTGGTGAGTCAAAATATATTTCATCAAATGCAACGGAAGCTTATTCAATTGGTATTCAATGATCATAATTAAGATCCAACACGAAAATCAAATAAACATTAAATGTTAAAGTTGCAGAATAAATAAAACAATTACTAAAGAAATGTTTAGTCATTAAGAAAGTTCATCTAAAGAGTTTCTAAGATGACGTTCACTCTCATGCAGGTTCAGACGGCTCTGAAACCGTCTCCGGCATCCCACTCGGGTTCATCAGTTGGCTCAAACGTTTGAAACGTTTGATCCTCCTCCGTCTCCTGGGTAAAGTAGGGCTCGGTACCTATGCACCAAATATTACAAAGTAAACAGCAAGTACATAATCATAATTCGAAATTTAATACAACAACGAGAAGAATATAAACGAGAATGATCATATAGAAGTAATGACAGTAATACTGACACAAAAGAACGTATAGCATAATCCAACTAAAACAAAAGGAGCAATATAATTCACACGAAGACAAGTGTCCCCGTTTTGGGTGGTCAGCCCTAAATAAATCGGGAGAGCCCGTCCATAACGTCGGTGGTCATAAACCGATCGAATTAAAAACAAATCAGGATAACCTGTTCACATTCAAAGCGGATTATAAGCGATCCGGTCACATCGGTGATCAACCGTCCATATATCGAGCTGCAGTCGTCCAAAAATGACCCACATAAACATAAATATATAAGCATAATAGACCTGAATAATAAAGCTCTGACACAAGAATCCTAAATCAAAGTAAAGTGCTGGCCATTCCACATCCCATATCATAATCAAATAATCATTACAAAATTGCCAAGCCACTTCATAGTCCATAGTACACAATAGGTATGCATCTAAAGGAGTACATATCCTAAACCAACATAGAAATGCATGCGAAGGTTAATACATAAATGCGAATCGATCCTAAGGTCAAACATAGGGTCTCGTACTCAACAACCACATGAATCTCTAATAAATATGAGATCAACGCATCCCTTTTTCATTAATGGTGCATAGATCCAATTAAGGGTTTTCCAATAGAGATGGGTTGAACTCAAATCCATTAGGATTTCCCCGAGGTCATACAAAGTACTAAATCCCATGTTAGTAAGATACCGTTTGCCCGTATGGTATTTACTTAGTCCATTGATTCAATTAATAAAATATAATTTCAACACATTAAAACCAAAAATATCATTTAAAATCAATTTGCAAATAACACCCTTAATGTATAATTTTAGAAAACCTAAGGATCATCTATAATATTTTTCAAATCCAACTCTTATAAAATAGGCTCAAAGACCTAAGTGGGTTTATACATAATCAGGGCCAAATCTCAAATTCCATAAAGCTAGGCTTAGTGTACTGCCATGGACACATGGCTCCATCACTTAAACTATGCCCAAGTCAACAATCCCCTTACTTTATCCCCATACCCGTGATGTCATCAAGTCATCTCTTTGCCCTTTATTATTTTCATCTCCACTACCTGTACACAGATCCAACCAACACAGAACTCAGTTCTGTGAAAGAAGTTCACATGGGCACAGCAGGGCACTCAGATTGTAGTTCCACTGATCACTAAACCATCATACCCTCACAGGCATATGTCGCCCAGGTCTATATGGAAAAAGGATCGGCCCAGATCTATGATCAAACCACCTAGTGGGTCCCACCACTGCCTAATGTCTAAACTAATTCTTTTTCCATCAACCAAGCCTTCTCTGATCAACCTAAAGGATAGTGGGCCGGGGATGTCCACTGCTTATGGGACCAGCCCCCTTAAGGTCGCCCGTGGGTCCTCCTTCGGATCCACGGATCAGATCTAACATCCGGGGCCCACCTGGGTCCCACAATCAAACATACAGAGAGTCCCTGCGTTCCCTGTTACAATTCCACTCCCTGCATTATGTAATTCCGCCTGCCCATTAAGGTCACTTGAAGTAATGGTCTCACATCCCTAAACACGATTCTAAGAAGATGAAAAAGGGTTTTTGAAATCCAACAACAGAAGATGAAAAAGGGGGTTTTGAAAATCCAAACAACAGTGCGGTGGCCAATAGTTGCAACAGTAATGTCAATGTGAGCAACTCAATTGGGTCATCCCAAATCTCCGGTATCATTGCAGAACAAAATTGAATTACAAAATTATCATAAGAAAATGCATAAAAGGTTTCTACATGCATCCACACTGGAATCAACAAGAACATTAAATTCACAGATTATGTTTAGGTACTTGCCTTTTACCGGGGTTGAAAAAGTACACAGATCCTGACCAAAACCCAAATTGAGATTCCCACAGCGCTCAATCACAATCCTAACACCAATCTGATATAAGAGATGAGAAAGGGATACCCAGATGATCAGATCTATGATATTCCTACCAAAAACCTAGCATTGGAAAGAAAAGGGGATAACCTAAAAGTACAGATCTACTCCTAATGATTTGAGGAGAGGGTTACCTGAGATCAGAAGGTTGAGCCAAGAATGCTGGTATGCTCTGATCTTGATTCTGATGGCTGGATCAAAAAGCCGGTATGGCTTGGGAAGTTGAAAGAGGAAGAAGATGAAAGGGTTACGAGAGGAGTTGCAGGGAGAGATAAGTGGTTTCATTAAAAGAGGGATTAGGTTAAAAGAGTATTATTGGGCTTAAGTCATTGGGTCAAAACTACGGGTCGGGTCATCTATCCATCAACCCAACTCACCGATCCAAGCTTCTAATCTATCGTGTACCCCACTTAATCCTACCCACTTAAATAGCTAAAATACATTTAATTAAAATAATAATAATATCTAATAAAAAAATATGATAAAAATATTATCGGTGGGACCGGGATCTTACATTCTCCCCCCCTTAGGACATTTGGTCCTCCAAATATAAACATACCTCTGGAAGAAGATGCGGGTAAAGCTTCTTCACTTGGTCCCGGAGTTCCCAAGTGGCTTCTCGAGGACTATGGTGTTCCCACTGGACTTTCACCCAGTGTATTGTCCGAGTCCTGAGAACTTGTTCCTTCGTGTCGATGATCTGAGAAGGTCGCTCAACATAAGTAACATCTGACTGCAATTCCAATGGCTCATATTGCAACACATGAGATGGGTCTGCGATGTACTTCTTCAACATCGAGACATGAAAAACATTATGCACCGCTGACAATGCTGCTGGTAAAGCCAATCTGTAAGCAACTTCTCCAATTCTTTCCAAGATCTCAAATGGACCGATATATCTCCGAGATAACTTCCCTTTCTGCCCAAACCTCAATGTTCCTCGGGTTGGTGAAACTTTTAGAAACACATGTTCACCAATCTCAATTTGAAGATCTCTCCTCTTCAAGTCTGCATAACTCTTCTGTCGGCTTCTAGCAATTTTCAACCGATCATGGATTTGCTTCACTTTTTCACTGGTATCACTAACAATAGATGGACCATGAAAACTCCTGACACCTATCTCCTCCCAACAGATTGGGGTCCTGCATCGACGTCCATACAACGCCTCAAATGGTGCCATGCCGATACTGGAATGATAACTATTATTGTATGCAAACTCGCATAATGGGAGACTTTTCTGCCAGTCCTTCCCAAAATCAAGGACGCACGCTCGCAACATATCTTCCAGTGTCTGATTAGTCCTTTCAGTTTGACCGTCGGTCTGGGGATGATACGCTGTACTAAAATTCAATGATGTGCCCAGAGCTTCCTGAAGTTCAGTCCAGAATTTGCCCAAAAATCGAGGATCTCTGTCTGATACAATCGATCGGGGAACACCATGAATTGTGACCACCTTCTCCATATACATTTTAGCTAACTCATCCCGAGGTGTCTTCATGCTCATTGGTAAGAAATGTGCCACCTTAGTCAATCTGTCAACTATCACCCAGATGCTATCTTTGTTATGCATTGATGGCAACCCAGAGATAAAATCCATCGTTATATGTTCCCATTTCCAGTCAGGCACTTCTAACTGTTTTAAAAGTCCTGGGGGCTGCTTCCGTTCTGCCTTTACTTGTTGACACACCAAGCACCTTGCTGCAAATTCTGCTACATCCCTCTTCATATTACTCCACCAATAATGATTACGCAGGTTCTGGTACATCTTTGTACTACCAGGATGAATAGTATAGCGGGAGTGATGTGCTTCTGTCATGATCTCATTCTTCAATTCTTCTACATTTGGCACACATAACCGGTCTTGAAAGTACAACACACCCTCCACTATTCTGAAATCTGGTTTGCTGTCAATCTGTTCAATCACTCGAGCTAGCTCTGGATCCTCTGACTGCTTGCTCTTGATCCTGCTCAAAATCTCTGGTTCCAAGACGAATATGTTAGCTAACATAACCATGTCGTCAACTGATTGCAAAGACACTCCCAAATCAAGAAAAATTTCTGCCCAAGACCATTCTGCTCGCAAACATGCATTAGTTGCTGCCCTTCGACTCAATGCATCAGCCACTACATTGGCTTTCCCGGGATGATATTTGATTGGAAAATCAAAATCCTTCATGTATTCCATCCACCGGGTCTGTCTCATGTTCAATTCAGGCTGAGTAAACAAATATTGAAGACTTCTATGGTCTGAATGAATTTCAAATTTCTCACCGTAGAGATAGTGACGCCACATCTTCAATGCCATGACTACTGCAGCAAGTTCCAAATCATGTGTGGCATACTTTTTCTCATGCTCTTTCAATTGTCTAGAGCCATAAGCCACTACTTTTCCATCCTGCATAAGCACACAACCCAATCCAACCTTCGAGGCATCCGTATAAATAACAAATTTACCATTCTCTGAAGGTAATGTGAGCACTGGAGCTGTAGTCAATCTATTCTTTAACTCCTGAAAACTTGCTTCACATTCGTCAGTCCACACGAACGGTACATCTTTTCGTGTTAATCTGGTCAATGGAGCAGCAATGGATGAAAATCCTTTCACAAATCTCCTGTAGTAACCTGCTAAACCCAAGAAACTACGAATCTCCGTTACTGACATGGGTCTCTGCCACTTGACCACTGCCTCAATCTTTCCTGGATCAACCGCTAAACCTTCCTTGCTGATGATGTGACCCAAGAAAATTACTTGCTGAAGCCAAAAGTCACATTTACTCAACTTGGCATAGAGTTGATGCTCTCTCAAAGTCTGCAATGCTGACCTCAAATGCTGCTCGTGATCTTCTCGAGACCGAGAATATACTAACACGTCATCTATAAAAACAACGATAAACCGGTCGAGAAATGGAGCAAATATTTTATTCATCAAGGCCATAAATACTCCTGGAGCATTGGTTAACCCAAATGGCATTACCAAAAACTCGTAGTGGCCATATCTGGTCCTGAATGCTGTCTTCTGAATGTCCTGATCTCGAACTCTGAGCTGATGATATCCTGATCTCAAATCTATCTTTGAGAAATATTCAGCTCCCTGAAGCTGATCAAACAATTCATCAATCCTTGGGAGAGGATATTTGTTTTTTATTGTGACCTGATTGAGTTGTCGATAATCTATGCACATTCTCATAGACCCATCCTTCTTCTTCACAAATAGAACGGGTGCACCCCAAGGTGATACACTTGGTCTCACAAATCCCTTGTCCAACAAATCCTGCAATTGAGTTTTCAACTCTCTGAGTTCTGCTGGAGCCATTCGATATGGAGCTTTAGAAATTGCAGCCGTCCCTGGCACCAATTCAATCGAAAAGTCTATCTCCCTGACTGGAGGTAAGCCTGGAATTTCATCCGGGAAAACATCCGGGAACTCACAGACCACTGGAATATCCTCCACCCCTTTTGACTGTTTATCCTCCGTGATAAACGCCAAATATCCTTCACATCCAGATTTCAACAATCTTTCTGCTTTCAATGCTGAGATCCTGCATGTCCGAATTGGTTTCCTCCGACCAACAAATTCAATGGTGTCAGAATGCAATGACAACTTGATTGTTTTATTAAAACAGTCCATCACTGCTCTATAGGTCGCTAACCAGTCCATACCAAGTATGACATCGAAATCCTTCATCGTTAAAAGAATCAGGTCTGCAGGTAAGATGAAATCCCCAATTTGAACTCGGGTACTCGGAAAATATTGGTGGCAACGAACCTGCTTGCCCACTGGGGTACCCACTACTAAAGCAACATCTAATCTCACTACAGTCTCATTGATATGTCTAGCAAAATCATGAGAAACAAAGGAATGTGTAGAGCCAGGGTCAAATATGGCCTTAGCTTCTACCTCTGAAATGAGAACAATACCTTCCACAACGTCTGCAGAAGCATCTGCATCCTCATGAGTAACTGCATATACTCTGCCCATCTGCTGAGCTTGGTTCAGCTGCCCTTGCACTGGCCTAGGTCCTCTTGGTTGACCCATTGGTTGCTGCTGCCTTTGTGGCTGGAATGGCCTCTGCTGACCTTGCACTGGCCTCTGCTGCCCTAGGACTGGCCTCTGTTGTTGTGGCACTGCACCCCTATATTGCTGATACTGAGGGGCTGGTGCTCGGTACATATGCTGTTGTGGTGCCCGAGGAATCTGATGTGGTCCCTGCGGAGGTGCTGTCCTCCAAGGCTGCTGTGCAGGAGCACGATAAGCTACTAGCTGGGACACTGGCAACTGACTACCGCCATTAGGACAATCGCGAACTCGATGGCCCATATGCCCGCAGTGAAAACATGCACCTGTCTCTCTGTAGCACTGCTCAGTAGGATGGTTCTTTCCACATCGTCCACACAGTTGTCTCTGACCACCTGAGGTTTGCCCTTGAAACTTTTGTTTCTTCGGGTTGCCTTGGCTAGAAGATTGCCTTAACTGATGTTGCTGATATTTGACCTGCCTTTCTGCTGCCTTCTTCTTTAGTGCACCTTCAGCCCAATATGCACTTTTCACAGCCTCTTGGAATGTCGGGCGTTGATTATCTCCGATCATCATGTAGATATCAGCTGATAACCCTTCAAGAAAACGCCTGATTTTCTCTTCCTCTGGAACAACTAGTGTAGGTGCATACTTAGCCAATCTTGTGAACTGCTGTTCATACTGCTGCACTGACATGTCACCTTGCACTAAGTTCTGAAAATCCCTCTTCCACTGGTCCTTGACATATTTGGGAATAAATTTATCCATAAACTCCGTAGTAAATGTTTCCCATGCATTCTCTTCAGCCACTACCTCTGCTTGCACTACTTCTTTGACTGAGTTCCACCATTGGAGAGCTATTCCTCTGAACATGTAAGCTGCCAAATTAACTCTCTGCTTTTGAGTGCAATTGAAGACTGCAAAGATTTGCTCCAACTGTTCAATAAATCCATCCGCTACCATGGGATCTTCAGACCCGTGAAACTCAGGAGGAACCCTCTTCCTGAATTTCTCATAGAGGTCATTTTGATCTATTACCCTATGAGGCATGACCACTTGCACTGGCTGAGCTGCTCGATCTGTCAAGGCTAAGATCTGAGCCTGAAATGCTGCTCTATCTCTGTCTGCTTGTGCTCTCTCAGCAGCTCGTTCTTCCCTTTCTCGCTGTTTCTCTGCAGCTTGTTCGGTCTCACGTGCTCTCTGCTGCTCATTTTGAGTAGTCTGAGCTTGCAGAAAAGTTTGCAAGAGTTGGTTGAAACGATCGTCTGGATTATTGGATCCATTCCCAGGTTCTTTATCCTGAGATCTAGTATTACGCTGTGCCATGACCTACAATCAAATAATGATGGGTTAGATTCTATGAAACAAGCTAACAAACAATTCTATAAGCTTTACAGTTAACATGTAAAGCATGTCTAACGAAATTCGCAATCCTCACCACGTCCTATTATTTCTATCCATTTTTAATATCCGAGAATCGTGCTGGGCTCTGATACCAACTGTCACGTCCCCCAAAATACGAATTAGGGAAAAACGTGAAAAATAAATTAAATTCAAATTTTCCTGTGTTTAATACAACACAAGCTTCCAAAAAGTGGACCCACAAAAAAGTTCAACCTGTGGTGAGTCAAAATATATTTCATCAAATGCAACGGAAGCTTATTCAATTGGTATTCAATGATCATAATTAAGATCCAACACGAAAATCAAATAAACATTAAATGTTAAAGTTGCAGAATAAATAAAACAATTACTAAAGAAATGTTTAGTCATTAAGAAAGTTCATCTAAAGAGTTTCTAAGATGACGTTCACTCTCATGCAGGTTCAGACGGCTCTGAAACCGTCTCCGGCATCCCACTCGGGTTCATCAGTTGGCTCAAACGTTTGAAACGTTTGATCCTCCTCCGTCTCCTGGGTAAAGTAGGGCTCGGTACCTATGCACCAAATATTACAAAGTAAACAGCAAGTACATAATCATAATTCGAAATTTAATACAACAACGAGAAGAATATAAACGAGAATGATCATATAGAAGTAATGACAGTAATACTGACACGAAAGAACGTATAGCATAATCCAACTAAAACAAAAGGAGCAATATAATTCACACGAAGACAAGTGTCCCCGTTTTGCGTGGTCAGCCCTAAATAAATCGGGAGAGCCCGTCCATAACGTCGGTGGTCATAAACCGATCGAATTAAAAACAAATCAGGATAACCTGTTCACATTCAAAGCGGATTATAAGTGATCCGGTCACATCGGTGATCAACCGTCCATATATCGAGCTGCAGTCGTCCAAAAATGACCCACATAAACATAAATATATAAGCATAATAGACCTGAATAATAAAGCTCCGACACAAGAATCCTAAGTCAAAGTAAAGTGCTGGCCATTCCACATCCCATATCATAATCAAATAATCATTACAAAATTGCCAAGCCACTTCATAGTCCATAGTACACAATAGGTATGCATCTAAAGGAGTACATATCCTAAACCAACATAGAAATGCATGCGAAGGTTAATACATAAATGCGAATCGATCCTAAGGTCAAACATAGGGTCTCGTACTCAACAACCACATGAATCTCTAATAAATATGAGATCAACGCATCCCTTTTTCATTAATGGTGCATAGACCCAATTAAGGGTTTTCCAATAGAGATGGGTTGAACTCAAATCCATTAGGATTTCCCCGAGGTCATACAAAGTACTAAATCCCATGTTAGTAAGATACCGTTTGCCCGTATGGTATTTACTTAGTCCATTGATTCAATTAATAAAATATAATTTCAACACATTAAAACCAAAAATATCATTTAAAATCAATTTGCAAATAACACCCTTAATGTATAATTTTAGAAAACCTAAGGATCATCTATAATATTTTTCAAATCCAACTCTTATAAAATAGGCTCAAAGACCTAAGTGGGTTTATACATAATCAGGGCCAAATCTCAAATTCCATAAAGCTAGGCTTAGTGTACTGCCATGGACACATGGCTCCATCACTTAAACTATGCCCAAGTCAACAATCCCCTTACTTTATCCCCATACCCGTGATGTCATCAAGTCATCTCTTTGCCCTTTATTATTTTCATCTCCACTACCTGTACACAGATCCAACCAACACAGAACTCAGTTCTGTGAAAGAAGTTCACGTGGGCACAACAGGGCACTCAGATTGTAGTTCCACTGATCACTAAACCATCATACCCTCACAGGCATATGTCGCCCAGGTCTATATGGAAAAAGGATCGGCCCAGATCTATGATCAAACCACCTAGTGGGTCCCACCACTGCCTAATGTCTAAACTAATTCTTTTTCCATCAACCAAGCCTTCTCTGATCAACCTAAAGGATAGTGGGCCGGGGATGTCCACTGCTTATGGGACCAGCCCCCTTAAGGTCGCCCGTGGGTCCTCCTTCGGATCCACGGATCAGATCTAACATCCGGGGCCCACCTGGGTCCCACAATCAAACATACAGAGAGTCCCTGCGTTCCCTGTTACAATTCCACTCCCTGCATTATGTAATTCCGCCTGCCCATTAAGGTCACTTGAAGTAATGGTCTCACATCCCTAAACACGATTCTAAGAAGATGAAAAAGGGTTTTTGAAATCCAACAACAGAAGATGAAAAAGGGGGTTTTGAAAATCCAAACAACAGTGCGGTGGCCAATAGTTGCAACAGTAATGTCAATGTGAGCAACTCAATTGGGTCATCCCAAATCTCCGGTATCATTGCAGAACAAAATTGAATTACAAAATTATCATAAGAAAATGCATAAAAGGTTTCTACATGCATCCACACTGGAATCAACAAGAACATTAAATTCACAGATTATGTTTAGGTACTTGCCTTTTACCGGGGTTGAAAAAGTACACAGATCCTGACCAAAACCCAAATTGAGATTCCCACAGCGCTCAATCACAATCCTAACACCAATCTGATATAAGAGATGAGAAAGGGATACCCAGATGATCAGATCTATGATATTCCTACCAAAAACCTAGCATTGGAAAGAAAAGGGGATAACCTAAAAGTACAGATCTACTCCTAATGATTTGAGGAGAGGGTTACCTGAGATCAGAAGGTTGAGCCAAGAATGCTGGTATGCTCTGATCTTGATTCTGATGGCTGGATCAAAAAGCCGGTATGGCTTGGGAAGTTGAAAGAGGAAGAAGATGAAAGGGTTACGAGAGGAGTTGCAGGGAGAGATAAGTGGTTTCATTAAAAGAGGGATTAGGTTAAAAGAGTATTATTGGGCTTAAGTCATTGGGTCAAAACTACGGGTCGGGTCATCTATCCATCAACCCAACTCACCGATCCAAGCTTCTAATCTATCGTGTACCCCACTTAATCCTACCCACTTAAATAGCTAAAATACATTTAATTAAAATAATAATAATATCTAATAAAAAAATATGATAAAAATATTATAGGTGGGACCGGGATCTTACAAGCTTCCTCCCTTTTTGTTTCCTTCATGAATTGGAGTCTATTTTACACCATATATGTGACATGCAAGGATGAAAATATCGGCCGATACGAAGCGTATCGGCCGATATATCGGGCGTATCGGCCGGTACCGATATGCCACAAAGAAGTTATCGGCCGCCACGGGTTATCGCACTCGTGGCGGCCGATACGACGTGTTATAACCCCCCCCCCTTTTGGACTTTTTAGGGTTTTTTACCCTTCTCTTTCTTCACTTCCCCTCTATGGTTGTTATTTTCACCTTTTTGTGGTCCCAAGTGTCTCCCAAATCCCTCTCTTCAAGATATCTTGCCACCAAATCACCAACAATCCATTATTGAAAGAAATCTAAAGATTCAAAAGTCAAAACAAGATTCTTCATTAAGGTATATGTGATTTTTTTTTCAACTTTTGAGATGATCATTTCATTTATCACTCTCTAACTACTATGAATCACAACATAATGGCATCATTGTGTTGTTTTATTATAGATCCATGCTTCCTTTTGATCTTGCATGCATATCTTTTGTTTTTTTTTATATATATTGTTATTTTTATTTTCGGATTTATGTTATTTAAAAAAAAAAACATTATCACTTATGGAAAACTCATGAAACAACTTGAAAATAGCTTCATATTGTTAGATCTATGTTTCCCATAGATCAAATCAACACATTTTGAATTTTTATTGATTTTTCTCTATTTTTTATTTTCGGTTTTATTTATTTTTTGAAAAACAAAATGTGAATACTCATAGACAACCCATGAAACCACTTGGAAATTGCTTGTAAATGATAGATCTATGTTTCCCATAGATCAATCCATCACATTTTGAATTTTTATTGATTTTTATCTATTTTTTATTTTCGGATTTATTTATTTTTTGAAAAAAAAAATGTGAATATTCATGGACAACCCATGAAACCACTTGGAAATTGCTTGTAAATGATAGATCTATTTTTCCCATAGATCAATCCATCACATTTTGAATTTTTATTGATTTTTCTCTATTTTTTATTTTCGGATTTATTTATTTTTTGAAAAAAAAAATGTGAATATTCATGGACAACCCATGAAACCATTTGGAGATTGATTGTAAATGATAGATCTATGTTTCCCATAGATCAATCCATCACATTTTGAATGTTTATTGATTTTTATCTATTTTTTTATTTTCGGATTTATTTATTTTTTGAAAAAAAAAATGTGAATATTCATGGACAACCCATGTAACCACTTGGAAATTGCTTGTAAATGATAGATCTATGTTTCCCATAGATCAATCCATCACATTTTGAATTTTTATTGATTTTTATCTATTTTTTTATTTTCGGATTTATTTTTTTTTTTGAAAAAAAAATGTGAATATTCATGGACAACCCATGAAACCACTTGGAAATTGATTGTAAATGATAGATCTATGTTTCCCATAGATCAATCCATCACATTTTGAATGTTTATTGATTTTTATCTATTTTTTTATTTTCGGATTTATTTATTTAAAAAAAAATTAATATTTGAATACCAATCAAATGTCTTGAAAATGGTTCCTATATTTGTGATATAAGTTTCATCTAACATGTTTCTTTGTTTTTTTTAATTTTTAACATACTAGTATACTACTTGTTTATATTTAAAGGCAGTCAGGTATTCAATTTCAGTCCATCTGTCTTTGCCATTTGATAAGAGAAAACGCCTCGTGATATTGATCCCGCATGGAGCTTTGGTGAGGCAGTTGAGAATAATAGGTTGAAAATCAAATGCAAGTTCTGTGGAAGAGTGACCCATAGGAGCATTACAAGATTCAAGCACCACTTGGGCCACATATCTGGCAATGTTGCTGGCTGTACCGAAGTACCGAGGCAAGTAAGAGAACAAATGAAAGATTTGGTTGGCCAAAACAAAGCTAGAAAAGTAGAGATAAAAGAAAAGCGGCGGCAAGATGTTGATGCGGCCCGTTATGATGTATTTGGGGATGAATATTTTGATGAGGAGGAAGATGCACAGATGGAGGCTGCACGCCGAGAGTCTTTGATGAGTCAACAAGAAGAATATGAACGTCGTGCATTTGCTGGAAGCAAATATTATGATGCGGGGAGCTCATCGTCTACTGTGCCAAGCAGGGGCAAGGGCTTTGCGGGGTCCATACGTAGGGCATTTAGCACCCGGGAACGGGATGCTGATGTAGAAATTATCTCTATAAGAAGAGTATATTGTACAGATTGTTACAGATAATGGCGCCAATTTCAAGGCAGCAGGTCTGAAATTAATGGAGAAGAGGACCCATTTATTCTGGACCCCATGTGCAGCACACTGCATAAATCTCATCTTGGAAGAGATTGGAAGGAAGACAAAAGTGGCTTCATTGATCAAGGCATGTAGAGGAATTACAAGATTTATTTATGATCATTCATGGGTGTTAAGCTTGATGAAAAGATACACAAATAACCATGCCTTGCTGCGTCCAGGATTAACAAGGTTTGCAACCCATTTTTTGGCTATGGAAAGCCTTGTAAAGTTTAGAACGGAGCTCATTCAGATGTTTGCATCAGAAGAATGGCTTCGTTCGAGATGGGGCAATGCAACTAGTTGTCCGGAGTTTGAAGTCCCAAACCTGATGAGGGACAATAAATTTTGGAAGAAAGTGAAGAAGATATTAAAGGTTTTTGAGCCTTTAGTTAAAGTGTTGCGGCTTGTAGATGGTGATGACAAGCCGACAATGGGCTTTATATATGAAGCAATGGATCGGGCAAAGCAATCCATCATGGAAAATGTTAGATATCACGAAAAATATATAAAGATTATTGATGCCCGTTGGAACGATCAGTTGCACCATCCATTGCATGCTGCAGGTAATTAATATATATCTTTAAATTTGATACTTTTTTGTTTTCCTAACTAATGTATTTAATATCTTGCTTGCTCACAGTACATTCTACATATTTATAATGTAGGTTTTTTTTTTAATCCCGAATTCTATTACCGCAATGTGGAACTACACACCGAAGCAATAGTTACGGGAGGTGTTGAAGAAATTGTTAGGTCCAGATGATCAAATTGATGCCATACAAGAGGTGAGTGGGTGGTTACTTAAGAGAATTTAATTATGTTATAGGGGTTTACTGATTTATATCTAATTTTCACATTGTAGATATCTATATATACACAAAGGAGAGGAACCTTTGCTGACCCTCTTGTGATACGATCAATTGGAAAGATGCCACCTGGTATGACTATGAACAAAAGACATATCCACATTGCAGATATCTTGTGATACGATCTAATTTTATTTATTTATTTTTTGCATTTCAGCTGATTGGTGGATGAATTTTGGAGAGAGTGCTCCACATCTAAGGAGTGCTGCTGTTCGCATCCTTAGTCAAACTACAACATCTTCCAACTGTGAAAGAAATTGGAGCACTTTCTCTTTGATCCACACGAAGGTCAGGAATCGACTTACCATGCAGAAACTCAACAAGCTTGTGTATTGTCATTACAATCTGAAGTTGAGAAAAGAATTAGGGAGAGAAGGGTAAGGGATAGTCCTGATTATTGTCCCATTAATTTGGATCACATATTTAGAGATGACGATCCCTTACTCCCATGGCTAGCCGAGATAGAGGATCCACTGCTAGATTCAGATCCGGGGTTTCAGGAAACAGTTCAAGAGTTGATAGGTGAGGACATGGGTGAGGCACCTGCAGAAGGTCAGCCACCTCAGGGAGAAGGTACCAGTAGTAGGACTAGGAGGAGTGGGAAAGAACCTGCTTCTGAGAAAGCTAGTTCTACCACAGTCTCTTCAAGTAGCCATGGTGGAGGAGATGGAGGAGGAGACAGTGGGACAGGTGGTACTAGTGAATACTATCAACACGATGAAGACGATGTCATTCCTGTAGAGGAAGTACATGAGTTACCTCCATCTGGAAGATTTGATCCAAGTCGTGGTTATCAACGACGCCGAAGAGATTCACCACCTAGGGCTAGAGGTAGTACTGAGCAAAGAAATATGGGTGGAGATTTTGGAGGACAACAAGCGGCATCATGGACTGATTCGTGGAACCCTAGTTACAGTGGACAAGGACCCTCACACTCACAATATTTTGGCTTTTTTCCATATGGTCAAGTAGAACAAGGAGAAGAACAGTCTTCAACTTCGGGGTCCTACTCATATGGTGACTATGGTGAAACGCAATATGGTAGATATCCACCTGGACCACCTCCACCTCCTCCAACTTCCTATGATGTGGGTGCGGCTGCCTTCTTTGGATTTGTGGATCCCAATATTCATCAATATCAAATTCAATATGGTGCCAATAGAAATGATAACACTGATGGGGATGAGGATAACCATAGCCCCTTGAATCTTGGTAGACATTCCTTTTGGTGGTGATGAAGGTATTCCTAATTTCCTATTTCTTTCACTAACTCTCTACTCTCTTTGTCATTTCTAAATTGGTGTTGAATGTTGATTGTTGATCACTTCATAGTTCATTCACTTGATTGAATTTGAACCTTGAATGCTGAAGTATTGATATTTGATTGTTCAATGTTCACTAATGACCTAACTTTTAAGTCTTCTTAATTTTTATGCCTTTATTTCATGTTCTAATTTTTTTTTAATGAGCTTTTCATTACTTTTTAAGTTAACATGACTAAGAAACATGAATACATGTGAAAAAACTAATCATTACTATTATTTTCTATTTATACAGCGATACAGGACCTCATATATTGAGGGCACTGATACGCCCCCTTTTCTTACTTACTTTTGCAAAAGAACCACATTTTTTCTCATTTTACAATTTTCTGGATTTTCTGGAATTTTTTCAGATTTTTTTGGCGATTTTTTAAAATCGCACCGCTACGACGCTACGTATCCCCTATACGCTACGTATCGCCCGCTTCGTATCGGTTTGGCGGCGGGCCGCTACGCCCGCCGCTACCGCTATTTTCATCCATGGTGACATGCAAGGCCCCTTTTGAAGTCTAGCTTTGGTTTGAATTTTAGGGTGTTCTTGGTGGTAAATTTTGGGGGATTCTTGTGGAGAGATTCCAGAAAGGATTGAGAGTGTTTAGAAGTGAATTTGAGTTGCATTAGAGCCAAGGCAAGTGCCCAATTTGAATTCCATAGCATGCATGGTGTAGATTCCTTGATTTCTTGCATTTTCCTTCAATGGGTTGAATGGCTTGATTTCTAAGCTCTAATGGTGTTTAATGTGTTTAATTAAGTTTAATTATCTTCTCAATGATGTGAGACTTTTTCTTGAACCTAAAAAATCACAAACAGTTGGACAAGGAACCCAAAATCCAATTCCCGCAACGAATCGCTGAAAAAAAAAAAGAAAAAAAAAAGGGCTAACACCCTGTTTCTGTGGCCGACAATTGGAGGTCCCGGGTTGTTCCACGGCTAGCCGTGGACCATCCGACAATCTGTTTTAGACCGTTGACCGTTGAGAAACTCCGTGTTTCAACCGGCAGTCCACCCCCAAGCCCCTTTTTCTTGGTTTTTTCTAGCTGGAAACCAACCCTAAACCCTTCCTAATCCTTTTGCATACTTAGATACATGTTAGGTGGGCCCTACAGTGTGATCAAACCTTACTTATACCCTAAATTATAACCCCCGGCAGTTTGTATTTTCTTCATGAATGACCGACTATTTGAAGAACCGGCTGAAACCCATCTGTTGTCCACTTCTAGAATGAGTTGTGGACATCCAAAGGACTTTGTTTGAGGGCCTTTGAGGTTCTTAAGCTTGTTCCAACCCATTTGTAATTACCCTTCGGTTAGGGGACCAAAAACCTTGAATTTGGTGGAACCTTGTACCCGAATTTTGCCTGACACTTTTTGTCACGCCCCCGAACCGGAACCTCGGGGGCGGGAATGGGATTAAGGATAAATTATATTTTACTTCTCCCAGGATCCGCGTGTGTGAAGACAACACATTCTGAATATTTGGCGGAAGCTTTTGTGGCATTGCGACCCGGAGTCCGTGGCCATCGGATTCCGCATCGCACTCAACCATTTGCATATAGCTATCATATCAGACTGGAGTAACCATCACCATAAATTACAAAGCTGACAGTAACAGGATATTACATTCCCAAATATGTTCAAGTTACAATTATCAATGTACATTAATTAAGAATCCCAAAGGAAAGGCTAATAAAAGCCATACAACAAAAGCTATAATCACTACCCCAAATATGACGTAGCTCCGACGTCAAGCTCAATGTCTACATGACATAGGGGACAAACAACCTGCAAAACATGGCTCCACAGCCAACTCAAGCACTCAACTCGGGACGAAGAAATCTGAACCTGAGTACCAAAGGTAGTGGGTCAGACACGACGGTCTGGCAGGTGGATGAAAAGATAATAATATACTGAAGAATAAAACATAAGATAAATCATGCCAATCGATCAAATGCTGCATATAATTAAACGGGTGTAAAGTCGGGAATTTCGGGGAAACCCTGTATTCATTTCAAGCATGGGTAAAACATGACTATCTAGTAAAACATGTGTTCATTTACATCATCTATAATCATAGATATTTGACAATCGGGTGTTCGTCTAAAACATGTATAATCATATAAATCTAGCAAAATCATTGATCGTTTGAAACATATGTAAAAGCATGGGTATTTAACGAATCGGGTAATCCTTTAAAACATGTGCGGGTACAAAGAACAGAAGACCATACAATAATAACTGAATTTACATTGGAGAATATTAGCACTTGTTTAAATAACAACTTTCATAAAGGAAACGAATCATTTATCGGAAAGCAAGTAAGCAATATAAAACATGTCGGGTATCCAAGGAATCGGGAACTGGCAAGATGGCAATCACAAGAAGCTAAGTCCTCTATCACCGAAATGACAAGAGTATAACGGGACGTTGGTCTCAGTCACACAAGGTGAGGAGACTCAACGTAAATCATATATACAATATAAATATACGGGAACGGGACCACGGTAGCGAACCGGGTATCGGGACGGGACCACGGCAATAACCGGGTATCGGGATCCAAATTGCAGCTGGCGGGATGGGAGGGGGATCTCCAAGTCGGTAGATCAAACCGACAAGGTATCCAAGCTTAGTGATGCCGACTCATAGGTCAAAACCAATCGAGACACATGCAAGTAAATCAAATACAGTAAATAAATGGGTAAAACGGGGGTGCTCAAGGGCACACTGTCACTTCATATCGGGCAGTACATCTCGGGACAATTCACTGTTACTAGTGTAACTTCAATGCTTTCGGGAAAACAAGTAAATCAAGTACAATAAATAAACGGGTAAAATGGGGTGCTCAAGGGCACACTGTCATATCATGTGATGCAATGCACTACGGAACAAATAACTGTTACTAGAGTAACTCCAATGCTTTCGGGAAAACAAGTCATGTGATGCAAATCTCGGGAAATGAGGTGAAACAATGAACTATAACAATTTCGGGAAAAAGTATTAATTTCAAGATCTATTTAAGTGAATAGGGGTCCCGTATGTCGATTATAATAATTACTTGGTACTCCTTGAGTTTGAAGACATTCCGGGCTCCTTATGCACTTTTCGACTTTCCAAACTTAAAATGAGCTTATGGGTAGTACTAGATGTTACAATAGCAAGAATCAAGATTATAAACGGTCCATCCTAGGCATTACACTAATCCGGAAACATCGAGCAACCTATTCAGTCACCGAAAGGAATAGAATTCGCGATAACCAAGGGAAAGACTTGTGTTTAGATATAAAGAAGATATCGCGTCGCTCCATCCCGTTCACGATTGAAATGGATTGAACTTCGATGCCACCGAACCAATCGTGAGGCGTGTCGGCTCAAGACATTCTCACACATGGTCCAAACAGTCCAAAAAGGGTAAGGGTCCCACCTAAAACCAAGGATTAGTGCCTAGATCATCACCATTCTTTCCTTTTAGTTCCCTAGTCTTAAAGACCATAGATTAGGGCATAATTGGTCTGAACACTAAGGTATATACCCCTAGGACTCATAGAAAGCCCAAAGGTTTCCAAAAATAAACAATATCGAAATTTCTGTCCCAGTGCATTAAAACAGTTCAACATTATCCCAACGTGGCCTATGCCAGGCAGACCGCATCGCTCGAGCGAATCGAAGAGTTCGCTAGAGCGAACCCGTCGGTCGAGCAGTTATTAAAAATGCGTTCGAGCGACCAAGCTACTGGAAATGCCCGAATCCTTTCCTGGACAGTTCGCTCGAGCGAAGTGTCATGGTCGCTCGAGCGAACGGTCCAGAAATGGGTTCCGGACCAGTTCAACTGTCCTCTTTCTCTTCCTTTTTCCTTTCCTTTCCAACACTTCAACCACTAGCATTTCTCTTCCATAATCACTTCAAATCCTCATTAAAACTCCAATGAACAATTAAATTCAAACACCTCTTTAAATGAGTATCAATTCAAGTCAATGTAACTTATAACATAACCATGAATAGCCAATCCAACCTCATCCCTCATAAAACCATATGAACCAACTTGACCAAATAAAATGCATATATTCCCAAGAGTTCCAAGAGATTTAACAAGAGAGAAAAACCCATTCATATGCATTTCGAAATCAATAGAAATGTGACAAGAAGCATATGTGCAAGCATGTATCCAATGATCAAGAACAAGTAATAAAACTTAGGATTTTCTCATAAAACTTAATAACATTCAAACCATCCATTCATCCACTTGCCTGGGTTCCAATCTAGCAAATCAAGCTCCTAATCACCTCTCAAGCTCAAGATCCACAATCTCTACAAAAAACCCCCAAAACAAACCCTAAAATGGGTTAAACAATGAAATGACAAGGAAACCTTTCAATAATCAAGGTGGAGCTTCTCTAAGGCTAGAAGGTTACAAATCTAGAAGATGAAGAAGAACACTTACTTGGATGACCTTCAAATGAGAAGAACAAGCTCAAGGGAGGTCTCTAGGTTGGGAGATTTCTCCAAAAATGGTATCAATAGGGAGCCATTGTGAAGAGGAAGAAGAAGATGGTCTCCATTTCTTGATTGATGAACTCTTGGTGTGGCTTGGAGATGAAGAAGCAAGAAGAAGAAGAGAAGCACAAGGAACCCTAGGTTCAGCTGGTTTGTGCTGGAGCAATGGAGGGTGAAATGAACAATGAAGGGGGTGGGTTCTCTTATGTTAACAAAGGAGGTTGGGTCCCACAACTTAACGAACTTGGGTGGCTGAAATCATCTAATTCGGGACCTCGGATGAATTCGACGAAGAATAAAAAAAGATCGTCGAAATATCTAGTTTTCAAAAAGTATATGTTTCGCGGGTTTCGGGAATATCAAGTTTTGGGTACAGATTTGGTGTGAAAAGACTGTTTTTCCCTCAAGGCCAAGAAATCGGGTTTCGGGTTCTCAAATGGATATGGGATCAACATGAAAGTTGTAGGATTCCTCAAGATGAATGCAACGGGCCAAAAACACAATACGAAACAAATCGGGAAAATCTCACAACTAAATGCAAAGCCGAAAAGGGGACCCCCAAAGGGCCCCACAAGCTACCAAAGCACTCAAAAGCCCAAAGCTAGAAGAAAACCCATTCTAGCTCACAAACTCAACCCAACAAATACTAATCCCACTAAAAGAAACTAATCCACAAATAACCAACACTAATCCAAGAGATTAGGGGTCGGTTTCTCACACTTTTTTTACTTGAAACATGTAGAAAGTGGAGCCTTGAGGTAACACGCACTTTCCGGATTGCCTGGAGACATGTGGAACACGATGATTTTTGTTTGTATCCGAACTTAGGGTTTAGGATGTCTCCACCTTCCAAATGAACAAAGAGTATGTATAAACATGACATCCGAACTCTTGGAGTTCATAGACTCAAATGTCACCGTACTTGCATGTCCAAGGTGTAAGACCTTGACCCGATTTTATCGTAATTAGACTAATTAAGATGCGGGTTAGCTCTCTAGGTGAGATTAGCGGATTTTGATTTAGATTGTGGATTAGAATAACTTTTCCATAACTTTGGGGAGTTTTGAGATCCCTTGGATTTAGTCTGACTCATTTAGGGTTCGTGTTATTTCGTGTAAGTGTGGGGGAATTATTCATGATTTCAAGAAATTCCTATTTTGACTCCTATTTATGGACCTAATTAACACCTACAACTTTCATGTTTACTCCATCCCCATTCGAAACCCCGAAATCTAGTTTTTCCTACCTCAGGGGCAAAATAGTCTTTTTACACTAAATCGAGACACAATTTTCGATATCTCCAAACCATGTGAAATTGTACTTTATGAAGACTAGATTTAACGACGAACAAAACTCTCTTCTTCGTCGAGCGCGTTTGAGGAGCAGAAATACAAGTTTTAACCCCATTTATGTTTAGTTGTGGTAGGGCCCACACCCACCCATTATATAAGCAAAGACTCTCTCTCTTTCATTTCTTATCCTCTCCACAGAAATTGGGGGAAATCCCACCAGCTAGGGTTTTCTCCTCCTCCTCCTTGCTCTCTCTCCTCCCCAAACCCAGATTGGACATGCCAAAGGGAAGATTGGAGCTTACCTTCTTTTTCCCCACCTTCAAAGCTCTCCATTGATACCCTTGTGAAGCCAATCAAGCTGGGACAAGATCTTCTTGGAGCAACTCTCCTTTATTTGAAGCTCCTACAAGTAAGAAATCTCCGCCATCCACTAGATTTGACTTTAGCTTTCCTTAGAGAATTTTTTTCTCCCCACTTGCAGGCCCATTCTCTCCCTTTCTTGTATTTGCATTTTTGGGTGTTCTAAGAAGGGTGATTTTGGGGATTTTTGTGTAGCTTGAGGATTCCAGCCTTGGAGCGTGCTTGGGAGATTTTTGAGTGCTTTTGGAGACTAAGGCAAGCGGATGAATGGGTTTATTTTGAAATGCCAACAGTTTTGGAGATTTTCCAGCTTTATTTCTATGTTTACCTTGATTTCATGGTCACTCTCTCTTCTTGATTTCATGATGCATTTTCAATTAGCACTTGCAACCTATGTATATTGGTTTCTCTCATTTATGTGAGCCCTCTCTAAGCTTTCTCAGATTCGTGGCTTCATGCATAATCATATCTTTTGGTATAAATGGGTTTAAATCTATGGGGATAGGTTTTAGTGCATTGTTCATGCGATAGAAATGATAGAATGGGGGCTGGATGTGGTGGATTAATGTGGAATTTGAAAGGCATTGAAGGCATTATGTATGCACGAAATTATCTTAGAAGGGGCCTAGGAGATTGGAGAGAAAATAGCATGAGAAATAAGAAGAGCTAGGCCAGAAAACTACCTGGTGTGATGCATAAACAATGGTTTTTGTTCCTCAGGGAATGAATTGTTTCTATCACTAACCCCACCTATGGACCATGCGCGGATAAAGGGAGATATCAATGGGAGAATACCATATAACCCGGAGGCATGTTGAGACTTCACTAGTTTGGACAATGTGCACTAGACGCTTAGAATGTCGCCGATCTTCAAGAGCACCAAATGACGAAAAAAATCCGACATTCGAGATCTACAATCACATTGTGCCAAATCATGCAGTCTCAATATGTTAACTGGACATGCATTTGGAAATGTTCAATTTGTCTCTATTTTTCTCAAATGACATGATTTTGCCCGTTATGGATCGTATTAACTTGTCTTGCATAAAAGGCAACCCTTATCATCATTTTGAGTGCTCTGTTAGCCATGTGCAGCCGATGGGGACTACTCAGTATGATATTTGTGTGTGCATTTGACTTAGCCTGTTTTGGTGTCCCCTATTATATTATGCATTGATTTTTCTCATGGAACCTATCAGTCGGCAACACTAAGCTTGGGCCACCTTGTCGGATTGATCCACCGGCTTGGAGTCCTTATTACTCTTAGCCAACTACAGCTTGGGTTTCTTAGTGTGTTATATTACCCAGTTTCGCAGCCGGTACTTGGTGTGATAGCCAAGTATATTGGCATGAATTATGTATATCTAGTATGCTCTTACCACTTTGTATGACGGAGACTATCAACTCTAGTGTTCTCTCGTCACTCTAATAATGGAGAATTTAGCTTCTTGTGGTTGCCACATTGTCAGTCTACCTTTCCTTGTCCCTGTTCATGCTTTTGATACATGTTATGTGTCTTTTCAGCTATGCATCAAACCTTTCATGATATTTACTGTTTAGACATGTTTTATTGATTTCAACTCAATCATATAATTAGCATGCTTGATATCTTTTCAGCCACCTGTCAGACCGTAGTGTCCGCCCACTAATGTTGGTGCTCAGGTACAAACCATGTTGCCTTTGCGGAAGAGCCACAGGAGACAGTTGAAGAGCCGCAACTCGTAGGAGAATACCATGCTGATGATGTCCTATAGACATCGGTCTGAGCCATGAGATGCGTGACACCTTTTGGGGAGTGAAACACTGTTATGGGTTCATTTTGTTACGCTGGCCTTTGTTGGCCTTTATTTTTGGGGATGTTATTAACTAAACTCATCTTTTGTATAAATACTTAACACTAATGCTTGGGAATGCACAGTGATACATTGCTCACTCTGACATCATGTTTATTAGTTTTAATCATCAGTTTCTTTTATTGTAGATTTATTTTATGGATGAGATTTGCTACATGATTCCGCTATTATACAATGCTTTCTTTGTGAGGCTTGTGTGTGTGAAATCCTCACCGCGGAAACCGGTGGGAAATCGCTTACGAGGGCAAAGTGTTCCGCCTCATTCCGCGTGCGCAATTCAACTACGCAATCCTGGATTGAAGACAGTCATTAGCACTAACCCGGTCCTAGGTCGCGACACAAGGCAATCCCTGACCTTAGATAATGTTGTCATGGATCCTTGATCGTTATTTAGGCTTGGTAGAAGTGTTTGATTAGTGTTTACATTATTCGTGTGCACAAGGCATCCTTCTCTTATTTACTATGTTTTACGCATTCTATCATAACCCGAACTTACCCGCCTTAGTAACTTGACTTGTGGGACTCCTTACGATAAGCGCATGGTTATCGCCCTGCTTTGACCTTGGATATACCCGGATCCTTATAGAGGTTTCTAGGGATGGTTCGCGAGCACTCGATGCCCGGCACGTCCCGAGTCACCTGAATCACCTAGCCTTTTTCTACCCATTTGGGGCCACCATTTCTAGCAAAAATGCTGCCCCGTTTGAACTTAGGGTTTTTCGGACCTAATTTATTCTGTTTTCTAACTTGTGCCAAAAATGTCATATTTTTTCTGAATTTATCTATGCCTGCCCGGTCCGCATGCTTTCCTTGTACCTGATTATGTTTACGTTGTGAGTACCAGAAACTACTCCTATGAAACTTGATTTTTATATTGAACTGTCCTGAACCCCAGCACTGGTTTATCTTCTTGAATTACTGAGTCGACACCACCCAGCTGATATTTATTATTATTATTATTATTATTATTATTATTATTTTTGTATAAGTTAACTCACTGTAATGTAGTCCTGATAAGTGATAGATTCACTACAGTACCCACCCTGCCAAGGACAAGTAGGTGCACATGTGGCAAGGCCAATTATTCCTGACAAACAAAATTAGAAATTGTGTAATTTCTTTGGTTTTCCAAAAAATACCATTGATAGCCTTTATTACAATATACTTAAAGTGAGGGGCATTTTGGTCATTTAACCCCTTATTGTCTACAACAACCAAACCCAACGACCTCTATTTCATTCTATTTCATTTCCTTTTTCCTTCTCATTTCCCTTTCTTCTTCTCGCTCTCCTTCCTCAACAAGCTAGGGCAAGATCTAGCAATTCTTGAAGAATTCAAGAAGAAAGCAAGGATTCCAGCACTTTTCTCTCAAATCTCAGCTTCTCCTTGGATAGATCTCTCCTCTTTCCAACAAGGTGAGTTTCAAGCCCTAATTCCATCTCTAGCCTTCTCTAGGGTTTCTTTTGTTGAATTCCAGCCGTAATGCATGTTTCTCCCTTGGAATTGGGTGTAAGAGGCTTAGATCTTGAGGTTTTGGGGTTTTGCAAAAAATCTTGAAGTTTTCTAGGCTAGGAGGGTTGTTTTGGAGATATTTCAAACCCAATTGATGATGGGAAGCCCTAATTCTAGGTAATTTGATGTGATAATATGGTGTAGTATATGGGGAACAATGTATCTCATGTGTTTGGATTAAATTGGAGGAGATTAGGAATGGTTTGGATGAGAATTCGAATTTTGAAATGTGATTTCTGGGAAGTCATTGTTAACCGTGGATCACCCCTGGTTGACTGTGAGATCCCAGCAGGTCACCGTGAATGGCTATGGTTGCTTAGCCTGAATTGTGTAAATTTCAAGTTCAAACACAGTGGTTACCTCATGGTTAACCATGGTGAACCCACGGCTAGCTGTGGGGCTTACTGTAGCACAACCTATTACTCTTACGGTTGTTTTTCCATAACTGAGCATTTTTCAAGGTTTGTGCAGCGGTTACCTCACGGCTAACTGTGAGACTAATCCCGATCCACCGTAAGGCAAGCGTGGTACACTCACGGCTAATCGAAATAGGGCTAAGGCTAACCATAAGCCTAGGCTCCCCATAATGTAGAAATTGTATCGTTTAACCTTTGGACCTGGTTTAACCTATCTAATAGCCTGTAAATGGATGCCCTATATGTGTAGATGGTTGAGCTTAGCATCCACTCATTGGTTGCTTAAAGTAGGGTATAGGAGGCAAGTTAGGCCAAGGAGGTGGTGGACTAGAGACCTTTGGATGTCAATTACCCTCAAAGTAGCAAGAATCAATTATTAAACATCTGAAACCCTAATCCAACCACTATGTTGGATGGCTCAGCACCCATACTTGAAGAAGTGACCTTTGACCTAGGTTGGCTATTTCTATTCCATTCCTTGTTGAATTCGATGAATTGATCTTTATACATTGTTCTTGTATTTCATTGCTCTATATTCCTATGGATGGTTATGCATGTATAACTATAGATGGTACATTGATGGTTCTGATATCATGGCATGGATGATGATGATGGTCTGGCCCCTTATTGTTTGAAACTGTCGACCTTGGTCACGCAAGGGAAGCCTAGCCAGACATTGCCCTCGTATGTGATTCCTTTGTGTTAGGCAATAATATCCTCTCGGCTGAAGAGTCTAACCATGGGCTGATCACCTATGGTAGGGGATATTTCTCTTTGCCATCTAGATGGGGTTTTCGTGGTGGACGTACACCACTGGGTACCATTGAGGGTATTCAGGTACCAAACTTTGGTCGGCTTTTTCTGGTAACTTTGCTTTGGCCGGGCTATCATCACATACATCCCCGCCACAACTCATGTGTAGTATGGAGGGCAGCATCATAATTTCCTGCGGTACTAGCCTGTGTGGATGGGCTTTTTGATAGATGGATACACTAATAGTAAGGCACTTCTTTACATTGATTCAGCATGTTATATATATTCTACATTGTTGTCTAGCTTCTCTACCATTGATACTCTATTGATCATGTTTATTGTCCTTATTCTCTTTTGATGCATTCATCCTATGTTAACATATATTGTCTTGCAAGATCTTAAGGATCTAACTTTTCCTTACCTTGGTGTTGTAGGCGAGTTCCCTTCCGATGCCTCGGAAAGTGAGGCGTTCCTTGAGACGCTGTGTGCAACTAAGTTCGAGTGGGGAGGTGGTGTCCTAGCTTAAGTCACTTGGGCTACTTGAAAAGAGTAGTTTGAGGAGATTGTTTTCAGTTGTTTTGGCAGTTGGAGATGGAATAAAACAACATTGTTTCAATTGTAACTGAAGCTATTATGGTAGATGGGACTTTGATGCAAGCCACATCCTTGGTCTAGCAGCCCATTGGGCCCAAGCTCATAAAAAAGATCTTCAAATCATGCAAGAGTTTTATTTTTAGTATTAGCTAAATTTTAGGGATAATTATGAGATTAATTAAAAAGTTCATTTATTTTGATTTAGAGTTTATTTTGATAAGATTTGTTTCCAAGAATAGGTTAGAGTATGAATCTATATAAAGGATTGTAATCCCTCTTTAGGAACATTGCATTGATTAATAAAATTTCTTCTCTTAAGAAGTTCTAATGGTTATTTGTCTGTGGTGTGAGACCAAGACATTTTGGATCCCATGGATCCCTATCCTTAAGCCTTCTGCCTTGGAGTTTAGCCCGTTGGCTATCCTCCCACTTCCTCGCGCTACTTCAGACTTCTACTTTCTTTATTTGACACATATGCTGATACCTATCTAGGGTCTATGTTTCATATTGCTTCTGCTGATTTTCATTAATGCTTCCGCTAATTTCTATATTTGTTTCCTCTTAAATGTTCTTTATTAAATATCATAAAAAGTTTTAAATTATCTTTACATCTGTCACGACCTAAATTCCAGGGCCCTGTCGGATATCCGGATCGTGATAACTTGGCAACATTTACCATACATTTATCAAATAGTTCTAGCAAGAAGGTGGGCATTTAAATCAAACCATAATTCCAATTAAATTATGAAAAGTCAGTAACACCAATAATCTATGCATAAAAATCCTTATGGCTTGACTGAGTCAATAATGTACTTAAGGTATTAAATAAATTCCCTAAAAAAAGAATTAATCTCTCTAACAATTATTTAAATGTTCTCATTCTCTCCTTTCAGCCACGCATGCCAAAATCTACGTGCTGAACGCCGTCCTATTCTGGCCCACCCGCAATAAGATTACCTAAAGGGGGCAACACAACATCAGTACTACTTGTGAATGAATTTTCCTAATTACACAAACATCATAAAATCATAATATCACATAATCAACATATTTGAATCAAAATATCAAATACCATCAAAAGTACATCCATATAAATATTCGTGCTCATGCACATTACCACACCTCAAAGACCCATCATATACATGTATACCAGTCACCATGACCCTGTCTACTCTCATCAGACACATCCACTAAGGACCAGCCATCATAATGGCCACTCACGTCCATTAAGGACAAGCCACAACAACTGCCCGGACACTAAGTCCAACATCTCAAGTCTGGGATCCAGTACACAACATCTCATAATCATAACAACAACCATGATATGAACAGTAAATAATATAATTGAACACATGTACAAGTACAACAACATGGGACCAACCCTAACACAATCCAGACTCATCTTTGCCCCCTAATTTAAACATAATTGATAGTTAACGGTGTAGAGGTGGCCCCCACCTGTTCATCATTAGCCCTCCCCAACTACTAATAAACAAGACATTTAGGATTCCATAATATTTTATATAAAACAATACGATCATGAACAAATTTAAATTAAAAGTCCTGACTGTTAAACAGGCCCAAGGCCCATCTATGGGCCCATTTATCTCACGTGGATTTAAGTTGGGGACCATTGTACATATTTCTTTCTTTGGTTGCTTTCCTAACATAGATATACTAATTGATGTAAATAGTTTCCTTCCTAACTTAGAATCCTAATTGATGTAATTAGTTGCTTTCCAATCTTAGGATCTCGATGAAAGGCATGTATATACCTATAAATTGAAGGTCGATCTCCAAAGGAGAGACACAATAATAGAGTACAATTCTGAAACTTCTTGTCACTCATACAATTCTTGAAATTGTCATGGTATCAGAGAAAGGCTCAAGGCAATAGGGATAGAGAGAATAAGTCTCTCTTGCGGAAAATAGATCTAGGATCTATTTCAAGATTTTTCCAGCGACATCTCCATTCCAGCGAACTCTTCATTCTGCGTCAGAAGCATCATCTTGGTGGCCCACCTCTGATCAACAGATCAACTTCAGATATCTCTCCCACTCTGGTCGCCTGGTATTTCTAAGACTTTTGGTGATTTTTCTGCAATTTTTTAGAGACTCCAAGTTGGTGTTTTACTCCTTCTCAAGTTTTTACAGAAATTCATATTGTTTTCATCAAGACTGTCCAAAATCTTGGATCTTCAGTAGATTCAAATCATTCTTGTTTTAGTACAAAACAGGATAGGAGACTTACTCATATCAGTCCTCTGATCTTTGCCCAGGACCATCAGTGGGCCCCACGTAGTGGATCTTCAGCCACTGACAGGGTCGTCTGGGGCTCTTTTTTGTGCTAATTACAGTGGTTTGTTGGGTTGTTCCTCCCTGCTTGGTTGGATTGAGTTTTCTACACATGGGAAGGCATCCTACATACTGTTTTGTTGTTCTGCTTTGTTTCTGCTATTGCTGCTGTTACAAATTGCTTCCAATAAGTTATATTACTGCTATTGCTGCTGTTGTTTGCTGTCTTGATCTCTTTTTTTGGCCATTATCAATTTGATATGGAAAAATCTGAGGTTACTTTGACCAAATTCACTGGACAAAATTACCCTGCGTGGTCTTTCCAATTCCAAATCTACCTAAAAGCTAAGGAATTGTGGGGTTTTGTTTCTGGTGCTGATCCTAAACCCACTGAGGATGAAAAGAAGATATCCTCATGGCATACTAAAGATGCCAAAATCAAATCATGGCTTCTGGGATCCGTCGAGCCACATCTAATAAAGAATCTCAAGCCTTACTCAACCTCTAAAGCCATGTGGGAGTATTTACAAAAAGTATATCATCAAAATAACTCTGCACGTCAATTTCATCTTGAATGTGCAAATGTTGAGTATGCACAAGGGACCTTGTCGATACAAGATTACTATTCTGGATTCCGTACACCATGGTCGGAATACGATAGTATTAAGTATGCTGAGGTGGCTGACAATGTGTTGATAGTGATTCAAGATCTTCAGGCCTCTAGTCAAAGGGATCAGTTTTCGATGAAACTGCGAAATGAATATGAAAGTGTCTGATCTGCTCTGATGAATCGGACGCCATTACCTTCCTTGGATGTATGCTTGAATGAACTCCTACGCGAAGAACAGCGCATTGCGACCTCCGCTCATATAGCCCAACAAAAGACGGAAACCTATTCAGTCGCATTCTCGACAAATAAGGCTTCTCAGCCTCCACCTCAAGACTTGAGCAAAACAGTGTTACAGCTGTCAAAAATTTGGGCACATTGCAACTCAATGCAAACAGAAGGTCTGCAACTACTGTAAAAAGTCGGGACATATCATCTCTGAATGTCGCCGCTGCCCACAACGTCCATCACCGCCCACAACATCCATCACCACCATCTCAGACTCCATAGTATCAGCCTCCACATGCGTATGTTGCTTCTTTGGATATACCTGCTCCTACATTTGCACCCTCATAGCCTGGGCCCTCATCCTCTCTCACTCCTGAATTAGTTCAACAGATGATTGCCAATGTCCTCTCTGCTTTTGGTCTCTCAAGTACATCTTCTCCATCTTCTACTTGGTTTCTTGATTCCGGGGCGTCTAATCATATGACATCTTCTAGTGCACCACTCTCCAATGTGCAAAGCTACAATGGCCCTCTTCAAATACAAACTGCTAACGGGGGCCATATTCCCATTACTGCTATCAATGACATCCCTGGTCCCACTCCATTGAAAAATGTTTATCTGTGTCCCAATTTAACTTCCAACCTTTAATCAATCGGGCAGCTTGTTGAAAATAAATGTAACATCTCTTTTTCTTCTTCTGGTTGTGTTGTGCAGGACCAGACGTCCAGGAAGGAGATCGCGAGGGGGCCTAAGTGTGGACGCTTGTTTCTGCTGGATTTTTCTAAAATTTATAGGAATCAATTTGACCATAATGTGTTTTGTTTTTCTCTTAGATATAATTGCCGATTGTGGCATAATAGACTCGGACATCCTAATTCCAAGGCTTTGTCCCTTATGTTAAATTCCAGATTATTAAATAAATCCATTGATTTATCTTCTTGTGTGCCTTTTGATTGTGCTACTTGTAAAATGGGAAAGAGCAAAACTCTTCCGTTTCCTCATTCCACTTCACTCACCACTCAGTGTTTTGATTTAGTTCATAGTGATGTATGGGGAATTGCTCCAGCTCTTTCCCACGCTCACTGTAAATATTTTGTGACTTTTATTGATGATTTCAGTCGGTTCACATGGGTCTACTTTCTGCATTCAAAATCTGATGTTTTTAATGTTTTAAAACTTTTTTAGCTTATGTTGAGAATCATTTTTCCACCTACATTAAAATCTGGCGATCTGATTCAAGCGGGAAATATATGTCCTCAGATTTTCAACAGTTTTTGCAAAACTAAGGCATTATTTCCCAAAGAACTTGCCCTTATACTCCACAGCAGAATGGGATTGCTGAAAGGAAAAATAGACATCTCCTTGATGTCACCCGTTCCCTTCTTCTTGAATCATCGGTTCCTACCCGTTTTTGGGTTGAGGCACTGGCTACAGCAGTTCATCTTATCAATCGTATGCCATCAACCTCCATTCAGAATCAAAGCCCATATTACCGATTGTACAAGACCTATCCCTCCTATGATGATCTTCATGTTTTTGGCTCTACTTGCTTTGTGCACTTGCCTCCTTCTGAGAGAACAAAACTAACCACACAATCAGCTCAGTGTGTGTTTTTAGGTTATGCGCCCTTCCAAAAAGGGTTCCTTTGTTATGATCCTCATATTCGTCGTTTACGTACCTCTAGGAATGTCGTTTTCTTTGAACACTAGTATTTTTTTCAAAAACACATTGACCCTCCTGACTCCTCTTCTTTCGTGTCTTTACCGGGTTTTTCTGGCGATTCGTCAGTTGTTCGATTTAATCCTAAATTTGTGTATCACAGACGGAACAGCACAGCACCTACCAGGGATCCTCGTCCTGATCTTCTTTCGGCATCCGATCCGCCCCCAGCAATTGCTCCCTCTGGACATCCTTCATTGCGTCGCTCCTCTCATATTTCGGTACCACCAGCCCGTTATGGATTCTCACATGCTTCCTTAATGGCCACTATCTTCCTCTTTCATTCCCCAATCCTATTCTCAGGCTGTACAGGACTCATGTTGGAACCAGGCTATGCAAGATGAATTGGCTGCGTTAGAGCAAAATCATACGTGGGATATTGTCCCCTCCTGTGGGTGTCAAACCTATTGGCTGTAAGTGGGTTTTTTCTCTCAAGTTAAAATATGATGGTACTTTAGATCGATATAAGGCACGTCTTGTCGCTCTTGGCAATTGGTAGGAATATGACATTAATTATGGTGAAACTTTTGCTCGGGTTGCCAAGATGACCACCGTACGCACAATTCTTGCTGTTGCTGCATCCCAGTCTTGGCCTTTATATCAAATGGATGTCAAAAATGCGTTTCTACATGGTGATCTCAAAGAAGATGTTTATATGCGCCTGCCTTAGGGATGCTCATCTGGGAAGGGTATGGTTGCCAAACTTCGATGCTCTCTTTATGGTCTGAAACAAGCTCATTGCGCATGGTTTGAGAAATTTCAAGCTGCTCTTCTCCGCTTCGATTTTTATCCAAGCCCGTATGATCCTTCTATGTTTTTACATCATGCTCCATCCGGGATCACTGTACTACTTGTCTATGTTGATGACATCGTCATTACTGGTCCTAATGCCAAAATGATTCAGGCGCTCCAAGCGTCTCTTCTCAATCAGCACAAATACACTGTTGATCTCATTGCCTTGGCTGGTCTTACTGCTTCAGCTCCTGTAGATACGCCGGTCGAACTGAATGTCAAACTCAGTCGAGATGAGGGTGATCTTCTTTCTGATCCTACTGCATATCGCCATTTAGTTGGTAGCTTGATCTACCTCACGATCACTCGTCCTGATATCTCTTATGCGGTCAACCTGATGAGTCAGTTCATGACTGCTCATCGTCACCTTCATTTGGCTGTTGTTCGCCGCATCATTCGGTACCTTATTTGCACACCAACTCGTGGGTTGTTTTTTCCGTCCAACAATCATTTATCTCTCAAAGCTTATTCAGATGCCGATTGGGCTGATTGTCCGGATACTCGTAGATCGACAACAGGATGGTGCATGTTTTTAGGTGATAGTCTCAATTCTTAAAAATGCAAGAAACATGAAAAAAGTTTCCAAATCCTCTACCGATGCCGAGTACCGAGCCATGTCTGCTACATGCTCCGAAATTCTTTGGCTCCACGGTCTGCTCTCTGACATTGGTTTTCCAGCCAAAGGCGCTACTCCCCTCTATGCGGATAATACCAGTGCAATTCGGATTACTGAAAATCCAATTTTTCATGAACGCACTAAGCACATCGAGGTTGATTGTCACTTCATCCATGATGAGCTTAAACGTGACGTCATCAGCCTTCCGCATGTCTCCACTGAACTTCAAATTGTTGATATTCTCACCAAAGGTCTTCCACGACCACACCATCAGTTCTTGGTTGGCAAAGTGATGCTTGTTGATTCTCCTGCATTAATTGAGGGAGTGTTAAACAGGCCCAAGGCCCATCTATGGGCCCATTTATCTCACGTGGATTTAAGTTGGGGACCATTGTACATATTTCTTTCTCTGGTTGCTTTCCTAACATAGATATACTAATTGATGTAAATAGTTTCCTTCCTAACTTAGAATCCTAATTGATGTAATTAGTTGCTTTCCTATCTTAGGATCTTGATGAAAGGCATGTATATACCTATAAATTGAAGGTCGATCTCCAAAGGAGAGACACAATAATAGAGTACAATTCTGAAACTTCTTGTCACTCATACAATTCTTGAAATTGTCACTGACCTGATCCCTAAACCAGCAGTGCATTAGTGTATCAAATCTCAGAAATCAGACCTTTTTCTTTTACACAGAACTCATCTAAAGGAGAGTATTAGTCATCCTGATTTAGGGTACACCAACACTGAGCCCTGCTGCCCTCACACATGTTAAATATGATCCTTGTGATCACCCATGTATGTTTTCATAGCAGGGAATATGATTCATCTTCATTAGATGCTTTTCCCCAAGTCCACAGTACCAAACAACCTTAGCTAATACATAAAAGTGTCCTCACGCATGTAATCCTTTGGCTGTTGGATGGTGGGCCAGATGGGACCCACTTCCCATGGGTCCATCACAGCTAAGGTCGTCCAAGGGTCTTCTCCACTCCAGGATGTGCGGTCCTGATCTCTGATCAGGTTTACTGTTGGGTCCACAAGCCATATCGACAAGCTACCCTATTTCCTACATCTTCACACCTGGGATTCTTTGGGTCTACTGGATAGTGGGTCCCATTGGGCCAAATCTCAGATGCCTTGCTCCCCAAGGTCGCCCAGGGGTCCCTTTCAAGATGTGGGGTCCCAATTTCCAATCAAGTCCAGCGGTGGGTCCCAGTATGCTTATCAACCAAATTACTCTGTTGCATCAAATTCACGCATGTATGCATAAAATCCAGTGGATGGTAGCCCAAACGGGGTCCACCTCACATTGGTCCAGGACCTCCTTGGTCGACCATGGGTCCCCTTCTGGATCTATGGTTCTCATTCTCCATCAAGTGGGCCATGGGGTCCCACGGTCCTCTAACATCAATGAAGCCATAGTCATCACGTCTCTATTTTCATCAGTTACATGCCCAACTCGATGGATGCTCAAGGATTTTCGCTCCAGATGATTTAGATCATTCAAACAGTCATTAATACATAATTCCTTAGTCCAAAATAGATTTTAAATCTACTCTATGTTTTAAGAAGATCAGTGAATTCTTATCCATACAGAGTAATTGAATCATACTCCATTATAATCATCTTGGCTAAACCATCTACATAATTAGGAAGATCCACTCACCTTTGATAAACGATCGTCGCTTTTGCAACGTGCGGGCGCGAATAGGACATCTGATGATCGTCTTCCCTTCAATTCGCTTCCTCCTCTTCTTCCCCTAGATTTCCAGCCACAACTATCTCTCACATTTCTCTCTCAAAAGTTAGAAGATAATTTCATACAAGGGATGGTCTATGGTTGCCTATATATATCAAGAGGAATTGAAGTCATAGTCCTCTTATACATCCTAATTCTAATCCTTCTCCTATACTTCCTCTTACTAATTAGAGTTTTCATACAACTCCTTTCCTTCCTTTCTAAAAACTTCCACATTAAACACTTCTAATTCAAAAACAAGTTAACAACTAAGGGTCCTTCCTGGGCAAAACTAATCCTGGGCCCAAGTACTCAAGATATTACAACATCCGACTACGATCCAGGATGTCCGCGTCCCCAAATTCGGTATTTCAAATTGTTTCAAGATTCCGAATTTGGGGGTGACACCCATTTAAACTTTAAATCCCACTTTATTGAGATGCATTGACACCTTATCACAATGTTGTACACACAAGTAGATTTAGATTTATATTCACTCAATGTTATTGATCTGTGTTTTCGCCCTAATCCCAAGTTGCCATAACATAGAAAGACAGGAGGACTCTTGACAATGAAGAAATAGGATTCGATATCCGAAGCTGAGCAATGAGACACATATAAAAAATTAGAAGCCTAGTTTAGATAATTTGGTTAATTCATTTTAGGCATCAAAGGCTATTTCATGGAGATTGTATATTTTTATTTTCTTATTCTTAATTATTCTTTAACATTGAGATTTGGATTTATTACTTAAATTAAATGGAATTAATTAGGGAAATGTCTGGTTATTTATGCCTTTGATGATTTGATCAATGATGATGATATGTTACTATTGGAAACTACATGGAATCTTACAGGGCCTTGGACTTCGGGTCATTAAAACATCCTAGATCAAGCATTATATGCTTAGAGGAATTGGATCAATCCAAGTTTATTTTGATCTATCATTTAAAGGGCCCAATAAAATGGATTGAATTAAATAATAAAATGGATGGTCTAGATGCCTACAATTCAAATTTAAGTAGTATTAATTTAATTAGGGAGTTAAAACAGTTTCGAAATAGGCAAATTGGACCAGGTAATGGGGCCCACGGTCTCTTAAAGAGGAATCGTCAAAGTGTGTGCAAATCCTATTTTCTCTCTTGCCCGATGGATTTGAAAACTCCTTGCCTATTCTAAAAGTAATAAAGACTCTACTTAGGATGAAATTTAAGAGTTGTTACTTTACTGGTTACCATAGGAATAAGTATTAGTGAAAGTAGCACGACGTCCAAAAAGAAAAACCCTACTTACAACTTTTGTTTCAGTTCTTCAAGAGGATTTGTTTCCTCTAATAGATGGGTAGAAACCGGACTTGTGTGGGGTCGTTCCGTGCTCATAAATCCAGTCTCGGCTTACCATCCCAGTTTCGGTTTACCATTGATCTCGGACCCATCCAAGGTCGGCCGAAACGCCATCTCGGAAGAACCAAGGAGCGAGTCTCGGTGGCCATGTCACCAAGTCCCGATCTTGGCCTCAGACCCTACCCGACCTCGGCTCCTGTCACTCAGCCATAAATGCGGTCATAAATGCGCTGCCATGACAGGATCGGCAAACTGACAACATAGTGGGCGCCGGACCTAGATAAGGAGCACGCCTTATCTAAAAAGTCATGTCCATAGGCGGGGGGTGCTGGCCCGATGGGACATTCCCTTTTTGCCTACCCCCATTCAGGAGGTACGAATACACGCTGATGGGACTCACGTCCCTTCACGAGGACAGTGCCATGATGACTTTCACGGGTATATATTGCATGAACGCAAACCATGTAAGGTAGATGCATCACCCTCCTCTCCCAGAACTCTCTTTCTCCATTCTCTCAGTTCTTGCACTAACTTGAACGTCGGAGGGCCTTCGGCTACCCACAGCCAGGGTCTCTGACCGTTGCTTCTTTCCTTTCAGGGCATCCGAGGCTTGATCCTTTCCCTTCATCTTCCCCAAATCCTCAAATCAGGAGCTTAACCCTCCATTAGCTAAGTCCGTAATTTTTAGGCACTTACAGTTGGCGCCATCTGTGGGGACAGGATCTGTGCCAAAGCCTCTACAGAAGCCATGCCTCCAAAAACCAGAAACGGTGGCGGAGGACCATTGACGTCTAAAAAAGCATCGTCCTTCCCGCTACGGGAGGAACCTGCGTTCCCACCATTCTTGCCATCGCAACCAGCCCAGTCGGTTGTTCCGGAACCACCCCCTGGCCTTCGTCCTGCTCTTCTTCCCCCTCCAGGACCGACCGGGGCTCCTCCCATCGGGCAGGAGCCATCAGGGACCCCGCGTCAGAGAAGGTCAGGGAGAAAGTCGAGTGCCGCACACGTGGAGGGCGTCGTCCAATCGGCCTCTTCATCTCGGCCCATAACCACGCGCCTCCGCCAAGATAGCCTTCGTGGTGCTTCCCACCACACTGGCGAGCGGTCACACGGCGGTCCGCAGCAGAACGCCTCCACAGCGGATCTTCGACGGCAGGGCAAGACCCCCGTCAGGACAGGGTCCCGTCATTCCCACCAGCACGTCCACGATGACGGCCAGTCCTTTCACCAAACCCATGGGGGCCGAAATGACAATCCCCTGCTTAAAGAGCTGGATGCCCAGAACCAAGCTCTCCAAGACAAAGACGAGGTGATTCGTCGTCTCGAGGAACGGCTCGAAATAAATGAGAGGAAGTCTCGCGGTCCACCTCCCCGGCGACCGCGGACCCATCCGGGCCACCGAGATCTAAGGCAGGTCCTCAACAGCAGAAGGAGATATCGCTGCGAAGAGGAAGGCTCGAGTAGCAGTCATCTGCCTGATGACCTCGGGGGATCGCGGCTCGAGCCAGAATCCCCGAGACTCGACGACCAGACAGGCCTCAAGGAGTTGCTAGACCACTACGTCAAGCAGGAGGTCCAGGCCCGTTTGGCCGAAGTCGGATTTGCCCGAGACCAAACAGATGAGCATGAAGAGGACGATCAGGGCATGTCCCCCTTTTCGCAGGAAATCAAACATTTCCCTCTCCCCGAGAGATTTAGCGTCCCGAGGTTCGTCCTTTATGACGGAGCCTCGGACCCAGAGGCTCATTTGCGGCACTTCACTCAGCGGATGTCGGTCTAGGGGGATGTCGGTCTCTTGAACTGCAGGGTTTTCTCATCCAGTCTGGGAGACCTCCCCCTCCGGTGGTTCTGCGCACTTCCCCCCGGGTCGGTCTCAAGCTGGCGGTAGCTCCGAAGTTCTTTCCTAGAAAAATTTCAAGCACACCGCGTCATTCCAAAGACGGGTAGCAATCTCATGGCGATCCGAATGAAAGACGGTGAGAGCATCACTGCCTTCGCCAGAAGATTCTGGACGATATACAGCCAGATCACCGACGCCAACGACGAAGTCGCCATCATGTGCTTTAGGGAAGGCTTACTCCCGGGAAACGAACTCCGTAGGGACCTGGTCCGGAACCCGGTGGCCACGATGAAAGCATTGATGGCAAGAGTGAAACAGTATGTCGAGCAAGAGGAGGACGAGGCCCACGGTACAGAGCGGTTCGGATTCCCAAAGAAACACCAACACCAAGCTGCCACCAAGGAAGGAACGTTCTCCAGACCGAGGTCGGATAAGAGGAAGCCCGCCCGCTCTTTCTCAATCTCCTCGGACAATAGCAAGAGACCGAGGTCCCAGCCCCCGAAGCCTGCCGGCGATGCCTACAGAGCCGTCAGTGTTGTGTTCAGGGAGCCCATTTACAGAATCCTGAACAAGATCAAGGCAGAGCCGTACTTCCAATGGCCGCGGCCGATGATAAGCGACCCGTCTACCCGAGACCAGCAGAAGAACTGCTCCTATCATAAGCAGCACGGGCACATGACCGAAGACTGCTTTGCGCTAAAGACCCACCTTGAAAGGCTCGTTAAAAACGGGCATCTCCAGGAGTACGTCAAGAAGGATGAACGGGTTAACCGAGCTCAGCTACGCGCCCCACTCAGCGATGATCAAGGCGATGACGAACCAGCAGGTATCATCAACGTCATCCACCTGGCCCCCTCTCCATACAAAGCAAGCGCCCAAGCTCGGTTAGAGGCCAGGAGGGCAGCCCATGGTAAGCAGGTGATGTCGGCAGAATTGGAGAATGCTCCGAAAAGAGCCAAGAAGGAGAAGCCTAAGATCTGGTTCTCGGACGAGGACCTGAAGGGAGTCCAGCTCCCCCATAACGACGCCCTCATCCTCACCCTGCGGCTCAACAATTACACCACCAAGCGCGTCCTCATAGATCCAGGAAGCTCCTCCGAGGTCATCTATTACAGCTGCTTCAAGCAGCTCCGCTTGCCCGAGTCCGATCTGCAGGAGGCTCGCGTCCCTTTAATAGGATTTAGTGCCGAGCCGGTATACCCCAAGGGAAGGATCTCGCTGGAGGTCCGTGTCGGCGGCGCGACGAAGATGGCGGACTTTCTGGTGGTCGATGCCCCATCCCCCTACAATGTGATCATGGGGCGAAGTTGGTTGCATGCCATGGAGGCAGTACCCTCCAGCCTTCATCAAAAACTCAAGTTCCCACTGGAGAAGCCTGGTGGGGTAGTGGAAATTGTGACTGTATGGGGAAACCAGCAGATGGCCAGGGAATGCCTTATGGCCGTGACCCCCGGGGAGGTTGAGCCGAGACAGGTGCATATGGCCGAGCTTGAGGCCGAGATTGAGGATGTTGGACAGAGAGCAGGGCAGAAAAGCATAGAGGACCTCACCGAGGTCGGAATCGATCCCGAAGATCCGGAGCGCTTCTTCATGCTGGGTAGCCAGCTCCCCGACACCGACAGGGCCGAACTGCTAGACTTCCTACTTTTGAATAAAGATGTCTTCGCCTGGACTCCTTACGAGATGCCAGGGGTTATCCCGAGGTCGTATGTCACAAGCTGAATGTAGACCCCGAGCACAAGCCCATTGTGCAGAAGGCCCGCCGGGCAGGGGTCCCACAAACAGAGGCAATCGTCGAGGAGGTGGACAAGCTCCTCGAAGCTGGGGCGATCCGCGAGGTGCACTATCCCCAGTGGCTCACCAACACCGTGGTGGTGAAAAAGAAGAGTGGCAAATGGAGCGTCTGCGTGGATTTCACCGACCTCAACAAAGCTTGCCCCAAGGATAGCTTTCCCCTACCAAAGATCGATCAGATGATCGACGCCACCTCGGGACATGACAGAATGAGTTTCCTAGATGCCTACCGAGGTTACCACCAGATCCCATTGCACGGACCCGATGAGGAAAAAACTGCATTCATTACACCTCGGGGCATCTACTGTTACAAGGTAATGCCTTTCGGACTGAAGAATGCCGGGGCAACGTATCAAAGACTGGTCACGAAGATGTTCCAAAACCAGCTCGGGAAGACAATGGAAGTCTATATTGATGACATGGTGGTAAAGTCCAAGGAGTCACAGAACCATCTCACGGACTTATGCCAAACATTTGCCATCCTCCGAAAGTTCCAGCTCAAATTGAATGCTTCCAAGTGTGCGTTTGGTGTCGGCTCTGGCAAATTCCTGGGCAGCCTGGTGACCAGAAGAGGAATCGAGGCAAATCCGGAGCAGATCGCAGCTATACAGGCCATCCAGAGCCCGGCCTCGGCCAAACAAGTCCAGCGACTCACCGGAATGGCTGCCGCACTCAACCGCTTCATCAGCCGAGCCTCGGACAAGTGCCGTCCATTTTTTCAGCTCCTGAAGAAAAGTTCCAAGTTCCAATGGACGCCTGAATGCGACCTGGCATTGGAAACGCTCAAAAGGTACCTCTCCTCACCACCCTTATTGTCAACTCCGTCGCAAGACGATTTTCTCTATCTCTACCTTGCAGTCTCGGACCATGCGGTGAGCTCGGTGCTGGTTCGCGAAAGCAACAAACAGCAGTACCCTATCTACTACACCAGCAAAACCCTGCTCGACGCCGAGACCAGGTACCTGCCGCTTGAGAAGCTAGCACTAGCACTGATCAGTGCCTCTCGCAAGCTCTCCCATTACTTCCAGACGCACACGGTGGTGGTCATCACGGAATTCCCACTCAAATCCCTCTTCCGCAAGGCGGACTTCTCCGGTAGAATTTCCAAGTGGGCTGTGGAGCTGGGTTAGTTCGACATCCAGTATCAACCCAGAACAGCAATCAAAGCACAGGTCCTGGCGGACTTCGTCGTAGAATTCACCTCTCCTAGTTCGGCACCGACCTCGCTCGATACCGAACTGGGGGACTCCAAGGGTGAGGATAAAGCTGACACCGAGACTAAGCAAGAGCAGGCCTGGGGAGAATTCCTTGGGTCTGCGTGGAAAGTCTTCGTTGACGGATCATCAACATCTAAGAGAGCAGGTGCCGGCGTCGTCCTTCAATCCCCAGAAGGGCTAGTCATAGAGCAAGCGCTGACCCTTGACTTCAAAGCATCAAACAATGAAGCAGAATATGAAGCGCTGGTCGCTGGTCTCAGTAGTGCAAGAGTGCTGGGGGCACGTCGGGTGGCAGTCTTCAAATGACTCCCAGCTGGTGACAAGCCAGCTAAGCGGGGATTACCAAGCCAGAGATGAAAGAATGATGGCCTATCTAGCCCACACCAGGCAGCTCCTCTCCCAGTTCGAAAAAGTCGAAGTCAGACAAGTCGGTAGGGAGTCCAATCGGCATGCAGACGCCCTGGCAAGCTTGGCCTCGGCCGTAGAAGCTGGGAAGAGAAGGACAGTTGATGTGGGGGCATTGGAAAGACCGAGCATAGAGCCCATCCCAGTTCGGCAAGTTTTGTGCACCGATCTCGGTCCAAGCTGGATGGACCCAATCGTGACATTCTTGAGAGAAGATAAGCTCCCCGAAGACAAGACCGAAGCTCACAAGATCAGGCTAAAAGCAGCTCACTTTTGGCTATCTCCAGATGAAAAGCTCTACAGAAAATCCTACTCAGGACCATACCTCCAATGCGTCCATCCAAGCAAAGTGGAAGACTTCCTCTTTGAAATTCACGAAGGAATCTGTGGAAGCCACATCGGGGGAAGATCACTGGCTTACAGAGCTATCAGCCAGGGATACTGGTGGCCCTACATGCAAAAGGATGCCCAGATCTACGCCAAGAAATGCGAAAAGTGCCAGAAGTTCTCCCATTCCCTTCACCAGCCAGCTCGGGACCTTAGCCCTATCTCTAGTCCTTGGCCCTTCGCTCAATGGGGGCTGGACATTGTGGGGCCTCTTCACCGAACTCCAGGAAACAAGAAATGGCTGATGGTGGGCACCGACTACTTCACAAAATGGATTGAGGCGGAGGCCTTATCCTCCATCACTGAGCACGACACAAAAAATTTCGTATGGAAAAACATCGTCACACGATTCGGGATCCCCAGGACCCTGGTCTCGGACAACGGAACCCAATTTGACTCTAAATTCTTCAAAAGCTTCTGCCAGGGGCTCGGCATCAGGAACCTCTACGCAACCCCGGCCAACCCACAAAGCAATGGGCAAGCAGAGATCTCGAACAAAGTGGTCCTGGACGGACTCAAGAAAAGGCTTGACAGAGCTAAAGGCAGATGGATGGAAGAATTGCCAAGTGTCCTATGGGCGTACAGAACCACCCCGAGGCGGTCCACCTCGGCAACTCCCTTTTCATTAGCCTACGGAATGGAGGCAGTCATTCCACTTGAGGTCGGCCTACCGACCTTAAGAACAAATCTCTTCGACCAAGGGCAAAACGAGATGAACCTCGCCAGAGAACTTGACCTAGCCGAGGAACGAAGAGAAGCTGCATCCGTGCGTCTGGCTGCCTATCAGCAGCAGCTGTCCCGAGGATACAATCAGAGAGTCAAAGAAAGAAGGTTCTCGGTTGGAGAGCTAGTCTTGAAAAAGCACTCCCAGCAGACAAAAATCCTAACGAAGGCAAACTCGCGCCAAACTGGCTCGGCCCTTATAAGGTGGTCTCCGTCTCGGGAAGGTCGGCCTACAGACTTGAAGGGATGGATGGCAAGGAGTTGCCACGACCATGGAACGCTGCACACCTCAAGAGATATCACTTCTAGCTGTATTCAAAAATTGATTGATCAATAAAGAAGAGCCCTTTGACTAAAGATCTGCCTTATGTCTTTCCAGTTGTAACAAGGCCCCGGCCCTCGCGCCAGCCTCCTTGAGTTCGGTCACAGGACCAACTCCCTAAGGCCCCGGCCCTCGCGCCAGCCTCCTTGAGTTCGGTCACAGGACCAACTCCCTAAGGCCCCGGCCCTCGCGCCAACCTCCTTGAGTTCGGTCACAGGACCCACTCCCTAAGGCCCCGGCCCTCGCGCCAGCCTCCTTGAGTTCGGTCACAGGACCCACTCCCTAAGGCCCCGGCCCTCGCGCCAGCCTCAATGAGCTCGGTCACAGGACCAACTCCCTAAGGCCCCGGCCCTCGCGCCAGCCTCAATGAGTTCGGTCGCAGGACCAACTCCCTAAGGCCCCGGCCCTCGCGCCAGCCTCCTTGAGTTCGGTCGCAGGACCAACTCCCTAAGGCTCCGGCCCTCGTAACGGCCTTTTTCAAGCATGCCCTTAAAGTCTAGCCATTGGTTCAGAGGCAGCCTAGTGTGCTCACCAAAGGGGTTCACCATCCTACGACAGAAAGGTGGGTTAAAATCTGGGTGCTTTACCGACCTCAACGACTTGAAAGTTTCCACACCAAAACATCCACATCACATAGCATAAAGAAAGAGATAAGGAAACAGCTGGAGAGTCGAAGAGAAAATTCCACTTTTTCATTAATGGAAGAATGAATACAGAGCCTTTTGTACAAATCCAAAAAAAAAAAAAAAAAAAAAGAAGAAAAAGTTACATCAAAGTAAAAAGGAGAAAATCCTATGGCTTCTCAGGCGCCTCCTCTTTATTTTCTGGAGCTGGAGGATCTGATGGGGCAGGAGCATCAGATGAAGGTGCCGGAGGAGGAGCCTGGGGCGCTTCGGCCTCGACGGGAGTCGGAGGAGGAGGGGGAGCGTCGGGAACTTCGATAGGGGTCCCTGGAGGATTGGATCCAGGCTCTGATTCTGAACCCGGCACTGCAGGCTGGAACTTGGGAAGGTCCGCGAATATGGGGTCATCCTCAGAAACCCCATATTTGCGGAGAGCCTCCTTACACCCCAGCTCGAACACCACCGGGCTCAGATCCATGATCTGACCCAGATACTCCTCCGACGCCCAGTCCACCCCCTCTTGGTAAGCTTTCGCTGCTTGGGCCCTTAGGGTGGACTCGACATCGGCCTTCTCTTTCCTGGAAGCCTCGAGCTCGACCTCTTTCCTGGCCAATTCGCTCTGCTTTCCAGCAAGCTCGGCCTCCCTCTGGGCGAGCTCGGTCCCCTTCGCAGTGAGCTCGGTTCCCTTCGCGGTGAGCTCGGCCTCCAGAATGGCCACCCTTTTCGCCTTATCGTCTGCGGCGCCCCTCAAATTTTTATTCTCGCCCCGCAACTTGACAATCTCGGTCTTTTCCGCCTGTTGCTCCGTTACGTGTTGGGCGAGCTTCTCCTTCTGTCGCGACCCCGGACCGGCCCGTAGGACTAATCCGGGATCGGGACGATAATGATAAATAAGGAATGATAACATGCACATTTGTATTCAATTTCCCACAGGTGTCCGCGGTGAGGATATCACAACAATCAATGAATATTTCTTCTTGAGTGCGGAAGCATGTAGTAAATCAAATAGTCCAACTATCATTAGTCATGAAGACCATAACAATAAGTGTAATTACTGTATCAGAATGAGCAATGATATATATATAGCAAGTTTCCCCAAGTTGTCAAAGTTAAACAAAATATCAGTTAATTACATTCCCACAATAGAGGCCAACAAAGGCCAATACTACAAAAGAATAACCCAAAAGAATAGTTAATAAGTTCTCCCCAAAATGTTACACCTCTTGGCAACCCGATGTCTACATGACATCGTCAGCACGCCACTCAACTAGAGGTTGCAGCTCACCTACTGCCTCCTCCGGCTCCTCCTCAAGGAAACCGGCAACGGGACCTGAGTACCAAAGCAAATGGGTCAGACACGACGGTCTGGCAAGAGAATGAAAAGATGCAACAATATATAGTAGATGAAATCTCTCGAAAAGCATAGAAATCTGTTTAAACAAGAACTCTCATAAAACCGGTAAATCATTTGCTATAAAACAATTAAACAAGATAAAAATATATGAGGTATCCAAGGAATCGGGAATAACAGGGTGGCAATCACATAAAGCTAAGTCCTCTGTCACTAAAGTGACGACAGTATCACGGGACGTCGATCTCAGTCACGCAAGGTGAGGAGAAACAACGTATACATATATACAATATAATTATACGGGAACGGGACCACGGTAGCGAACCGGGTATCGGGACGGGACCACGGTAATAAACCGGGCATCGGGATCCAAACTGCAGCTGGCGGGACGGGAGAGGGATATTCAAGTCAGTGGATTAGACTGACAAGGTATCCAAGCTTAGTGATGCCGACACATAGGATAAAACCAATCGAGACATATACAAGTAAATCAAGTACAGTAAATAACGGGTAAAACGGGGGTGCTCAAGGGCACACTGTCATTTCATGTCGGGCAATACATTTCGAGACAAGTCAATGCTACTATCATGCTTTCGGGAAAACAACTCATGACATGTAAATCTTGGAAATAGAGAAATGTGATGAACTACAACAATTCTGGAAAGATAAAGGTTTTAAGGTCTATTTGAGTGAATAGGGGTCCCGTATGTCGATCATAGATATGACTTGGTACTCCTTGAGTTTGAAGACATCCCGGGCTCCTTATGCACTTTTACGATTTTCAAAACTTAAAATGAGCTTATGGTTATAACTAGATGTTATGATAGAAAAAATCAATACTATACACGGTCCATCCTAAGTATGTTGTCAACCCGGAACCATCGAGCAACCTACTCAGTCACCGAAAGGAATAGAACTCGCGATACCCAAGGAAATAGACGTTGCATTTAGGTATGAAGAGGATATCGTGTCGCTCCATCCCGTTCAAGATTGAATAGATTGAACTTCGATACATTCCGAACCAACCGTGAAGAGCATCGGCTCAAGACGCTCTCACATATGGTCAAGTGAGTCCAAGGGGGGTGTAGCCAAGGTCCACAAAAAAAATAAATCTCAAAACCCACTGTTTCGGTCCGATCGATCGGCCGAAATTTTTGTACTCATGCATCATGCCAGGCAGACCGCATCGCTCGAACGAATCTGGGAGTTCGCTCGAGCGAACCCATCGGTCGAGCGGTTATTAAAATGCGTTCGAGCGACCAAGCCACTGGAATTCCCGACTCCTTTTCTGGGCAGGTCGCTCGAGCGAACTGTCATGGTCGCTCGAGCGAACTGTCCAGAAATGAGTTCCGGACCAGTTCAGCTGTCCTCCTTCTCTTCCTTTTTACAACCTTCCTTTAGCCCTTCTTACACATCAAATGAGGAGCCTATTTCTCCCCCCAAACTACAACCAATCCTCCATTTAATCAATCACATTCTCCTCCATCAACCATACATCCAACACAAGGAAAAAGGAGAAGGAATCACTTCACAATATATATACATTTGAACAAAAATAATGAGACATTCAATGCCATAAACCACTACTTTTCCAAGATTATAAATGGGTCATTAACACTTATTATGAGCATTCATTTCAAAACAAAGCAATAAATGCACATTAATGGAAAATGTCCAAAAATCAATAAAAGCTTAGGAACATCATTCATTCACTTGCCTCAAGTCTTCAAATCAATGAAATCAACCTCTACCAAATCTTCCAAGACAATGAATCCAAGCTACAAGGCAAAATCCCCAAATAAAACCCTAAAATGGTCAAACAAAGAAATAGCAAGGAAATCTTCCAATAATGAGGGTGAAGCTTCTCAAGGGTCCAAGGAAGACATTTCTAGGAGATAAAGGGAAATACTTACTTGCAAGGTCCTCTAATGGACAAGGTAAGCTCAAAGGAAATCTTGGAATGGATGATTTGCTCCACAAGGACTATTGAAAGAAAGCTCTCAATGAGGTGAGGAAGATGATGATCTCCAATCTCTCCTAGGTGCAAGCTTGAGAGTGGATTGAGTGATGGAGAATGAAGAAGGAGAAGAAAAGGGAAAACCCTAGCTTCCCTCTCTTTTGTGCTGGAAAAATGAAGATGGAGAAGAAGGGAAATGGCTTCCCTTGTTAACAAAGAATTGGGTTGGGTAGGTCCCACAACTTAAGGAGCTAAATAGGTTGAAATCATCTCCCTCGGGTCCTCGGATGAATTCGATGAAGAAGGAAGAAATGATCGTCGAAATATCTAGTTTCCAAAAAGTCTATGTTTTGCGGGTTTCGGGAATATCAAGTTTTGGGTACAGATTTTGTGTGCAATGACTATTTTGCCCTCAAGGCCAAGAATTCGGGTTTCAGGATCTCAAACGAACACGGGATCAACATCAAAGTTGTCGGGATCATTAAAACGAGTAAAACGGGATTAAAATCATACGTGTAAAAATCTCCGATAAATCATCAATCATATGCAATGACATGAAAAGGAACCCCCCAAAGGGCCCTACTAGCACAAAGCCAATCAAAATCCCCAAAACTATATCAGAAGCTATTCCAAACCCATCTTAACCAAAAATCACTAATCAAGCTTAGCACTAACACGCAACTTAATTAGTACTAATCGGGTTCACTCGGGTCGGGGTCTTACATCCTCCACCCCTTAGGGCATTTGGTCCTCCAAATGAAACATAAGACTCACCTCTGGTAGAAGATGTGGATACTTCTTCTGCACTTGATCTCTTAATTCCCAAGTTGCCTCTTCCGGTCCATGATTCTCCCAAAGTACTTTCACCCACTGAATAGTTCGAGTCCTCAACTCTTGCTCCTTTGTGTCAATGATCTCAACGGGCTTCTCAACATAAGTAGCATCCTCTCGAATCTCTAACGGCTCATGTCGGAGCACATGTGAAGGATCGGGGACATACTTCTTCAACATGGATACATGAAAGACGTTGTGTACACCAGATAGCTCAGGTGGTAAGGCTAGTCTATAAGCCACTTCACCGATCTTGCTCACAATGTCATATGGTCCGATGTATCTCCGTGATAACTTGCCTTTCTGCCCAAACCTCAATGTTCCCCTTGTAGGTGACACTTTCAAGAAGACCTAGAGGGGCGGGCATTTACTAGGGGGGGTCCCAGGCTTCCGCGGAACCTGGATTCTCCGATCCTCCTCGGTCTCGGTCCCCTTGAATTCCCAGTTACCCGAGATCAAAATGCGTTCATCCCCAGCGTATTTGCTGGAATCTTCCAGGGCATTCACCAAGGGATGGCGCCTGGCTTTCACCCGGAGGTAGTAGAGGTCCTCGCCCCCTGCCGCCTTGCAAATGTCGTAGACATCCTCTATGTCATGCACCCCGAGATCAATGTCGAGGATCCAGTTCAACTCCGCCACGTCCATTATAATCTTAAAGCCATTTGGCATTAACTGGAAGGGGCAGATGTGCCACGCATGAAGGCAAGAACGGAGGAGCGGATGGATGGGAAATCGGACCCCGCCTTCACACACCGACACCAGGGGAAAAGGCATCCAGTCCTTGTATCGGGTGAGGCCATCGGGGAGGCCCCTTAGGTCGCCGGGCCTCACCAGGACGTCGGCCGGGATTTTAAACGATGACCTGAAAGCCTCCAGGGCCGGAGGACCTTCTAACCGGTGGCTATAAGCCCCCATCTTTCCTAGAAGGCTAAGGAGCAAGGGGAAATAGGCGAAAAATTGAAAAAAACCCTAAAGAGACCAAAACCCTCTGAAAACAAAGAAAGGAGGGGTACGGAGGAGTAGCAGAGGCAGGGAGTGGAACTCACAGAGAAGGTGAGAAGGACTGCAGAAGACGAGGAGGCAGGAAGTAGGAAGCAGAAGGGGAAGTCTCCGAGTTCGGTGTTCCTCTAACTTGGGCGAAATGGAAGCAAGGCGTTCAGCGATATGTTCTTCAAACACTTCAGCAAAGATCTCCTTCAGACGAAAGCTAGGGTAAAAAGGAAGGGGAAGAAGACGCTTCCGTTTATATAGAGGGACGCCCCTCTTAATTACTTCGCCACGTACAGCTTCGATCCCGGTGAGCGGCCATTCGGACAGCTCCACGTGGCAGCGACGGTTCACCTCTCACCACGCTTCTGGTACGGCATTTATCGCCTCGGTCATACGGAACGGCGCCCCGCGTGCCTACCTTGGCAGGGCAATTATGACGCTCTATTCATTGCCTAGGGCAGACGAAGGGGCATCATGATGAGGATCTCATAAAGACAGGATACGAAAAGACAGCCCCATCACTTCCGAATCTTATCTCGCGACCTCGGGTGAGGCCCGAAGGGTCGAGAGCTAGGGGGCAATTGTGTGGGGTCGTTCCGTGCTCATAAATCCAGTCTCGACTTACCATCCCAGTTTCGGTTTACCATTGATCTCGGACCCATCCAAGGTCGGCCGAAACTCCATCTCGGAAGAACCAAGGAGCGAGTCTCGGTGGCCATGTCACCAAGTCCCGATCTCGGCCTCAGACCCTACCCGACCTCGGCTCCTGTCACTCAGCCATAAATGCGGTCATAAATGCGTTGCCATGACGGGATCGGCAAACTGACAACATAGTGGGCGCCGGACCTAGATAAGGAGCACGCCTTATCTAAAAAGTCATGTCCATAGGCGGGGGGTGCTGGCCCGATGGGACATTCCCTTTTTGCCTACCCCCATTCAGGAGGTACGAATACACGCTGATGGGACTCACGTCCCTTCACGAGGACAGTGCCATGATGACTTTCACGGGTATATATTGCATGAACGCAAACCATGTAAGGTAGACGCATCACCCTCCTCTCCCAGAACTCTCTTTCTCCATTCTCTCAGTTCTTGCACTAACTTGAACGTCGGAGGGCCTTCGGCTACCCACAGCCAGGGTCTCTGACCGTTGCTTCTTTCCTTTCAGGGCATCCGAGGCTTGATCCTTTCCCTTCATCTTCCCCAAATCCTCAAATCAGGAGCTTAACCCTCCATTAGCTAAGTCCGTAATTTTTAGGCACTTACAGGACTCTTTTAAGAACAAATCTCGTGTGATTATGATGGCTTAAGTAGCTGGATCTCCAAGACTGCAAGTGGGGTCCACATCCCTAGAAAATTCAATGCATGAGTCATCCATAGTTTGCACAAGACTCTGGAATTTATCCTTGTCTTTTTCATTTCTCTCCATCTTTGAATGTACTAAGATTTCTTAAATACGGTTTCCACTATTTTTAGCATTATGGTTAATGGTTGTGATTTAATCATAGGTTTAGGGCTTCTTTTTCTTGGCAATAGCATATGTATATATATCCATTGTGTGTTATTCTTGGATGTTTTTTTATGAAATTGAATTAAAATTGCATATTTAGCAATTGATTATTGATTTGTTTCTTCTGCTTGATTGAGCATCTAGTGCGTAGTGGTGGAATGAAGATCTGCGGTGGATTTTCGCAATCAACAGTAAGTGGATCTCTACTTTTCTACTTGCTTCAATAGATTTTGTGTTTGATTGAAGATCAAGTATCATTGGGTTCACCAGAATCTGTCAGGATTTGGGATTTCTTGACTGCATCAAAGGCTCCAAGCTGTCATCACACAGGCCATACATTGATTGGCAAGATCAGGCCATTCTACTAATTAGTTTCCCAACACGTATCAAATGAATTGGAAGTTAATAAGTCTCCTACAGTACCCATTTTGTGTGCATGTATTGCCCCAACAGATGGAATCTACAGTCCACCTGATCTACGGTCAGATAATTAAAGGTAATGAACCAATAGTCACAAAGTGTGTGACACATCTAAATGTGACTACAAAAGGAGCTCTCTATGGGCATAAAAGTCTCCAAGACACAAGAAAGGAATCCCAATTTGGTCACGACACCAAACAGAAAGTAAAATGAGGCACCTACTCAGATGGAGGCCGACAGCAACCGGCTTCAATAGGGGTCAATTTCGCCTGTTCATGCTGTTTAAGATTCTGCAAAAAATCATTGCAGTCAAACTAGCATTGTGAATCCCAAAATATGATGCAAACAAAAATATCAGAAGCCAACCTTGTATTGCTTGGGCAAGTCAGTGCAGTCTTCGGATTTCACAAGGCAGCTCTTTAGGTGTTCCCAGTTCCGGGAATCATTCAACTAGAACAATTACAAGGAAGAGCAGCATAGTGCTTAATAATACAAACAACAATGGATGAGGCACTGAAGTGGCTCATCATGGATGGTGCATAACCCAAATTTCACAGAGAATGGATGACCTTAATCAAACGAGCTAGTACAGGCGTGCAAAAAGATGACTATTTCCGCACATAATATATATATATATATATATATATATATATATATGAAAATATTCATGTGCATCCATCCCTCACCATAACCATGTTATGGTGAGGGACAACATAGTAGGGTTGACTTTATAACACATCCAAACCATCCACACACATGGAACTCCTTTAAGTACACTAGATCCATTGAATTTTCATCTATCCAAATGGATTGGACTGTTGGATTGAGGTCAAATTTTTTCCTTTAATATAAAGTCATTAAATTTGTGGGCCACGGATAAAGAGGTTAGAGGCATGGAATTGACCCCAAATTTGATATATGGTCTCATCTGAGATGTCTCTTTCCATCCCCCACAAGTCCCATGATCAGTGGGTCCCTAGGTGAGCCCCATTAAGTTTGTCCCTCACCATATATATATATATATATATATATATATATATATAGAGAGAGAGAGAGAGAGAGAGAGAGTCTTTGTGATGCTGTAAATTGTACAACTAATGAAATAAGTTTTTATTTGCAAAACAACAGTCTATAATAAAATCAATCCTAAACATTCAACGCAAACTACTTTTCACAGTAAATTCAATAATATGCAAAGGAAAATTTCTCATTACGATAATATAAAAATTCAAGTTAATCATATAAATTATAACTCTTTGTAGTATTACATAATAATCCACTAATTTTGTACCGCTTATTATATTGATAAATCAATTAAATGAAGAACATCTAAAGCACGAGTTTTCAAAGACGTGAGGTGATGTGAGTTCAAGCCCTCGTACATATAATATATTAAAATGTATATAAATTATTTTCCAATTATAATATTTTAAAATGAGAAATTATTGTATCCAATCAAACCCAACACGTACCCGTCATGGGGCAAATTCAATATTGTTGTTATAAAACTATCATTGCAATCCTTCGTTAAAAGTCAAAAATGGAAACAATCGATTAAAAAATAAAGTAAAATGCTCAATTTTAATGTATAAAATAGGTTGATGTGGAGTCCAGTGAGAATCAACATGGAAGAATAGCAATCAAGAATAAATCACTTCCGCTATAATATATGATAATAGGTTAATGTTGAATGGGTGAGAGTGAAAATTGAAAGATAGCAGTCAAAATTGAATAGAAAACCTTCAGCTATAAAGGGTAATAATAGGTTGATGAGGGGTCCAATGAGAATCAGAATGGAAGGATAGTGATCAATGTTGAATTTAAATCCTTCTGCTATATTATGTAATAGGTTGATGCTGGGTCCGATGATGATCGACATTGAATTAAAGAATTCTGCCATAATATGTAATGATTGTAGGTCAAATTAAGATTCATTAATGAAAGATGTTCAATAGACCAAATTAGGCAAGCAAACATCATCTAGGATATTGATGCAAGCTCTGGGGTAAGGGCTTGCGTGGAACTGCCAGAGCACGCGTCCGCAGACCCTTTAAACGCGTCTCTGCAGAGACTTCAACACGAGAAAGCACCCCTCCGAGGGAAGAAAACCCACGATAATTGTTATTACAATACTCAAGTTAGAGATTTTCATCTCTTACATTGCATATAAATAGGAAGGTAAAATTGGTGGCTAACAAATTTAATAAAACTAGGAAATAAGAAATCTAATCCTTATTTTAATTAAAAACTTGATAACAAATAATTAGGGAAAATTTAAAAAAAAAAAAGGAAATAAAAATATATCCCTAAACTACCTTGGGTGGGACCACTTGTGGGTCCGTTCTACGTGATTCCCCCCAAGGTGAAAGAAGAGTTCGTCCTCAAACTCGGGTCTTCTTCATGTTGCCTCAGTAGACAAGGTGTACTTAACGTCCTTTGTGACTTGTTACTTGTGAGACTAAATCTTGATCCGTTCTTTGGTGGTTCTAGCTTCTTTGGATAGCGTTTGACTTCCTTTCCACCATGCATGAACGTGTACATGTTGTCGTGCATACCATGAGCGCCATTTTTGTCATACATCCATGTGCAACCTAATAAGATATCACACTACTCATTGGGAGCACTTCACACCAATCTGTATCTTTACAATCTTCACCAATGGCAAAAGTAACTTGGCATGTATGTCGCACTTGCACTTCATCACATGTCATTAGCCATTTCACAAAATAGGGGCAAGTATGTTTATAAACCTTCACTTCAAGCGATCAACAAGAGTTTTGAGAGATGATGTTTTCACAACTCCAATCATCAATCACAATTGTGCACGTTTGCCCATGCAATGTACTTGTTGAATGAAAAAAAAATCCGCAACCATTTCTTCACAATAGTGGATGTAGTCTCCCAGAGGACCATGAGAGCTTCACCATCCTTTTCGGCTTCTATTTTCTCCACTTCCTCTATTTCTTTGTCTTTATGATCATCTTGTGCGTCTACTTCATCGTGTGCACCTTCCATTAAGTTCATTCGTTTTGGACATTCAAATGAACGATGCCCCGTTTGTTTACAATGAAAACATGTGAACCTATACTGATCTTTAGGCATGGAGAAAAAATTTCTGAGGAACTACCACTTGGACTAGAATCTGGCTTTGATGGGGTCTTTTGCACAACCCATTTAGACATAATGAATTTTCGGGCTTGATATTTAGCAATGTCCTCGGCCATGATGGCATGTCGGAAGATCTCATAAACACTATCGAAATTCTTGAATGCAAGGATATGTTGTAAGTCAATTCTCAACCCATGAAAATATTGGTCAACCAACACATCATCAGCCACAATGATCTTGCATTGTCATTAGCTCTTCAGAATACTCAACAACTGTCCTATGCCCTTGTTTCAAGTCTTAAAAGCTTGAACGTAGATCTCGAGTAATTGACGGGAAGGAACTTTTGTATCAAAAGATTTTCATCTCAATCTATGTCTCAACAGGATCTATATTTTGGTTCCTCCTTTGCTTTTGCAACTCGGACTACTATATCGCAGCATATTTGTGAAATTGAGTTGGTACCAAAGCGATTTCATGGCCCTCCGTCATAGGCTTGTGAGCAAAAATACTCTCCACACACCCTGACCAATCCACAAATTCATCTAGCTTCAACTTTCCATCATATTCGGGAATCACAAGTGTAATTCATAAATCTCGATCAACATTGACTGCCGGTTGATCTTGTTGATTCCGAAGATTTCTTCCATCATCTCAGTTATTACCCCCACGCTGATTATTTTTTAAATTTGTAATTCTCGTATCCATCCATGCAAGAGTTTCTTGGAGTTGAGTAACTGTTGCAGATAATTGAGCAACAATTTCTGATAATTCCACAATGGTTTGAGTCAATTCCTCCATGGATGTGGATGAAGACTCCACTTCTTCCTTCTTCTTTTGAGCCATTTTTTTAATTCAGTTTTAAAAAAACTGACTGACCTAATGTTGAAATTCTTCTCTCCACGAATGTGTAGCCAAAACAGATCGGAAATCCCACTCCGATTGGGTAAGATATCATCAAAACAATTCTGGCTGTTAATTGAGCAAACTTACATGAGTCGGTGAGTTGTTGATGTCAGTGCTGAGGTCAGCCTATATGCTACTGTGTGTTGTGCTGGGCTTTTCTTTTACTGGATTAGGCTTGACACAGAGTCAACCCAAATCTGACTTGGTATAAGGAACAGGGCTGAAGCATGTTATCAACTGTAGCCTCAATGTGGACAGGGTCAGGCCTAACCCAACCTGATCAAGTGTGAAGTTTCTCTATTCGTCTTGCCTTGGACTTCGTTCCAAGAAGAGAAACAAAAAAGGGTGAAGTGAACTACTTTTTCTCGGTCAGTGCTTTGTTGAGACAGAGTTAAGACTCCCTTGTTGTTTCATAGAGGATGAGAGAGGGGCTTCGTCTGCGGCGTCGGCTTCTGGTGTTGGCTGCTCTGTTGGGAACTCAGGGTGATGGACGATGAAGATGACAAAGGTTGTGGCGGGATTGACGATGGCGGAACACGGCACTGGTGTCGACGAATGGGCTCAACGATGCACGATGTTGGAGATGAAAGTGAAACCAGGTACTATTTCTCTTTCCTTGCTGTCTCTTCTCTTCTCCGGCTTCATCTTCTTCTATTTGGTTTCTCTCTTCTTTTTTATTTTGGGATTGGATTGGATTTCAGCAGGGGTGCCTTCTACCTTGAGGTTGGTGAAAGGGATTTGAGGGTTCAGTGGAGATGGTTCCGAATAGGGTTTAGAAGGTTTTTTTTTTTTTTTTTTTTTTTCTTCTGCTGTCGGAGGGTTCAACCCTTTGGGCTGGACTAATCCCTCCGGGCCCAGAGGGGAGCCGGATAAATCCCCTGTAGCCCTAGTGTGGTAGCGGAGTTTCGAACCCACAACCTCCGGGAGCAAACCGTGGTCCTAGGCCAACTAAGCTATCCCTTGGGGTTTTGATTTAGAAGCTTTCAGAAAGTGGGGTTTGGATGGGTTTTGTGGGACGGGTATGTGGTTTGTAGGGATTTTCGGACCTGGGGTTTGAGAGATGGAATCCAGGGAAGGTGATGGGGTTCGATGGTCTGGGATGGCAACGGATTTGGTAGAGGTAGCTAGGGTGGGATTAAGGTTATATGGATTTGAGTATCAAAAAACAGGGATGGGCTTGGGCTTTAGGATACCAAAAATTTGGGTTGGTAGGAAGGTGGATGACGGAATGGATGGATAGGCTCCAATCGGAGATCAGGGATCGAAGTAATGTGAACCTTCGCTCTGATACCAACTGATGCAAGCCCAAGGGCTAGGGCTTGCGTGGAAGTGTTGAAGCACGTGTCTGCAGACACTTCAAATGTGTCTCCACAATGATAATAATTATCGTGGGTTTTCGTACCTCAGAGGGGTGCTTCCATCTCTTACATTGCATATAAATAAGAAGATAAACTTGGTGGCTAAGAAACCTAATCAAACTATGAAATAAAACAACTTAGGAAATAAGAAATCTAATCCTAATTACGATTAGAAACTTGTTAACTAACAATTAGGTAAAATAAATAAAAATAAATCCCCAAATTATCTTGGTGGGACAACTTGTCGGCCCATTCTGCATGAGATATACAAAGGACAGACTAGATTTTAAACTTGGGGCAATGATATATGTACAATGAGAGTCAAATTCAAGGATGAAAATAGCGGTAGCGGAGGGCGTCTAGTGGGCACGTAGTGGTGCGATTCAAAAAATTTATCAAAAAAAATCCAAAAAACTTACAAAAAATCCAGAATATTGGAAAATGCTAGAATATATAGTCTTTTGGCAAAAGTAACTACTATAGGGGGGCGTAGAGGTCCCCTTATTGCATGAAATCATGAATGGTTGTATGATTATAAAATCATAATATTCTATATATTTTTATATAAATTCATGTAGGTTAGCTATACTAAGTTAAAAACTAAAAAAAATGTTTGTAATCAAACAGTGTCATCAAAATATCATCACCATTATGCTTAGAATAGAACATTTTATAGTTACAATTTGATATATATATATATATAGAGAGAGAGAGAGAGAGAGAAATTTTCGGTTAAAGTGAAATTTGATAAGGGCTTTATTTCCTATTACAGTTAAATTTTCCTAGGTCCTATGTCCTATTAGAGTGAAACTTGGTTGGGCTCTAATTCTTATTAAAGTGACATTTGCCTGGGCTTTATTTCTTGTTAATATGAGAATTCGTTGGGGCTCTATTTTCGATTGGTGTGAAATTTGGTTGGGGCCTATTTACAATTAGAGTGAAATTGTGATTGGGGCCTATTTCCAATTAGAGTGAAATTTTGATTGGGGCCTATTTTTAATTAGAATGAAGTTTGGCTAAGGACTTAATTTCAATCAACTAAGATTTGGTTAGGGAGTGTCAATCTAAGCCCAAACTCGCAGGCCCATTTAGGCCCAGTCACTGTATTTTACCATTAGTCAAAACACACATGTACATACTTAGTTTGTTAGCTACATTTTAGGATCTGAGATATGATTAGACACTGTTAATTGGATGTAATTAGGGCATTCATCCCCTATATACATAAAACATAGTCGACCCTCAATGGGTACTGCATTCAGCATATTCATATGTTCTGTTTCCATCTATCAAAATGACATGGTATCAGAGCCAAGTCGACAACTAGTGCTTCAGTTATTTTTATTCTTCCAGATACAAGGATTTGTGGATCCTCCTAGTCATCTTCCAAGATCTGGAAGCCATTTAGAGATCATTTCTTCCGCCTGATTGTCTTTGATCATCCCTGATCATCTCAGATCAGACGTGGCCCACCTGCGATCATCATCACCATCTCAGCGAAATCAGCCCATCTTGGTCGCCTGGATATCTACTTATTTATGAAGATTTTCTCAAGATTTATGGATCATCAGAGGTAGGCCTTCTACCATTTATTGTGGAAAATCAGTTTTGTCCATTTGTTTTCATCACAGCAGTCCAAAATTTTGGATTTGGATTCATTCTGCCTGGGACCACTTCCAATAGTTGCAAAAATCTACTGTTAACCCATCTCCATCCTCAAATTTGTCGACAGATCACTTGGTGGGGCCCACTTACAGAACTACAGTGACGACTGGGTCGTCTGTGTCATTCTGTGCACTACTGTTGTGCATTGTTCATCCTGTGTCTTCTGGAAACTGTTCTAGGCATCTTTCTGTGCACTGCTATTGTGAACTGTTCATCCTGTGTCATCTGGGATCGGTTTTGGGCCTCTTCAAACATCAGATCTTGGCTGCTGGTTGGTCTGATCCATCTAAGACAGTGCTGCTGCCATATTTCTACTATTTTATACCTTGGTTTTTCTAAAAATAGTGGACCAACACCCTGTCTTACTTGGCAGTATCTTCGCAAGACTAATTTTTGTGTTCTTACTAGTTTTTAGAAAAATCTGAGATTGCCCTAGTTCGCTTTGATGGAAAAAATTATACCACATGGGCCTTCCAATTTCAAATTTACTTAGAAGGAAAAGAACTCTGGGCACACATTGATGGATCTGAACCTCAACCTGAGGAAGATGACAAGAAGATTTTCGTTTAGAAGACTAAGGATGCTAAAATCAAAATCTAGTTGCTGGGCCCTGTTGAATCACATTTTATCATCAACCTAAAACCTTGCAAAACTGCCCGTGAAATGTGAGACTATTTGAAGAAGATTTATCAACAAGGCAATGCGGCTCGCCAGTTTCAATTGGAATTAGACATTTCTCAATTTACTCAAGGCACCCAGTCTATTCAGGAGTATTACAATGGCTTTCGCAGACTGTGGTCCGAATATGATGAGATTAAGTTAGCCATGGTGTCCGAAGCACTCCTACCTAAATTACTTCCATTACAGCAAAGTAGCCATCGCGATCAGTTTCTCATGAAACTTCGTCCGGAGTTTGAGACCGTTAGATCGAACTTGATGAGCAGGACTTCTCTTCCCAGCTTTGGATGATCGTCTTCAGGAACTTCTGCGGGAAGAAGAACGTCTGGTTACTAAAACTACTCTGGAACAATAGAGATTTGTTGAGGCTCCACTTGCCTATGTTGCTACAACCAGACTACCTCGCCGGGACATCAGTAAATTTCACTACCATAACTGCAAAAAATATGGTCACTATGTAAATCAATGCAAGGTAAAAATCAGCAAATATTGTAAAGGCCACTGGTCATGTTATTGACGAATGTCGGAAAAAGGCTCGCAATTCTACTTCCCGCAATTATGTGCAGTCAGCTCCTAGTGCTAACAAAGTAATCAACTCCACAATATGCATCCTCTAACTTCAGTGGTTCTCTCTGCAGTATGATTCTTCCTCACAACCTGGTTCCTCATCACAATCTGCGTCCCTAGCTCCTCTCACCCCTGAGATGGTAAACCAAATGATTATCAATGCCTTGGCATCCATGAACATCGTAGGTACTGATTCATCTCTTTCCAATACATGGTACTTAGATTCGGGTGCAAGTAACCATATGACATCTTCCCCCATAAAATTACAAAATGTCATTCCTTACACTGGTCATCTTCCTATTCAAGCTCCCAACGAAGATCATCTTCCCATCACCTCTGTTGGTGATACCCCTGGCCCCTTACCATTAACCAATGTTTTAGTTTCTCCTCATCTTGCTACCCCCTTACCATTAACCAATGTTTTAGTTTCTCCTCATCTTGCTACCAATTTGGTTTCTGTGGGTCAACTTGTTGAAAATAATTACAATATCTACTTTTCTTCTTCTGGATGTGTTGTGCAGGACCAGGAGTCAGGAGAAGTGATCGCGAGGGGGCCTAAGCATGAAAGACTTTTTTTTCCTTACCAGTGTCTTCATTTATTCAGAATAAAACTTTACATCGATTATTTTGTTTTTTTATTCAGAATAATTCTCGATTGTGGCATACTAGACTTGGTCATCCGAATGCCTCTACACTGTCTACTTTACTTCAATCTAGATTATTAAATAAACCTATTGACTCTGCTTCTTTTGAATGTGATGCTTGTAAATTAGGAAAGAGTAAAACTTTACCTATTCCACAGTCCAAGACACAGAGCACTGCATGTTTTGACTTAATTCACAGTGATGTTTGGGGCATTGCTCCGACCCTTTCCCATAGTAATTTCAAGTACATTGTAGCATTCATTGATGACTACAGTAGATTTACTTGGATTTATTTATTACATTCGAAGTCTGATGTTCTTAATGCATTTAAATTTTTTGTTAGCTATGTTGAAACCCAATTCTCCAAAATCCAAATGCATTAAAATTTTGCGCTCAGACTCGGGGGGGAGTATGTTTCCAATGATTTTCAATCTTTTCTAAACAATAAAGGAATCATTTCTCAACGTACTTGTCCATATACTCCACAACAAAATGGAGTCGCGAAATAGAAAAGCAAACATCTCCTTGATGTAACTAGAACACTACTGATTGAATTATCCGTTCTCCCTCGTTTTTTGGACTGAAGCTCTCACCACGGCAGTCTATCTCATAAACCGCCTTCCATCACCTACCATTGCCCATTTCAAGCCTCATTTTAAACTGTTTGGTCATCATCCTGTGTTTGATCACCTACATACCTTTGGATGTGTTTGCTTCGTTCATCTACCTCTCACAGAAAGAACAAAACTAACAACACAATCTCGCAGGTGTGCCTTTTTGGGTTATGCCACTAACCGAAAAAGTTTTGTTTATTATGATCCCATTGGTCGTCATATCAGGGTTTCTCAAAATGTTATTTTCGTTGAAAATCAGTATTTCTTCCAAACTCACATGGACTGTCCTGATCCATCTTCACCAATTCTCTTACCACGTTTTACAGATCAAACAATTGTTACTAGGTTTAATCTTGATTTCGTATATCACCGACGGAAAAAACCTACCACTACAGATGGCAATCCTCCTAATCCTCCACCGGCAAATGGTTCCACGCCAACTGATGCCTTGCATCGCTCATCCAAAACTTCTAGACAGTCTGAGTGGTATGGATTTACCCATACTTCTTTGATAACAACCCTATCTTCTGTCTCTATCCTAAGTTCTTATTTGCAGGCTGTACAACAAAATTGTTGGAACTAGGCCATGAAGGAGGAATTGGATGCATTGGATTAGAATCACACCAGGGATACTGTGGAGTGTACATCAACAGTTAAACCCATTAGCTGCAAATGGATCTACTCAATCAAACTTAAATCTGATGGGTCCTTGGATAGACACAAAGCCAGACTTGTGCACTCAGAAACAGACAAGAGTATGGCATTGACTACGAGGAAACGTTTGCACCTGTCGCAAAAATGACATATGTTCGGTTACTTCTCGCCGTTGCTGCATCTAAATCTTGGCCATTATACCAAACATGGATGGAAATATCGGCCGCTACGTAGCATAGCGGCCGATATATCAGCCGTGGCGGCCAAGCCCGCCACGCTACATAAGATTTATCGGGTATCGCACCCCGTGGCGCCCATAGCGGCCGCTACACATGCGTAGCGGTCGATACAGGCCGCCATGTTTCGTGGCGCCCGCTACAACACGGCTGCCCAAAAAAGAAAAAAACAAAAGAGACCCAAAGAGATCGGACATTGTTGTAGAAAAAAAAGCAATGAAAGAAAGGGAAAATACCAACCTGTTTCTTCTTCCTTAGTAGCATGCAAAACTGAAATGTTAAAAAAGAAAAAAAAGGAACACTCTGTTTGACCTGAAGATGATAAGCCAAACCAAGTCTTTTCCCACTAGGTGGGGTCGGCTATATGGATTTGACGACGTCAATCAAATCTGTTTAGGGCCTTGTCTTCCGTTATATTCATGTAGGCAAGGTCATGTTTAATAGTTTCTTTCCAACTTCTCTTGGGTCTCCCTCTCCCTCTCCTACTCTGGGCAATCTCTATGCTTTCACACCTTTTAACAGGTGCCTCCGTTGGGCGCCTTCTAACATGGCTAAACCATCTCAGTCGATTTTCTCTCATTTTATCTTTAATTGGTGTTATTCCTACTTTGCCCCTAATCTCCTCATTCCTAATCCTATCTCTCCTTATGATCTTGCACATCCATCTAAGCATTCTCATCTCCGCAACTTCCATCTTCTTAACATGATTATGCTTTATTGCCCAACACTCTGATCCATATAACAACACTAGACGTACCGCCACCTTATAATACTTTCCTTTAACCTTAAGGGGGACTTTCCGATCACACAAGACCCCCGAAGCACTCCTCCATTTGGTCCACTCGGCCTAAATCCTGTAACTTATATCAGTATCAATCTCTCCATCCTGTTGCACTATAGATCCAAGGTATCTAAAGTTTTCTTTCTCTACAATCTTTTGTGTGCCCAAACTTACTTTTAAGTTACCAGGTGTCCTACTTTGACTAAACTTGCATTCCACATATTCCGTCTTGCAACGACTTAGCCTACACCCTTTTGTCTCTAATGTATTCCGCCACATTCTAGTTTAGTATTCATTCCTTCTCTCGTCTCATCCACTAAAACAATGTCATCTGCAAATAGCATACACCACGACACCTCATCCTGAATATGTCTTGTAATCTCATTCATAACTAGGGCAAATAAGTACGGGCTTAACGCTGAGCCTTGGTGTAGACCAATCGTGATAGGAAACTCTTTAGTCTCTCCGCCAGTCGTTCTTATAGATATCACTGCTCTATTATACATATCCTTTATCGCCTCAATATATGCGACACACACTCTTTTCTTTTCCAGTACTCTCCATAGAATCTCCCTAGGAACTCGGTCATAGGCCTTCTCCAAGTCAATGAACACCATATGTAAATCTCTCTGACCTTCTCTATACTGTTCCATTAACCTTCTCAGGAGAAAGATAGCCTCCATGGTTGATCTCCTTGGCATGAAACCAAATTGATTCTCTAAAATGTTTGTTGACCGGAAGATGATGAAATGTAAAAAAAAAAAAGACAGCAGATGGAGAAACCTACCTGGAACTAGAAGCAAAGCAAAGCAAAGCGGCGGCGGCGGCACAGCAAGAGCAACGGCAACACAGCAGGAGCGACAGCACAGCACGCTTTTCTTCTCCTCCTCCTTTCTTCTTCTTCTTTCCTTCCGCTCTTCTTCTTTTCTTTCTTCCTCTTTTCTCGATCCTTCTGTTTCGAGAGAAGGGAGTAGGGCAACAAAGCCTCTTTCGGTCCCTTCTTTATTTAGCTAGTAGGGTAAATAAAAATGGGCCCACATTGGGCTCAACTTCTGAAAGGTGTAACTAAAGATTAAATGGGCCCACAGTGGCTTGCCTTATCTAAGTTATAAATAAAACTCAATTGGCCCCTCAGAAAAAACTAAAGCTGATGCACCCAATGTTATTACCATTGGTGGGCTACATAATGGGTCCTAAATATTAAAATAAAAAAAATCATGGCTTAGCCAAATAAATAAAAATTAGGGGCTTAGCAAAATTCTACTATAATTAGACACGGAGACCAATCAAATTTCCCTCTAACCGGAAACAGGGTCATGGCCAATTTCACACTAATTGAAGATAGGCTCTAGCAAAATTTTCTCTAATAGGAAATAGGGCTCAACCAAATTTCATTTTAATAGGAAATAGGACTCTAACCAAATTACGCTCTAATAGGACACAGTGGCTCAAATTAATTTTATCCTGATAGGAAATAGGTCCCTGATCAAATTTTTCTTTAACAGAAAAATTTAAAATATATATATATATACATTTCAAAATACAACTCAGAAATGTGATATTCTAAGCAATGACGGTGATAATATTTTGATGACATTGTTTGATTACAAACATGGATACATGTGAAAAAAATGATTATTCCTACTATTTTCTATTCATACAGCGGTACAAGACCTCGTACAATGAAGGGACCGCTACGCCCCCTTATCTCAGTTACTTTGGCAAAAAAAAAAAAAAAAACTACATTTTCTATCATTTTCCAATATTCTGGATTTTCTGTGATTTTTTCATAATTTTTGCACCTTTTTTTTCAAAACGCACCGCTACGCTACGTAGCGCCCGCTTCGTAGCGTTTTGGCGGCGGGCGTAGCCGCTATTTTCATCCTTGATACCAAATGGATGTCAAAAAAGCATTTCTCCATAGGGATCTACAAGACGTCTAAATGCGGATACCACAAGGCGTCCCCTCTCCATCAAAGAGGTTTGTCTGTCGCCTGCGAAAATCGCTTTATGGTCTAAAGCAAGCTCCTCGGGCGTGGTTTGAAACCTTTAGGGGTCGCTTATGCGAAAATGGCTTTACTCAAAGCCCTTATAATCCCTCTTTCTATGCCACACATCCATTGGTGTTACTGTGCTTCTCATTTATGTTGACGATATTATTATCACTGGCACGGATGATGGTATGATCAAATCTCTCCAAGATTCCCTCACGAATTTTTTCCATATAAAGGATTTGGGCCCATTTCATTATTTTTTAGGCTTAGAGGTGCATCAATCTCTCAAAGGTCCATTTGTTAATCAACACAAATACACATCAGATCTTATCTAGTTGGCTGAACTCCATGATTCTCCATCTGTTGATATGCCTATAGAGGTAAATCTCAAGTTGAGTAAAGATGATGGCGATCTTCTTCCCGATCCTCATAACTATCGGCGCCTGGTGAGAAGTCTTGTCTAACTCACCATCACTAGACCTGACATATCCTATGCTGTTAATCTTATGAGCCATTTCATGACAGCTCCTAAACACCTTCATTTGACAGTTGTGAAGCGTATTACTCGCTATCCGCTGAGAACTGTTACTCGTGGTTTATATTATCCAAAAGATAATCTTCTTCGTCTGACCACTTATGCAGATGCTGTCTTGGCAAGCTGTCAAGGCACATGTTGCTCTACTACTGGTTGGTGCTTGTACCTTGGAAATTCTCTCATTTCTTGGAACTACAAAAAATAAGAACGTGTCCAGATCTTCCACGAAAGCATAGGCAATGTCTTCGGCTTGTTCTGAGACCTTATGGCTAGGAGGACTCCTTTCGGAACTCGGGTTCATTCAAACCTCTCCTACTTCATTGCATGCAAACAATACTGGGGCTATCCGAATCACTGAAAATCCCATCTTCCATGAACGCACCAAACATATCGAAGTGGACTGCCACTTTATTCGAGATGAATGTAAGCGTGATGTCATTAGTCTACCTCATGTCCCTACAGAGTTTCAATTTGCAGATATCTTCACGAAGGGACTTCCTCAACCTCTACATCAATTTCTTGTCTTCAAATTGCTACTTTATGACTCCTCAACATCAATTTGAGGGGGGGTGTCAATCCGAGCCCAAACTCGCATGCCCATTTAGGTCCAGTCATTGTATTTTACCATTAGTCAAAGCATACATGTACATAGTTTGTTGGCTACACTTTAGGATCTGAGATATGATTAGATATTATTAATTGGATGTAATTAGGGAATTATGCCCCTATATGTATAAAACACAGTCGGCCCTCAAAGGGTACTGCATTCGGCAAATTAATATGTTCTGTCTCCATCTCTCAAAATGACAGGGAGTGACCTTTTATTTTAATACTTGGGCCCGATTGTGGAACCCACCAATTAAGGTTGTGCCTTTTTTCTTTTTGTTGGGGCCCACTTAATTTTTTATTTGAATATACCATTAGGTGGGCCATGGGCCAAATTGGGGTCCATATGAGACCCTTTAAAAAATGATGGAGGGCATAATCGTGTAGGGCATTCGCTGCCCTTTTGTTTTCGCCAAAACGGAGGCATCAAGTGATAGAGATAGATAAAGGAAACGAGGGAAAACGAGGGAGGGAAACGAAAAGAAGAAAAATGAGGGAAGAGTTGTTGTTTTTGCTCCAAAGCTGCTGGTGCTACTTGTTAAACAGGCCCAAGGCCCATCTATGAGCCCATTTATCTCACGTGGATTTAAGTTGGGGACCATTGTACACATTTCTTTCTTTGGTTGCTTCCCTACCATAGATATACTAATTGATGTAATTAGTTTCCTTCCTAACTTAGAATCCTAAGTGATGTAATTAGTTGCTTTCCAATCTTAGGATCTTGATGAAAGGCATGTATATACCTATAAATTGAAGGTCGATCTCCAAAGGAGAAAAATAATAATAGAATACAATTCTTGAAATTGTCATGGTATCAGAGCAAGGCTCAAGGCAATAGGGATAGAGAGAATAAGTCTCTCTCGTGCAGAAAATAGATCTAGGATCTATTTCAAGATTTTTCCAGCGACATCTCCATTCCAGCGAACTCTTCATTCTGTGTCAAAAGCATCATCTTGGTGGCCCACCTCTGATCAACAGATAAACTTCAGATATCTCTCCCACTCTGGTCGCCTGGTATTTCTAAGACTTTTGGTGATTTTTCTACAATTTTTTAGAGACTCCAGGTTGGTGTTTTACTCATCCTCAAGTTTTTTTTAGAGATTCATATTGTTTTCATCAAGACCGTCCAGAATCTTGAATCTTCAGTAGATTCAGATCATTCTTGTTTCAGTAGAAAACATGATAGGAGGCTTACTCATATCAGTCCTCTGATCTTTGCCCAGGACCATCAATGGGCCCCACGTAGTGGATCTTCCGCCACTGACAGGGTCGTCTGGGGCTCTTTTTTGTGCTAATTACAGTGGTTTGTTGGGTTGTTCCTCCCTGCTTGGTTGGATTGAGTTTTCTACACACGGTAAGGCATCCTACATATTGTTCTGTTGCTCTGCTCTGTTTCTGCTGTTGCTGCTATTCCAAATTGCTTCCAATAAGTTACATTACTGCTATTGTTGTTGTTGTTTGCTGTCTTGATCTCTTTTTTTTTGCCATTATCAATTTGATATGGAAAAATCTGAGGTTACTTTGATCAAATTCGCTGGACAAAATTACCCTGCGTGGTCTTTCCAATTCCAAATCTACCTAGAAGCTAAGGAATTGTGGGGTTTTGTTTCTGGTGCTGATCCTAAACCCACTGAGGATGAAAAGAAGATATCCTCATGACATACTAAAGATGCCAAAATCAAATCATGGATTCTGGGATCCATCGAGCCACATTTGATAATGAATCTCAAGCCTTACTCAACCTCTAAATCCAAGTGGGAGTATTTAAGAAAAGTATATCATCAAAATAACTCTGCACGTCAATTTCATCTTGAATGTGCAATTGCTGAGTATGCACAAGGGACCTTGTCGGTACAAGACTACTATTATGGATTCCGTACAATGTGGTCGGAATACGATAGTATTAAGTATGCTGAGGTGGCTGATAATGTCTTGACAGTGATTCAAGATCTTCAGGCCTCTAGTCAAAGGGATCAATTTTTGATGAAACTGCAAAATGAATATGAAAGTGTCCGATCTGCTCTGATGAATCCGACGCCATTACCTTCCTTGGATGTATGCTTGAATGAACTCCTACGCGAAGAACAGCGCATTGCGACCTCTGCTCATATAGCCCAACAAAAGACGGAAACCTATTCAGTCGCACTCTCAGCAAATAAGGCCTCTCAGCCTCCGCTTCGAGACTTGAGCAAAACACAGTGTTACAGCTGTCAAAAATTTGGGCACATTGCAACTCAATGCAAACAGAAGGTTTGCAACTACTGTAAAAAGTCGGGACATATCATCTCTGAATGTCGCCGCCGCCCACAACGTCCATCACCACCGTCTTAGACTCCACAGTATCAGCCTCCACATGCGTATGTTGCTTCTTCGGATATACCTGCTCCTACATTTGCATCCTCACAGCCTGGGCCCTCATCCTCTCTCACTCCTAAATTAGTTCAATAGATGATTGTCAATGCCCTATCTGCTTTTGGTCTCTCAGGTACATCCCCTCCATCTTCTACTTGGTTTCTTGATTCCGGGGCGTCTAATCATATGACAACTTCTAGTGCACCACTCTCCAATGTGCAAAGCTACAATGGCCCTCTTCAAATACAAACTGCTAACGGGGGCCATATTCCCATTACTGCTATCGGTGACATCCCTGGTCCCATTCCATTTAAAAATGTTTATCTGTGTCCCAATTTAAGTTCCAACCTTTTATCAGTCGGGCAGCCTAGGTTCTGCACGCTTAGGCTGGTGACGACGGTATCGATGTTCATTTTGGAATTCGGGGAGTTTTGCCAAGTGTAAGCTTCTGTTCTAATCTTGTTTTAGGTTCTGGATTGATTTTTATCTTAATGATTTAAGTCCGAAACTCGAAATGTAACCAAGATTCACAACTTGGGCTAGACAGGAAACCTAGGCGCATCTGTGTGTGCGCCTAGGTGTTTCTGTGAACTTGGACGCACCTATGTGGGCGCCCAAGTGGTGTCTTGATGCTCTTCGACCGTCCAACTTTGGTTCGAGGTTCCGCGACCCCACCATCAGTTCTTGGTTGGCAAATTGATGCTTGTTGATTCTCCCGCATCAATTTGAGGGGGGGTGTTAAACAGGCCCAAGGCCCATCTATGGGCGCATTTATCTCACGTGGATTTAAGTTGGGGACCATTGTACATATTTCTTTCTTTGGTTGCTTTCCTAACATAGATATACTAATTGATGTAATTAGTTTCCTTCCTAACTTAGAATCCTAATTGATGTAATTAGTTGCTTTCCTATCTTAGGATCTTGATGAAAGGCATGTATGTACCTATAAATTGAAGGTCGATCTCCAAAGGAGAAAAAGAATAATAGAATACAATTCTTGAAATTGTCACTACTGCGATTCCATGCTGCTGCTGCGACTGTGGTGGCTGCTACTAGTGCTCGATGGTGTTGCCAGGGGCGGCTTGACTACAAGGCAAGAAAAGCCCTTGCTTTAGGCCCCCCAAAAATAAGGCCCCATAGTATCACTTCCTATTAAAATCATTTTTTCATATTCTAAAAAAGCATTAAAGCAACATCAACTGTTGTTTTTTTCTCCCCCAAAAAATAAGGCTCCATAATAGTAATTAGTATCGCATCTCACACTAAGATATTTTTCACATTCCAAAAGAGTATTAACATACTTTATTTTATTATTTCTAAAGCAACCAACTTTAAAGATTTACTTATCTGGTTTCATCTTTTTTTTAATAATATATGCGGGTGTGTTTGATAATATATGTAGGTATTTTTTTATAATATAAGTTAATCATAACTCACTAACTCAAATATAATTTATCTTTTCATATTGAAAAAGCTACATCAAATTCGAAACTCATCTACATCTACAATCTTTGTGGCCAACAATGATAAATCACTAAATCACGTTCTATTGTTCTATGCTTTCAGGATTTTTTTTTAATTCCAAGCTTGTATTGTATGTTTATTATAGTTAGTGTTTGTTTTATTTTTAATATTATTAGTTATAATTTATAAATGATAAGTATGTCTATTAGAAAATATGAATCCAGGTACTCAAAAATTAAAAAAAAAGAGAAGAATAGATAATTTGAGGCCTTAATTAGGATTGTCGCTTTAAGACTCAAATTGTCTCGAGCAAGCCCTGGGTGCTGCTGGTGGTGCTCGTGCTCTCCAGGTATGTCTCCTTACAGCTGCTATTCTTTCTTTCTTTCCTCCTTTCGTTCTTTCTTCATCTTTCACTAGGTTGGACAAATATAGGGGTAGGGATTTTTCCATTTTGTTTTTTGTTTTAGACTTTTGTAGTTGTGCCCGTTACATAGCGATGCTAATTTAATGTAGCGGCCGCTACAATTGTGAGCACCGATAAATATCAAAAAGCGTAGCGGTCTCAATTTAGCGGCTCAAATTTTTGGCAAATGTATTGGCGTACATGCATGCCTCGTGTCAAGTGGCTTAGTAGTACATGGTTCATAATCTGCCCAAACAGTACTTTTCTCTAATTCATACTACTGATATCACAAGAGATGACTTTGTTTAAGATGCTCAATAGTCCAGATTCAACAAACAAACATTATTTGGGATAATTTTAAAGATAGACTGGCAAATGGAGTACGTACAATGAGGGTCAAAATTTTGGATATTTAATGACGTGCGCAATTGGCCCGGATTGAAAGTGCATGCATGCACTTGAGATATGGATGCATGCAAATTGGTCATAATCTGCCCAATAGTCAGCACTTTTCTCTAACTCGGAATTCTAATTTCACAAGAGCCGACTTACTTGTTTAAGAAACCAAGAACTATAATCCTTAAGTTGATACTCCTTATACCTGAGAAGACCATAATAATAACAACACAATGAATGGCAGGTCAGAGAAAAGAAAGCAAATGCATGCTCTGTTAATTTCTGATTGGAAAATGCTGCTTGTTCCAGAAACCAAGAAAGACAATCTTAAAGTTGATACTCGTTGACCAGAAATAATAATAACATAATGAATGGTGGGTGTGGGTGTGTGCAGGCACGCATGTGAGAGAGATAGAGAAGGGGGATTTTCAACAATGAAACAGCACTTGTTGATCCTGTTATGGATCAGTAGCCTTCAAGGAGCCCAACTACTCTAATCATCATCGCCATCAAAAGAACCTTACCTATTTAAATAAAGAACATAATGCTCTCTCTCTCTCTCTCTCTCTCTCTCTCTCTCTCTCTCTCTCTCTCTCTCTCCACATATAAATGCCCCTTTATTCTAAGTGGCACTGAGGTACGCACAACTCCTTTTGTTTATCTCCAATTTGTCATCACAGTACTAAACCTATTAGTTATATCCAACTCAAATTCCCCATTTTGTCATATAATTGACCCTAGGTATCTAAACCTATTGCAATGTTCTCCAGTCCACTCCATGTGCAAAATAGATACACTATCTTCATTCTACTGGTTTTCAACCTATTTATCTCGAAGTTTTCCTCTACAATTTAAGCTTATAATAAACCTACCTTTTTGGGGGTCATTCCCATCACAAGGTAAGTTTCTTAAATGTATTCAATCAAGTTTGCTAGAGTCAAATTAGTGGTGAGTTATGTGCCGTGATTGATCTACATGTTTGCATTTTCTTGACCCCCGTTTGAGGCATCATCGATTGAATGGCTAGCGTGGGAGGTTATCCATACTGTGACTGAGTCAGGTGCAGGAGATGTTCGGGAAGTCTCATAGAGCCTTGATGCTAGACTGCAGCTAGCCCCGCCGTGTTTTGTGATATCTACTACTTGGAGTAATTTGGGCAAGTGCAGGGGCGGAACCAGGATTTCATCTTGGGGGGGTCCAAATTTGAATAAATTTTTATTTCACCAATTATTATAACTATCATACTTTTAACTTTTCTTTCAACATGGTTGTAAGTTCAAGCAAGAAAAATGTATTACGATTCAAGACTAAATTTGACATGAAAATTAAAATCGGTATATATTCAGCCTTAACAAAATATAAGCAAAGAAAAGTTGTAAAATAATTGTTTTGTTAGTACATTTCAACTCAATCATCTATCAAAATGGAACTCGACGTTCTTTCAAATCTTTCAAATCTTCTATGATTGATTCTGTGCTAAGCTTCTCAGCAATTTCTTTTTCAATGTACACAATCAAAGAGTCAGAGAGAAAATCATCCTCCATTTTGTTGCGAAGCCTAGTTTTGACAATATTCATAGCTGAAAATGATCGTTCAGTAGTTGCAGTAGAAACTGGAAGAGTAAGCACAAGTTCAATCACTCTAAAAACAAGTTGGTAGACTGTTGATCTTCTAGTCTTTACCAACCATTGACACAGATCAGAAATAGTTGACAATTTTTTAAAGTCTGAATGTCGAACTACATTATACTCATAATGGTGAAGTTCCATTCTCAATTGCATTTTCTCACTTTCTGTGAAGTCTCGAGGATAAAAATTCTCTACCAACTTGCAAATATCATCGCCTCTGAAAGATTCATGTGCATTTCGAGGATCCAAAGCTGAGCTAAGAAGAAGCAACTCTACTGCATGCTCACTAAACCGACCATTTAATTCTTGTAATTGAGAATCAATCGCAGCATAAAAAATTTCTATTCGACAATGATGCTCAATTGTAAACTCATCTTGTTGATGGCGGGCTCGACCTCGTCTCGCAACATAACGAGCATTCATATCTGGGACATCTATATTGCGTGCCTCACAAAATGATTTCACCTTGGTAAGTAAAACATCCCACCCAACATCTCTCAATTTTTGGATAAGTGCTTTAGTAGATGAAACAAGATGCATGGCATTTAAAATGTCTTGAGATTGACATTGCAAAGCTTGACAAAGTAATTCAGTGATCTCCATGATTTCTTTCATAAGATGCAAGATGAAAACAAATTCAAATGAAGTCATTGCCTCGTAAGCTGAGTCTGCATCTCCTCGTTGAGAAAAAGTAGTTCCATCCTCAATGATGTTAATTAGAACTACACATGTTGGACTAAACATCTTTATCAAGCTAGAAACTGATTTCAAGTGAGAACTCCAACGAGTATCTCCTGCCCGTTGTAAAGAACCAATTTGATTAAGTCCTCTCCCACTTTCGAGCTCATCAATGGCAATCAAATGTGCAATTTCAGCAGCTTGGGCAACTTTTAACTCATCATTACGCTTGCATGACGCGCCAACAATATTGACAATAGAAGTCAATTTAGTAAAAAATTGATAAATTGGATTAACTTCTTTTGATGCTGCAACTAATGCCAATTGCAAGCAATGTGCTAAACAATGGACATAGTAAGCATATGGACAATCCTTCAAAATCAAAGCTTGTAATCCATTCCACTCACCTCGCATATTGCTTGCACCATCGTATCCCTGCCCTCGAATATTCTGAACATCGAGATTATGATAAGACAATACAGCATATATCTCATTTTTTAAGGTCAATGATGCAGTGTTGGAGACATGAACAAGCCCAAAAAAACGCTCTCGCACAAAGCCATCTTTGTCGACGAATCTCAAAACTATAGCCATTTGCTCCTTCTTTGACTCATCACGAGCTTCATCAACAAGTATACAAAATTTCGCATCACCAATTTCTTCACGAATTATCTTCTTCACTTTCGTTGAAAAAACATGGAGAATTTCTTTTTGGATATTTAGTGATGTGTAAGAAGCATTTTTTGGAGCTTTATCTAACACAACTTGTGCAACTTTCTCATTATAAGAACTCAACAAATTCAACATTTCAATATAATTTCCACGATTGATTGAACTATGACTTTCATCGTGGCCTCTAAAAGCACAACCTTGAAATGTAAGCCATCGGACTGTATCAATTGAAGCCGTAAGCCGTAATCGATTGTTTGCAATTTCTTCCGAAGTGAATTTGTCAAACACTTTCTGTATGTGTTGAAATTGATTCATCAAGTCTTCACATGATCTCTCAGCAACTTTATGAGGAGAGTTAGGATCCTTCCCCACATGACTCAATAAAGCACAATTTTTTCCATCTTTAACTTTCTTCCAATTCTTAAATCCAGTAAGAGTGAATGCATTTTGCGAAGCAAGTCCAGTTTGCTTATTAAAAAGATAGCATGGTAGACAAAAAATAGCATCTTTCTTTGGGGAATATTCCAACCATGAAGGAAATAGCTTGAACAACGAATATTGAAAGCTACGAAGATGAGTTGTTGATCCAGATTTCGGATACTTTGAAAGCATAGGTTGGTATGGACCAACCTTAATGTACTTCCGTCGAATTTCATCATGCCGATTAATATCATAATCCCATATCTGTGGACGCAATCCTGGATCACGCTCTAATGAACTAATATCAACTTCATTGATTTCAGTTCTTTGTGATTTTGTAGGACGATCTTCAGAAATTGGATTCTCAACATTAGAGGTCGGCAATGAAGCATCGGCTTCTAAGTTTTGAGGATTTTTTCTTTTAAAAAATCCATCAATTGTAGACGACTTTCCCATCTACAAATCAAATAAAAATCATATTTATTATATGTCCAAAATCAAATAAAAAGTATTCATTGTCTCAAAATATGAACCATTCATCAAACAACTCAATAAACACACGGGTGATTAGCGCTCAAAATGCATATATATATATATATCTATATATATATACATCCATTAAATATTGGTATCATAAATCTCTAGTCCTTAATACAAGGCCACTATCTTCAAATCAGTGCCAAATTCAAGATGATAGGTCTTTTAGAAGTGAATTGACTTATGATGGTTCTAAGAAATTGCACTAACATTGCTAAATACAAGATTGCACAAATACAAGATTTAAAAAACCGGGGGCTGAAATGAATTATCTTGACCAGGTCCTCCCATTTCCCTCCCACCTAATTAAGGATAGTAAAACAATGACAGGATGGAAGGCGCCTTTTCTATTCTTAACCCCACCCCTACTTAAACTCAAAGAAAGCAATTCAATCAAATCAAATCCCCATCTAACAAACTTAACAAACCCTCGTCCATCTCCCTCCCAAATAAACAACACCCAACTCAACCCCTCTTCAATCTCCCCTTCCCTCCCTCGCTCTCTTTCTCTCTCCCTCCACAGCCTAAGTGGCTAACAGTCACAGAGTAACAGTTCCAGCAGGTAAAAAAAAAAAAAAAAACTCCCAAAGATTATAGATCTAAAAAAAAAAAAACAATAATAAAAGGTAGAGAAGAAGCCAAGGAGCCTACCATGAATCATGAATGTATTGTGAATGATAACTGATAAGAGAAATAGAGAATAGAGAAGCCTTCACAGTCACAGCCCCTGAGCCCTAGGCATATCAGTGCCAAGCTCAAAGAGTCCTCCACTGCTCCACAAACATTATCTTCTTCCTTCTCATCATTCATCAAACAAATCCTTGCATCTGCAACATTCACAAAAATCGGAATCACAAAGCTGAAAAAACGAGAGATTGATCGTTGATGGATTTCACAAACGACCCATTTTCAAACGAGACATTCACAAATCACAAGCCTTACAAAGTTGAAAATAAGACTGTCTTCAAGCTGTGGCTGTGGCCTGTGTGGCTGACTGGCTGTGTCACTGTCGCTGGGAGAGTGGGAGTCACGACAGAATGGAGTAACCGAATAGAATAGGGATGGTGGCCTGGTGGGGCTGGAAGCCTGGAAAGGTTTTGGAAAACTGGAAAGGGGATAGGGATTAGGGCTGGCTGGATGCCTGGAAAGGTCTTGGAAAAGAGGCTGGGTCCTGGGAAATGGGAATAGGGAAAGGGGCTTTTAAGTTGTGTGTGGGCCTGTGGGGGGCCAGGGGCATGATGGACAAAAACTGGGGGGGCCCATTTTGTGTGCTGTTATAACCTTTTCAAAAGCCTGGGGGGGGGGCGGCCCAACTGTGGTTCCGCCACTGGGCAAGTGGTACTGGTACTGGATAGAAAGTGATAAATGCTATCGTGGTGCAGGTTTACCCTGTACATATCATATCGTGGTGTATCGTGGTGACGTCTATCCTGTACATATTATATCGTGGAGAGATGTACCTTTGCCATGTACTTTCATTAAACTCACTCACTAGTCATTTGTTACCATAGTTTATCGTGAATTGCAATATGATATGATTTGTTATTTTTTGTACTCTATCAGCATGCATATGCTTTATGGGAAATTCTATTCGCACCCACTGGAAGTGATGAATACACCCACAACTTAAATAATTTTTAATTACTAAAATGCCCTCGGGTGAAAGGACGAAATTGCCCTTACCATCAACATCTGTCTTCCTCCTTTGGTTCACCAGCAGCAGTCTCCAGTCTCTTCTTCTTCTACTTCTTCTTTTTCTTCTTCTTCTCCTCTTCCTATCCCTTTATCCATTCCTTTCTCACTGCACCTCTGTACTCCTTCTTCCTCATTGATTTTCATCTCCTTCATCATCATTTCTTCTAACTCTTTTTAATATATCATCAAGTCTCATCCATTTATTGAACGAACTTGGAAGTACAATTATCCCTACACCACATTGTGTATTTAAAGTAGGCATTTGCAATATGGAAAAGCAGTTGACGATCTACGAAAATGAGGTAAATACATTTTGACTTCATTTCGTTCGTTTTTTTTTGTTTTCTCGCGTCCTGCACGACATTCTATATACCGTGCAAAATTATTTTACACGGCGTATATATACCGTGCAAAATTATTCTGCACGGCATATATATACCGTGCAAAATTATTCTGAACTGCCTATATATACCGTGCAATATAATTTTGCACCGCCTATATAAACCGTGCAGAATAATTTTGCACCGCCTATATAAACCGTGCAAAATTAATAAATGAGTGTGCAGTGCTAATCTAAAAATTTGTGATTTGCAGGAGGTTGAATCAACCGGTGCCAGTGAGTGCCTTTTGGATTTTACAAATGTCTTCACCACTGACATGATATTCAGAAGTCGAGAGGGCCTAATCCAATGGACAAGGGATGTTGGAAAGAAACATGGCTTGGTAATTGTAATCAAGACTTCGGATGCTGGTGGAGATGGACGGAAGCCGAGAGTCGTTTTTTCTTGTGAGAGAAGTGGTAGTTACAGGAGTCCATCGAAGGTATTCGAGAAGAGAAATCCTAAGAAGGCAACGGGAACGAAGAAGTGTAGTTGCCCTTTTTCTTTGAAGGGTCGAAAGTTGGCAACTGACGACGATTGGATGTTAACAGTGGTTTGTGGGGTGCACAATCATCCAAACGCACAGCATCTAGAGGGGCACTCGTTTGCTGGGAGGCTTTCTGTGGAAGAAATCAACGTTTTGATTGATATGTCTAATAGTTTGGTGAAACCGAGGAACATCCTTCGAACATTGCAGGAAAGGGATGTGCACAACACCACTACAATTAAGAGTATCTACAATGCTCGCCAGAAGTTTAGGGTGACAGAGATGGCCGGTCGATCACAAATACAGCAACTCATGAGACATTTGGAAGAGAACAACTACATTGAGTATCACACTAGCAACGATGCTACAGATGTTATCATGAACCTATTCTGGGCACATCCATCATCTATTCAATTATTACGTGCATTTCCAAAAGTTTTGATAATGGATTCCACATACAAGACTAATAGATATCGACTTCCCTTGCTTGAGATTGTTGGTGTCACATCTATTCAATTGACGTTCTCCGTTGCTTTTGTGTACCTTGAATCAGAGAGGGAGGCCAATTATAGATGGGCTTTGGAGAGGCTTAAGGAATTAATGGATGGATGCATCACGACCCGTGTGATTGTCACAGACAAAGAGTTAGCGCTGATGAATGCAATAAATGTTATTTTTCCGAATGCAGCAAACTTATTATGCAGGTGGCATATTTCTAGGAACATCTTGGCAAATTGTAAGAAGTGTTTTGAGACCAACGACAGATGGGTTGCATTTATCTCTTGTTGGAACACGTTGGTACTCTCTCCAACTGAAAGCGACTACACGCAAATGCTAAGTGCTTTGGAACGGAATTACTGCGGGTATCCACATGCTGTTGATTATGTGAAGACCTCATGGTTGAATAAGCATAAGGAGCAATTTGTGGCTGCATGGACGGATCGGCATATGCACTTTGGGAACGTCACTACTAACAGAGCTGAGAGTGCACATGCAAAATTAAAGAGACACCTAGGCACATCGAGCTGTAGCTTTGATTCGTCTTGGCAGGTTATACATGCCTTGCTAGAGTTGCTTTTTACAGAAATAAAGGCTTCTTTTGAAAAGAGTTTGAACACCGTGCAACATAAGTTCAAACCGGCACTGTTTCGTGAATTGAGAGGATTTCTATCAAGGAATGCTTTGGATATAGTGTTAAATGAGTCGTTAAGGGCTAGTGATATTGGTCCAGATTCTACATCATGTGGGTGCGTGTCACGCCCCCGAACCGGAACCTCGGGGGCGGGAATGGGATTTATGCATATGTATTTTACTTCTCCCAGGATCCGCGTGTGTGAAGACAACACATTCTGAATATTTTGCGGAAGCTTTCGTGGTGTTGCAACCCGGAGTCCGTGGCCATCGGATTCCGTGTCGCACTCAACCTCTAGCATATAGCTATTATATCAAGAATCATATCAGACTGGAGTAAACCATCACAATAAATTACAGAGCTGACAGTAACAGGATATTACATTCCCATATATGTTCAAGTTACAATTATCAATGTACATTAATTAAGAATCCCAAGAAAAAGGCTAATAAAAGCCATACAACAAAAAGCTATAATCACTACCCCAAATATGACGTAGCTCCGATGTCAAGCTCAATGTCTACATGACATAGTCGACCAAACAACCTGTAAAACATGGCTCCACAGCCAACTCAAGCACTCAACTCGGGACGAAGAAATCTGAACCTGAGTACCAAAAGTAGTGGATCAGACACGACGTTCTGGTAGGTGGATGAAAAGATAACAAATATACTGCAGAATAAAACATATGATAAATCATGATACTCGATCAAATGCTGCATATAATTAAACGGGTGCAAAAGTCGGGAATCTCGGGAAAAACTTGTATTCATTTCAAGCATGGGTAAAACATGAATATCTAATAAAACATGTGTTCGTTTACATCATATATAATCATAGATATTTGACAATCGGGTGTTCGTCTAAAACATGTATGAATATAGCAGTATGGCAAAACAACGTTCATTTGAAACTTAAGTAAAAACATAAGTATACAACAAGCCAGGTATTCATAGCAGTCTGGCAAAACCAATGTCCATTTGAAACATATGTGAAAATACGGATATTTAACAAACCGGGTGTTCATTTAAAACAGGTGTAACCAAAGAAATCTGACAAAACTAATGTTCATCTATCCATAATTCAAAGCATGGGTATTCCACAAATCGGGCATCGTTTAAAAACAGGTATAAACATAGGAATCTGGCAAAACATGTGTCATTTAAAACATATTTCAAAGCATGGATATTTCACAATTCGAGTAATCATTTAAAACAGGTATAAACATAGGGATCTGGAATACAAGTGTCATTTAAAACAAAGCACGGGTATTTAACAATTCGGGTATTCATTTACAACATGTACAATCATATAAATCTAGTAAAACCATTGATCGTGTGAAACATATGTAAAAGTATGGGTATTCACCCAACCGGCATTCATTTAAAACATATACGTGTACAAGGAACAGAAAACAACATAATAACAATAACTGAATTAACTTTGGAGAATATTAACACTTGTCTAAATAACAACTTTCATAAAGGAAACAAATCATTTATCGGAAAACATATAAGCAATATAAAACATGTCGGGTATCCAAGGGATCGGGAACTGGCAAGATGGCAATCACAAGAAGCTAAGTCCTCTATCACCGAAGTGACAAGAGTATAACGGGACGTTGGTCTCAGTCACACAAGGTGAGGAGACTCAACGTAAATCATATATACAATATAAATATACGGGAACGGGACCACGGTAGCGAACTGGGTATCGGGACGGGACCACGGTAATAACCGGGTATCGGGATCCAAACTGCAGCTGGCGGGACGGGAGAGGGATTTCCAAGTCGGTGGATCAAACCGACAAGGTATCCAAGCTTAGTGATGCCGACTCATAGGTCAAAACCAATCGAGACATATGCAAGTAAATCAAGTACAGTAAATAAACGGGTAAAACGGGGGTGCTCAAGGGCACACTGTCATTTCATATCGGGCAATACATTTCGGGATCAATAACTGTTACTAATGTAACTTCAATGCTTTCGGGAAAACGAGTCATGTAATGCAAATCTCGGGAAAAGAGGTGAAACAATGAACTATAACAATTCCGGGAAAAATATTAATTTCAAGATCTATTTAAGTGAACAGGGGTCCCGTATGTCGATTATAATAATTTACTTGGTACTCCTCGAGTTTGAAGACATTCCGGGCTCCTTATGCACTTTTACTATTTCCAAAACTTAAAATGAGCTTATGGGTAGTACTAGATGTTACAATAGCAAAAATCAAGATTATAAACGGTCCATCCTAGGCATTACACTAATCCGGAAACATCGAGCAACCTATTCAGTCACCGAAAGGAATAGAATTCGCGATAACCAAGGGAAAGACTTGTGTTTAGATATAAAGAAGATATCGCGTCGTTCCATCCCGTTCAAGATTGAAATGGATTGAACTTCGATGCCACCGAACCAATCGTGAGGCGTGTCGGCTCAAGACATTCTCACACATGGTCCAAACAGTCCAAAAAGGGTAAGGGTCCCACCTAAAACCAAGGATTAGTGCCTAGATCATCACCATTCTTTCTTTTAGTTCCCTAGTCTTAAAGACCTTAGATCAGGGCATAATTGGTCTTAGCACTAAGGTATATACCCCTGGGACTCATAGAAAGCCCAAAGGTTTAAAAAAAAAACACAATATCAAATTTCACTGCACCAGTGCATTAAAACAGTTCAACGTTATCCCATAGTGGCCTATGCCAGGCAGACCGCATCGCTCGAGCGAATCGAAGAGTTCGCTAGAGCGAACTCATCGGTCGAGCGGTTATTTACATGCGTTCGAGCGACCAAGCTACTGGAAATGCCCGAATCCTTTCCTGGACATGTCGCTCGAGCGAAGTGTCATGGTCGCTCGAACGAACTGTCCAGAAATGGGTTCCGGACCAGTTCAGCTGTCCTCTTTCTCTTCCTTTTTCCTTTCCCTTCCAACACTTAAACAATCACATAGAACTATAAACAAGGAGACTAAAATACATGTTTCCAAGACAATAATATGAGCTAAAGAGCTCCTCATTTCAAGTTTCTCCCTTTCCATTCTTTCCATTCACAACAAATCTCAAGGTGGAGAAAACTCATTCATGTGAAATCATTTGAAACCTTGACAATATGATGCATACATTTTCCAAGCATGAACAAGAGGGAAATAAACTCATCAATAAGCACATTTCGAAATCCATATTAATCATAGTAAAGACAACTACTAAAATCACCAAACCCTTAATGAAACAAGATTTTTCTCACAAAACATGTTATAATCAAAACGATCCAATCATCCACTTGCCTTGGGTCTCAATCTAGCAAACCAAGCTCCTAATCAACTTTCAAGCTCAAGATCCCCAATCTCTACAAAAACCCCCAAAACAAACCCTAAAATGGGTTAAGCAATGAAATGACAAGGAAACCTCTCAATAGTCAAGGTGGAGCTTCTCTAAGGCTAGAAGATTACAAATCTAGAAGATGAAGAAGAACACTTACTTGCAAGGTCCTCTAATGGACAAGGTAAGCTCAAAGGAAGTCTTGTGATGGCGGGTTCTCTTCACAAATGGTATCAATGGAAAGCTTGCAAGATGAGGAAAAGGTTGGTGATCCCCATTTCTTGATTGATGAACTATTGGTGTGGCTTGGAGATGGAGAAGCAAGAAGAAGAAGAAGAACACAAGGGAAAACCCTAGGTTGCTGGTTTGGGCTGGAAAATGAAGATGGAAAAGGAAGGAGATGGGTTCCTCTTATAAGCAAGGAGGTTTGGGTCCCACAACTTAAGGGACTAGTATGGCTGAAATCATTTAATTCGGGACCTCAGATGGATTCGACGAAGAAGGAAGAAATGATCGTCGAAATATCTAGTTTTCAAAAAGTATATGTTTCACGGATTTCGAGAATATCGAGTTTTGGGTACAGATTTGGTGTGAAAAGACTGTTTTGCCCTCAAGGCCAAGAAATTGGGTTTCGGGTTCTCAAATGGATACGGGATCAATATGAAAGTTGTAGGATTCCTCAAGATGAATGCAACGGGCCAAAAACACAATACGAAACAAATCGGGAAAATCTCACAAGTAAATGCAAAGCCGAAAAGGGAACCCCCAAAGGGCCCCACAAGCTACCAAAGCACTCCAAAGCCCAAAACTAGAAGAAAAACCATTCTAGCTCACAAACTAAACCCGACAAATACTAATCCCACTAAAAGAAACTAATCCACAAATAAAACAACACTAATCCAAGAGATTAGGGGTCGGGTTCTCACAGTGCGTAATCCGACGGACTCATGGTTTGCCATGTGCACATGAAATTGCCGAGTACATAAGGGAAGGTTCTCATATACCACTGAGTAGTGTCCACCACTATTGGCGGAAGCTTAATTTAGAAGCCACTATGGTGAACAAAGCCCTTGAGTTGACCACAACTTCAGAGTTCGAGTTGATCACTAAGGGCCCGTTTGATAAATTTACTAATAAAGTCAAGTTAAGTTAAACATCCCATCAAAAACACTTTTTACAAAAATTCCCTCCATCTTTTCCAAAAAAAGTCAAAAAGCAACTACATTTACTCACTAAAAGACAAAAAATCTACATTTCCCCATACAAAAAGTCAAAAATATTCCATTCCAAACAACTAAAAACAAAATATCATCATAACTTACTTATATTTTATTCATTCTTTTCATTTCACTTCACTCCACCTTATTTTAAAAGTAAATTACCAAACGGGCCCTAAGAGATTTCAAAGTAGTGATCAGAAGGGTAAAATACAAATTTTAAGAAAACTTAGAGAACTCGGTTGTCCTTCATCTACTTCTCTTATCGAACCAGACGTAAAATTGAATACCCGCGGTCGGTCATCATCGAAAAGAAAGAAGTTGGATAGATCTACGCGTCGGGAACCATCTAATTTTGAATACGCACTGTCGATAAAAGATAGCGTTCCAGGTAGATTAAGCAATACAGTTGCAACGAAGAATAAGGAGAAAATGACTGTCCGTCGCACTCGGTCATGTACGTTTCTGCATTTGCTTCCTCAGTCTTTGGGCCCCTATATCCACACTATTAAGGATGTTGCAGCTGATGGTAACTGTGGATTCAGAGCGATAGCTGGTCTCCTAGGACTGGGCGAGGATAAATGGATGCAGGTTAGAATGGATTTGAGCAATGAATTGCAGAGGTATCAAAATTATTATGCACTGGTCTATGGAGGAGAGGACAGGGTTGGGGAGCTGTATTACGCATTATGTTACTTTGAAAGCAATCCTTCATTTGATCGATGGATGACAATGCCAGACATGAGTCACTTAATATCTTCATATTATAACGTTGTATTGGTCCTTCTTTCACTGCAGCAGTGCCTTACTTTCCTGCCTTTGAGATCATCCCCGATTCCATCAAGTTCTTACAAAGTGCTCGCGGTTGGTTTCGTCAATGGAAACCATTTTGTTCAGGTCTTCATGAAACCCGAATCACCCATCCCTCCCATTGCTACAAATTGGCATAGACACCACCATCCTGAAGCAGACGGATGGCAGATCCCATATGCAAAGAGCATCGAGCAATTCAGAGAATTGATTGGAAACAGTGTCGCAGCGCAGGAGTCGGTCAATCTTGACAGCGATTGATTATGTGTACTCTCCATTTGATGTAAACAAACATATTACCTATTTTGTATTGGATGGCCAATGAATTCGATCAGGTCTTTATGTGTTTATGTTGTGTATTAATTCATTAATAATATTCCAAAGAAGGTATTACTTCATTAACAACTGCTCGGTTAAACATGGCTGGGCAAATTTGTTCTGCACGGCGAATATGTTCCGTGGAAATGGATAATGCACGGCATACAGTTGCCGTGCATAAACTATTTGCACATTAATAAAGTGCCGTGCACACTCTATTTGCTCGGAACATGGTGGCCGTGCAGTGTATTTTAGCAAATATTCGGACAGAAACACATAACATACATATCCATATAAGGCCCATACAAGTTCAAACATAAAAAAGTGTATCCTCAAAACATCCATTAAAAAAATGGATACATCCAAAAAATCAGGTGATCCATCCATACATATCCAAAAAATTCCTTAAATCCCAAAAATGGATAAACCCATCCATACATCCTCTAAAGTGTATGCTTTAATTTCCCATCCATACAGACTTAACAAAAGAATAAGACAAAAAAAAAAAAAAAACCCTCATGCCATCATGGATCTGTACGTCGTCGGTACATCACCTGCAAGCCATCCAGGATCTCGAGGGTGGTTTGGAGTGCCCGGTAATAGAAATCTGCAGGCTGTTTCGTTCGTGCAATCGTAGCGCGGAGATAGTCCCTCGCCCGAGTGATCTGTAAGAAACAATTAACTGTGTCAATACCTAAGATAAGTATAACAAATGGATGCATAATGTTTCGATAAAGTACAAACACTCACCACTCTTGGAGTCGGGTCAGCTACACCCTCATTAGGGTGATAGTGGGAATGACGTTGGGGGTTCTGTACTCGAGGGTGTGAAATCCTAGAAAACCACTCGAGGTAGTCGGGTGAGCACTCCCATGCATGTTGCGCTTGATGGCCGCGGTGCGCTAAGGACAATACATGATCCTCCCAAGTAACCCAGTACTGGTCTAGAAATCTGTAAGAGACCCTGTATTGTCCAGCAGTAGATCCCCGAGATGCACGAATGGGGGCGAGCGGTGCTGGTGGGATGGTCTGTACATATCCAAACTGTCGGAGAACCCTATGTGGATGGTAGGGTTTAATGACATCTAGCGCTCTCAAGCAACCACAGAAGAAAGATATCTGATGGAATGGATGATGAGCCCTGACACCAGTATATGGATCCCACTGGACCTGTGGCAAGTAAATGAAAGAACTCATTATTATAATAAAAATTTGTTCATTGAAAAAAAGTGCAACATTATACCAAGGACCCCATATGGGTGCTCACCTGACTCGGATGTAGGTCATCCAGCCTCTCACACAACAGTTTTATGTTCTCCCTCGCAATCCCAGAATCCTGTCCAGCATTCCAGCGGCTCGCTTGAGGCATACCAGCGGTATATCCCCACTGCGCAGGAGGACGGGTAAATGGGAAGTGCTCGTACACCCAAGACTGCAAAAGATACCAATTATTAATTATACAATTTAAAGGATCAATTACGATGGAACATGTATATGTATATGTATTACCGTGAGCAGTGTCAGATATCCAGCAATCTGTCGCACGTCTGCCCGCGTGGCGGTCCCCAATTGGCGATAAAAATATGCAAGTGCGGCAGCCCCCCATGCATAACGACGGACCCGTGGCAAGTCCATCAGTAAATGTAGGTAGGCAATGGGGACTCGAGTGGCTGACTTATCGGAGAAGAGTGTGCAGCCTAACAAATACAGAAGATAGCCTCTAGCTGCACACTCTACCTGCTCAACAGACGACGCAGGACTCACCTCGCCGCACACCCGTTTGATCCAGGCCATCCTCACTACCCCACCACGAGTTACTCTCAACTCAGCTGACGCAGATGCCCTATCCACGCCCAGTCCAAGCTCAAGTAAATCTACTTGAACAGTAAATCCCATACTAGTCGATGCGTGGACAGGCAGTCCCGTTACTGGGATGCCGAGGAGAGTACCCACATCATCTAAGGTGATCGTCATCTCACCAAATGGCATGTGGAATGTATTTGTCTCGGGCTGCCACCTCTCTACAAAGCTGGATACCAGAGGGCTGGAGATATATCGGTAAGAAAAACGCTTCAAATCTGCCAATCCAGACTCTTCTATAATAGCATAAAACCGAGGAACATGGATATCGGCCCCATCCCCGGGCAAAGGTATGTACCAATCCTTCAGCCCTCGCCAATGATTGATACACTTGAGTGCCTCACGTTCCTGCACATTACAAGTATAAATCTTCATTAATATCTGTTATTATAGACTTCAACACAACTTATTTGAAAAACGATTAATTAAAACATTAAAAAAGGCAATTGTACCTCCCCATCCCATATGGACAAGGCTACGTGTGTCCTAAAACTCATAAGGACAGATAGGTCGGCCGGACCGCCGGGGATAGGACCCTCCCTTGCCGCCGCAGCAGGAGGACTGGATGGCTGTCCCTCCTCGAAATGGGAATCATCCTCCCCTGGTGCCGCAGCAGGGAGACTAGACAACTGTGCCTCCTCCTCAGAGGAATCATCCTCTGAAGAACTGTCACCATGCTTTTCTCCTGGTGCCGATGCACGGGGACTGGACGGCTGTGCCTCCTCCTCTGAGGAATCATCCTCTGAAGAACTGTCAACATGCTCCTTAACCTGCTCCGAGAGTGGATCCTGTTGCAGTTTTCGTCTTCGTTCAGACGCCGTTGGCCGTTGACGGCCGGCGGTCGAAGAACTCGCATGCAAACCTCGGGAACGCGATCTTGAGACACCGATCTTCGTCCGAACTCTCGATGGCTCGCTAGAAGAACTGGCCCGTCCCCCTGTCATCTGTGAGCTTCCACCAATACGGCGAGCTGGTCTTCTCGGCATTTCTTCCAATCTGTTAAAAAAGAAAACCAATAAAAGAGGATATCATATTTTTTTGTATTGCTCGGTTTAAATAGACAGTGCAACATTATTCTGCACGGCTAAATGGAACCGTGCCAGTTCTGTTTGCACAGCTCAATGTAACCGTGCAACCTCTGTTTGCACGGTAATATGAAACCGTGCAAATTATATGTGCACAGCTTATATAGGCCGTGCATATATATTCTGCACGGTTTACAATTGCCGTGCAGAAAATCCCTGCACGTCTCTGGACTGCCGAGCAGATCGCGAACAGATGTTTTCAAAAATGGAAAACTGGAGTTCGAAACTATTTCTTTTCACACCAGATTCTTCCCTATTTGTTGCAAAGGTCTCACAACTATATTCTCTAATGCATAAATTACAACCTCAACAAATTTGTGAAAATGATAAACCTACGAAGAAGAAGAAGGGCTCTCACCTGTTTCACTGTCCTGATGAAGAAGACGAAGACGACGAAAAACAGCTCACCAACTGTCCACGAGGGTGTGAGAGCTGTGAAGTGGGACGACTCCGAATGGCCACAAATTTGAAAAATGCAAACGAGGGAATGTGTTCTAGAAATGGAACAGGGAACGAACGGTGAGCTTGGATGGGCAGTCTGGGGATTATGGTGGGTGTGCTCAGCAAAATCAAGCCAAAATTAGAATGGGTGTGGTGATGTCAGCAAGTGGGTGTATTCAGGAGAATAGGTGGGTGCATATAGAATTTCCCATGCTTTATACCTTGCTTGTCTACTAGCATGTTCCTTAGGATTGTATATTCTAAAACGCCCTATTCATGTAGATTAGCGCTTGCTGTGACTAGGTTGTGTTTGATTGTGCAGATTTCGAGGCAGGAGACCAAACGATGAGCTTCGCAGAGGCAGTGGGGATAGAGGGTTAAGCAGTCAGATCACACTTTAGAGTCCATTACATTTAGAGTTTGAGTTTCTATCACTTATCACAGTTGTCGTTAGTTGAGAACTGATGGTATGTAGTTGACTATTATTCTCCTTAGTAGAACTTTGATCTAGTAACTTTTTATAGTCAAATGGCAATGAAAAACCTGAGCTCTCTACCACTCAAAAAAAAAAAAAAAAAAAAAAAGAAAAAAAAGAAAAGAAAAGAAAAACCTGAATTCTGGTATTATATGGTGGTGAAGCAGTGAAAGATATTCCGCTGCATTAGCATTAACAAATTTGATCTAAATGTGACATTGTTATCTTAAATGTGATCCTTTGATGTTATTGGCCTATTATTTGGCATATTGATTCACGATCACATAACAGAGCTTGGACTTTCGGGTTCCGGGGTGTGACACTTTCCCTCCATTTTCATTTCATTCCAGCAAAGATCAAGCTGAGCCTCTCCTCTCTTCTCCCTTGGTCATCTCTCCATCAAATCAAGCTCAACTCATTGTCGTTTCATAATCAAGCACCACCAATGCATTCTCCACCACGAGCTCTCTCCTTGGACACCATTTTCATTAAATTTCATGCTTGGCCACCCCTTCCTTCCCTAAAGGTGAGATGATTGTTCCATCTTCTAGATTATCCTAGATCAGGCCCTAGAGACCTTGTATCCCAACATGCAAAGCTTGATTCTTACTCTTTCTTATTTTCCCAAATTTTCTGTGTACTAAGGTTAGTTTGGGGGTTTTTTGTTCTTTGTTGTTTTCAGTGAGTTTGGGAGCTTAGGAAGTACCTTTGAGGACCCTAGAGACCAAGGCAAGTCATTAATTTAAGATTCATATCATGTATGCTTGATTTATTGATGACTCCAAATGCTACTCTATGTATTTTGCCTAGAAACCCATAAAAGCTCATGCTTCTTTTGAAATTTTTATTAAAGGTTTAATGGGATTTTAAAGGCTAAATTTGATGCTAAATAGGCCCCCAAGACTGTACCAAAAAGTCCCCAAAAGATTGGGCGGGGGGGGGGGGGGGGGGGGGTGGGGGGGGGGGGGGGGGGGGACAGCCCCAAAATGCAGCCAGTTTAGTGGCGGATTGCGGTGCTGTCGGACATGGACCCTGCCAGGTCCAGGCCCGTGTCCGACCAGCCTGTGCAGCCATGTCCAACTGCACAGTACTGGCTGTTATTTAGAGAGATGGAAAGAATTCTGAAGAGATGTGCTGAATGCAGTGACCTTCTTGGTCGACTGTTCTTCTCATTATAAAGGGGATGAAATCCCTGATTACATGTAAGTATCACTAATCAGATCCTAAAAAACTATTTTACAAACTAAAAAGCTTTGACTAAGTAATATGAAGTCTGGGCCCAGAATGGGCTTGGGCTTGCTTGGGCTTGGATTGACACCCCCCCTCAAATTGATGCTGGAGAGTCATAAAGTAGCAATTTGGAAACAAGAAATTGATGTCGAGGCCGAGGAAGTCCCTTTGTGAAGATATCTGCAAACTGAAACTCTGTAGGGACATGAGGTAGACTAATGACATCCCGCTTAAATTCATCCCGAATAAAGTGGCAGTCAACTTCAATATGCTTGGTGCGTTCATGGAATACTGGATTTTCAGTGATTCGGATAGCCCAAGTATTGTCGGCATGCAATGGAGTAGGAGAGGTTTGAGTGAACCCAAGTTCTGAAAGAAGGCCCCGTAGCCATAAGACTTCAGAACAAGCAGAAGACATCGCCCTATATTCAGCTTCCGTGGAAGATCTGGATACACGTGCTTGTTTCTTGCATTTCCAAGAAATGAGCGAATTGCCAAGGTACATGCACCAACCAGTAGTAGAACGACGTGTGTCTTGACAGCCTGCCCAGTCAGCATCCGCATAAGCAGTTAGATGAAGAGGATTATCCTTTGGATAATATAAGCCACGAGAGACAGTGCTTAGCAGATAACGGATAATGCGCTTCACAGCTGTCAAATGAAGGTGTCGAGGAGCGATCATGAACTGGCTCACAAGATTAACAGCATAGGAAATGTCAGGTCTAGTGATGGTGAGATAGACAAGACTGCCCACCAGGCGCCGGTATGTATGAGGATCAGGAAGAAGGTCTCCATCAGTTTTACTCAGCTTGAGATTTACCTCGACGGGTGTATCAACAGGCGAAGAATCATGGAGGCCAGCCAACTCGATAAGGTCTGAAGTGTATTTGTGTTGATTAACAAAAAGACATTTAGGAGATTGATGCACCTCTAAGCCCAAGAAATAATGCAAAGGAACCAAATCTTTCATATGAAAGTAAGTCCGGAGGGAAGCTTGGAGAGATTTGATCATACCATCATCCGTGCCAGTGATAATAATATCATCAACATACACCAGAAGTACAGTAACCCCTGTAGATGTGTGGCATAGAAAGAGAGATGGATCATAAGGGCTCTGAGTAAACCCACTTTTGCATAATCGACCCCTGAATGTTTCGAACCATGCTCGAGGAGCTTGCTTTAGACCATAAAGTGATTTTCGCAACCGACAGACAGACCTCTTGGAGGGAGAGGGGACGCCTTGTGGTATACGCATATAGACTTCTTCGTGCAAATCCCCATGGAGAAATGCATTTTTGACATCCATTTGGTATAATGGTCAAGACTGAGATGCAGCAATGGCGAGAAGTAACCGAACAGAGGTCATCTTTGCCACAGGTACAAATGTATCATCGTAGTCAATGCCATACTCCTGTCTGTTTCCGAGTGCCACAAGTCTAGCTTTGTGTCTATCCAAGGACCCATCAAATTTAAGTTTGATCGAGTAGATCCATTTGCAACCAATAGGCTTAACTGCCGTAGGACACTCCACAATATCCCATGTGTGATTCAGAGCCAATGCATCTAATTCCTCCTTCATGGCCTAGTTCCAGCAATCTTGTTGGACAGCCTGCAAATAAGAGCTTGGGATAGAGATAGAAGAGAGAGTGGTCATCAAAGAAGTATGGGTAAAGCCATACCGCTCAGGCGGCCTAGAATTTCTGGAGGAGCGACGTAAAACAGGAGTAGGCATGGAACCAGTTGTCGGTGGAGGATCAGGGGGAGGGCCATCTGTAATGGGAGGTTTATCCCGTCGGTGGTATACAAAAGCAGGATTAAACCTAGTAACAGAGGTTTGATCCGAAAAACCTGGTAAGAGAGCTGGTGAAGAAGGGTGAGGACAATCAATGTGAGTTTGGAAGAAATATTGATTTTCAAAGAAAATAACATTTCGAGAAACCCTGATACGACGACCAATGGGATCATAACAAACAAAACCTTTTTGATTAGTGGCATAACCCAAAAAAGCACACCTGCGAGATTGTGCTGTTAGTTTCGTTCTCTCTGTGGGAGGTAGATGAACGAAGCAAACACAACCAAATGTATGTAGGTGATCAAACACAGGATGATGACGAAACAATTTAAAATGAGGCGTTAACTGAGCAAGGGTATGTGATGGAAGGCGGTTAATGAGATAGACAGCCGTGGTGAGAGCTTCAGTCCAAAAACGAGGGGGAACGGATGATTCAATCAAAAGAGTTCGAGTTACATCAAGAAGATGCCTGTTTTTCCGTTCCGCAACTCCATTTTGTTGTGGAGTATACGGACATGTACGTTGAGAAATGATTCCTTTATTGTTTAAAAAGGATTGGAAATCCTTGGAAATATACTCCCCCCCTGAGTCTGATCGCAAAGTTTTAATGCATTTAGAGAATTGGTTTTCAACATAGTTAACAAAAAAATTAAATGCATTAAGAACATCAGACTTCGAATGTAATAAATAAATCCAAGTAAATCTGTTGTAGTCATCAATGAATGTTACAAAGTACTTGAAATGACTATGGGAAAGGGTCGGAGCAATGCCCCAAACATCACTGTGAATCAAGTCAAAACATGCAGTGCTCCCTGTGGTGGAGTGTGGAAAAGGTAAAGTTTTACTCTTTCCTAATTTACAAGTATCACATTCAAAAGAAGCAAAGTCAACAGGTTTATTTATTAATCCAGATTGAAATAAAGTAGACATTGTAGAAGCATTCGGATGACCAAGTCTATTATGCCACAATCGAGAATTATTCTGAATAAAAAGACAAAATAACTGATGTAAAGTTTTATTCTCAATAGCGGAAGACATTGGTAAGGGAAAAAGTCTGCCACGCTTAGGCCCCCTCGCGATCACTTCCCCCGACTCCTGGTCCTGCACAACACAGCCAGAAGAAGAAAAGGAGACATTGCAATTATTTTCAACAAGTTGACCCATAGAAACCAAATTGGTAGCAAGATGAGGAGAAACTAAAACATTGGTTAAGGGTAAGGGGCCAGGGGTATCACCAACAGAGGTGATAGGGAGATGATCTCCGTTGGCAGCTTGAACAGTGAGATGACCAGTGTAAGGAACGACATTCTCTAATGTTATGGGTGAAGAGGTCATATGGTTACTTGCACCAGAATCTAAGTACCATGTATTGGAAAGAGAGGAATCAGTACCTGTGATGTTCATGGATGCCAAGGCATTGATGATCATTTGGTTAACCATCTCAGGGGTGAGAGGAGCTGGAGACGCAGATTGTGATGAGGAACCAGGCTGTGAGGATGAATCATACTGCAGAGAACCACTGAAGTCAGATGATGCATATGGTGGAGTGGTTATTGTATAAGCAGTGGGAGCTGACGACACGGTGGAAGTACCAGGGCCTGACTGCACATAATTACGGGAAGTAGAATTGCGATTCTTCTTCCGGCATTCTTCAATAACATGACCAGTTGCCTTACAATATCGGCAGATTTTTGCCTTGCATTGATTTGCATAGTGACCATATTTCCTGCAGTTATGGCACTGAACTTTACTGATATCCCGGGGAGATGGTCTGGTGGTAGCAACATAAGCAAGCGGAGCCTCAGTAGAACCCTGTTGTTCTAGAGTAGTTTTTGTGAAGAGACGTTGTTCTTCCCGCAGAAGCTCCTGAAGACAATCATCTAAGCTGGGAAGAGAAGCCCTGCTCATTAAGTTAGAGCGAACTGTCTCAAACTCCCGACGAAGTTTCATCAGAAACTGATCCCGATGGCTACTTTGTTATAAGGGAAGGAGTTCAGGTAGGAGTGCAGCAGACACCTTGGCAAACTTAATCTCATCATCTTCTGACCACAGTCGTCGAAAACCATTGTAATACTCCTGAATAGACTGGGTGCCTTGAGTGAATTGAGAAATGTCAAGTTCCAATTGAAATTGACGGGCAGCATTGCCTTGTTGATAGATCTTATTAAGATAATCCCACATTTCCCTGGCAGTTTTGCAAGGCCGGAGGTTGAGGATAAAATGGGGCTCAACCGAGCCTAACAACCAGGTTTTGATTTTAGCATCCTTAGTTTTCCAAGCTAAAATCTTTTTGTCATCTTCTGCCGGTATAAATTCAGATCCATCAATATATGACCAGAGTTCCTTGCCTTCTAAGTAAATTTGAAATTGGAAGGCCCATGAGGTATAATTGTTTCCATCAAATCTAATCATTTTAATGTCAGATTTTTCCATGATGAGCAGACAAAGAGAAAAAAACTTCACACCGGAATGAACAAGAACAGAGAACAGCCGGACCAGGAAAAACTTCTCACGGTAGCTGTATTGAGAAGAAAATGCAATTTTCTCCAGGCAGCAGAAACACGACCACAGTGCAGATATCACACAGCACAGTACTGTAGCATAAAAAATAGCCAGAACAAAAAAAATGCACAACAGAGTGCACGTCGTCCTTGTCGTTTAGTGGGTAGATTCCCACGTGTTCCCCAGCAAATGATCAATGGCCAGATCAAAGGGTGGGGATGGAAGGGTGGACTATTTTCGCACCTAATGGAAGTGGTCCCAGACAGAACCAACAGGAATCCAAAATTCTGGACGGCTGAGATGAAAACAAGTTGATAAAACTGAATTTCCACAAAAAATAGTAGAAGGCCTACCTCTGATGATCCATAAATCTTGAAAAAATGTCCAGAAATAAGAAGAGACCCAGGCGACCAAGATGAGCTGCTTCCGCTGATATGAGGTTGATGATCGCAGGTGGGCCACGACTGATTGGAGATGATCAGGGATGTTCACAGACGATCAGGTGGCAAAAAATGTCTTCCAGTGAAGAATATGTGTTTGATAATGAAGAAGATGCACAAATAGAGAAGGTGCAATCGAAACAGTGCACAGAGCCGCACTAAAACTGTCTGACGACCATTCTGTCAGTATGATTCCATAAACGGAAGCCCCACCAGATCATCATAGGACAGATCAGAGGCCGGGGATGAAGGCACAACATATTTTCGCAAGTGAGGGAAGAAGATTCAACCAAAAATAACCAAGATCCTTGATTTTAGACGGCCGAGATGAAATTAGATTGAGAAATCTGACGAACCAGAAATTGCGATGGAAAACCTACTTCTGATGGGAAATAAATTCCTGAAAAATCACCATAAATACAGGCAACTCCAGTCAACCAACATGGTCTGGTTCCGCTGAGTTGATGAAGAAGATCTCAGGTGGGCCACACCGGATGGGAGATGATCTGGGATGATCAGAGATGCACTGAGTGCTTCCAGACGTAGAAGATGCCTTGAATGATCTAGATATCAAGGCTCTGATACCATGTAAGAAACCATATACCAACCCAAAAGCTTAAGCTGATAGGTGGAAAGCCCATACAGGTATATTAAGATATGTCAAGCCTATTACTTAGGCGATGTGGGATGTGGGACTTCCCAACACTCCCCCTCACGTGCAGGCCCAATAGATTTCATGGACGGGCCTGTCACGTGGGCTACACAAGAACACCGGGATCGAAACCCGCTCTGATACCATATTATTTAGAGAGATGGAAAGAATTCTGAAGAGATGTGCTGAATGCAGTGACCTTCTTGGTCGATTGTTCTTCTCATTATAAAGGGGATGAAATCCCTGATTACATGTAAGTATCACTAATTAGATCCTAAAAAACTGTTTTACAAACTAAAAAGCTTTGACTAAGTAATATGAAGTCTGGGCCCAAAATGGGCCTGGGCTTGCTTGGGCTTGGATTGACCCTGGCCCCATTTGGGGCCATGTTTGGAGACTGTTTGAGGCCCCTTTTCTTCCACTCCTTGACAAGACATTTTTGAAACTTGTGCACTATATTTAGGGTCATTGTTTGCCCCCTCTAATGGACCAATTAGAGGTAATTTAATCCCGGTTCTTTGCATGGAAACTGACTACCTTAAAGCATGTTAGTGTACTTATGACCCGAACTCACTTTGAATTGGGCGTTGAATAACTAAGGGATGTTGTTTGAGCTGACAAACACCTCTTGGATTGTCCAAAGACATGCTTGAGATAATATCGAGTCGCGAGTTTGTCCATTTAAAGTTCATGAATATCGAATGCCTTCAGGCACCAGATTTACATAATAACCGACATTCGGAGCTTAGGTGCACATAGAGTCGAATTATATTGTCTGGGCATGTCAATGGCAATCTTTGGCTTAGGTTGGACCCTTGTAATGGTTTCCTTGAATGTTATATCAATCTATATCAGTTTTACATGGTTTGTAGCCGTTTACTCGCATGCACGGGGCATGCACCTCTTCTACAATACTTAGTTATTACCCAGGGTACCTGATGACTTACCTAGCCTTAGAATTAGTGGATGAACTTGTAAGTCTTGCTCTAGGGATTAGTGTGCACTCACTGCCACTATTGCTCTTCAGATGACAAGATCTTAAGTTAGGGTGTATGGGGTTGGCAGTCGTGTGTCTAATGCACTGCGACCTTCATTGTATACTGGATCCGAATTATACCTTTCTACCCTTTCGGGTCGGACCATTTCATGCCAAAATGTTGCCCGGCTAACTTTTGACCTTAGGCTTTATTTAAGCATTGTTTTAGTCCAATTTTACCTGGTTTGCACAAATTTGCCCATAAGTGATCTAGTTTACTAGATTTGCCAGTTTTTCCCATTATTGTTGTAGAAGCACAAACAAAGAAGCAGGACCTGTAGAAGGCCCATCTCAGAAGGCCTGTGACCAAGAGGCCCAAAGCTCAAACATGGCCACACCCACGTGTGGGATCTCTTAGATTTGGTCAAACATTGTATAGTTGTATGATAGCAATCACATTTATATTCTTTCCTTTCTTATTTATATACACATGTAATTAGGAATCAATTTTAGGCTGTAATTAGTAATACTTTGTGTATAAAGAGCAATAGTCAATCCTCCCTTTGGGATACAACAGATTCCACAACCTCTCTCTCTCTCTCTCTCTCTCTCTCGCTCTTCTTCTTCTTCAATACAAGGATCTGTTGATCTTTACATGGAATTAGAGCGGGTTTCGATCTCGTTGTTCTTGTGTAGGCCACGTGCCAGGCCTGTCCATGAAATCCTGCACATGAGGGGGAGTGTGGGAAGTCCCACATCTTACATCGCCTAAGCAATAGGCTTGACATGTCTTAATATACCTGTATGGGCCTTCCACCTATTAGCTTAAACTTTTGGGTTGGTATATGGTTTCTTATAATTCTATTGATCTATGTTGATGATATGATAATTAGTGGGAATGATCATGCTGGGATCACTGAACTTAAAACTCACCTCATGAGTACCTTTAAAATGAAGGACCTTGCACCTTGGTTCCTTAACCTACTTTCTAGGTCTAGAGGTTCAATAGAACAAAGATGGCAATCAAATCACTCAATCAAAATATGTTGATGACTTGATTCATTCTGTGCGACTGGACGATGCCAAAACATTTGCCACTCCCATTGAGCTTAATGTCAAGATCAGCAAAGAAGATGGGCATCCTCTCCCAGATCCTACCCTACTTCGTCGTTTGGTTGGTAGCCTTCTCTACTTAACCATGACACGGCCTAATATATCACATGATGTGCAAACTGTCAGCTAATTTATAGGCAATCCTCATAAATCACATCTTTAAGTTGTTTATCAAATTCTCCGATATGTAAAGGGTACTCGGGATCGTGGTTTACTTTACCCTTCCACCTCTTCATTACAATTGACAATATATGCCGATGCGGATTGGGCTGGATGTCCCGACACTCGTCACTCGACGACTGGATGGTGCATGATCTTGGGCCCTTCTCTCATCTCATGGAAAAGCAATAACAAGTCACAATTTCCAAATCATCGGCCAAGGCCGAATATCGTACCATGTCTTCTGCCTACAGTGAAGACAAATGGTTGTGTCTTCTTCTTCGAGAATTCAGCATCTTCACCAAAGACCCTATTCCGTTGTATGCAGATAACACAAGTGCTATTCGGATTGCAAAGAATTTTGTTTTCCATGAGCACACTAAGCACATTGAAATTGACTATCACTTTATTTGTCAGCACTTTGCCTATGAAAATACTTGTCTACCCTATATCTCTTCATCTAAACAACTGGCAGATGTTATAGTCTGATCAGTGTCCACATTACGTGTTTCAAGGGAAGTCTTCTCCTTTGTCAACTGCTTGACCAACAATAGAGCATTGTCCCTTTTTCTGAGCAAGCTAGCGATCCTTTTTCAGTTTCAAGTCTTTCCTTTTTTTAGGTTGTTATTTTCTATAGACGTCCTTTCAAGTTCAATAGCCATCCTTTGGATCTGTGATTGTAATTCTGTCTTCTCCTTAGTGAGTTGGTTGACTAATGAAGTTGTCCTATCACGCTTTTCAGTAAGATTTTTGAGCTCACTATTTTCGGCGGATTGTGACAGGTGTCTAGGACAATGCATGGTATCACCAGCTGCTGGTTCCGATCCAGAATGTGTTTCAGATGGTACCTCGTATACTGCGTTGCTGGTGCTGCCAATTATGTATGCTAAGATGTTTGCAACCACCAAATCTGTCTGTAGGGCCATCTGTTCATAATCATCCATCTCCACACCAAAGGAAATAGACTGTGTCGCCACACCAGTGAAATTTTTTTCTTCACTGTTATTATTTTCTATCTACTTTTCCAACTCTGATACGACCAATGTCTTTGTCATTATTTCTGTATCCGGCTGGGTGGCTTCAATAATTTTATTCTCTGCTTCCTCCTCTCCTTCTTCCAATTCTTGTTCTTGTTCTTCATCTCCTTCCTCTTGATCCTCTCCTTCATCCTCATTTTCTCATTCTTCCTCTTTTGCTATGTCTCCACCATCTGCTTCCTGTTCATCTATTTCTTCTTCCTCATCTTCATCTTCTTCCACTGTCTTTTCTCCTTCATTGTTTTCTTTTTCTTTTACTTCTTGTTCTCCTTCTATCTCCATTTTACCCCCCTCATCACGACTGCCACTGTCCAACAAGGACAGGAATCGTTGCATTTTAAGCAGCGTGCTATTAATTTGTCACTGAGGACCTGCATTTGGTAATAGTGTTAGGCTGAACATGTTAGATTAAAAACTTAGATAAAATTAGATAGTGAAAACTAAGATAACAAATTACAATTATTATATAAATTACCTCATTAGCTCGTAGTGTATGAAGGGGCCTTTTCCTAAGTACCATACTTACTGCCCTTAGATTCCACTTTCATATCCTTAGGAAATGCACCGAATCATTTGGGTTGATAATTGTCGTGTGCTCACGTAGTCAATACTGTTACAAAATCAGAATAGACATATGTAAATTATTCTTTTTTTGTAACTTCAAAATCACATGTGTAAGTAGGTAGTTGTATATCGTACCGGTAATGCAATAAGGTAGCCAATGACTCTATCAGAACCACGGCTCCTACTGTGTATCGACTCCATCAGAAATTTTGATATCTCTTCTGCCCTGGCATAGTGGTTCATATCCATGTAGTTTTCAACATAGCCCACATATGCCCGTTCTATTGTGTTGTTGTGGGTTGCAAAAAAAGATTACCACAAGGATATACAGGCACAATAGCCTAGCAACATTAGCAACGTCAGTTTCTATTGCTCCATTCAATGCTAGATGGAGCTATTGCTTTATCTGTAGAGCCGACACCCTTGGACTCCCTGAAGTTTCCTAGATATGAATTCAGAAGTTTTCCTCTTTGCATTCTTCAGAGCAAGTGCTCTTGTGCCATTCGGTATGCCAAATATGAGCGACATGTCATTTGCAGTGAATGACACATAGGATTTTCTTAGTCTGACCTACCTCCTCTGGCAGTTGTATGTATCAAGGATCAACATAATGTCCTTGTCATACTTCATGCACATCTGTTATGAGATTGTGCCCTCCAACATGCACTCTATTAGGCTCTAGAAAGGGGTCTTCCTTAATTCAACTTTATGCACTTCAGTTACCAACTGCTTTATGCTTTGAACTAGTGTCAAAGTGGACACCAAGTTCGATCTGAATTGGTAATGAGTGGGAGGCTTCTCAGCCTTCTTCTTTTTATTCACTGGTTTTTCTTTGATGGTTTATCCTGTACCCTCTTTTGCTTGTTTTGTTTTCTTGCTGCATACAGTAAAACAACTCAGATTTATATTATCTAAAATTTAGAAGTGTATACAAAGACAGATAAATTGCACACAAATGCAGATAAATAAAATATAAATTCAGATAAATTGGATACAAACTCAGATAATTTGCATATACACACAGATACATTTGATAGAAACTTAGATAAATTAAATAAGAAGACATATAAGCTTTGTATACAATTCAGAAAAATATATTAGGAACTGGTTAGAAACTAAAATAAAGTCATATATTTGTGTTACCAACTCACAAACTCAATTAAGATCAAATAAAGTTAAGTCAAAGCCAATCAAACTCAGTTAAATAGTGACATAAATTCATTCAAATTCATTAAGAACAGATAAATTCACCCCAGGCACATATAAATACATTATAATTTCAGGAAATTTTCATTTCAAACTCATATACATTTGCTGTAATCTCAGATAAAGTCAATAGAAATTGATTTGATTTCATTCAGAACTCATATAGATTCAGTTATATGGTGACAAAAAAAGACAGATAAGTTTTGTATACAACTCAGGTAAGCAACTGATTTCAAACTGAAATAAACTCATATATTTGTGTCATTAATGTAGGAAGTAGGTGGGCCTCGTGGATAGGTTTTCAAAACTTTTTCACCCACTTGACTCAGGGATCAAGTATCAATAAGGCCATAAACCACATCGAGGATCCAATCACTCAATCTCATCAACCATGTACAACAATAAACTCTATCTAGAAGATAGAAACTAGCAACAATCAACCAACAAAAAATCTACAACATACAAGGAAGTAGATTATACCTTTGGAGCCCGGTAGTGCTCTAATGGAGAAGAAGACAATTAGCTAGAACAAGAACTCTTCTTACATTAATGACTTACATTAGTGAATTAGGATCTCTAAGACCTTGTTGTTTTCCACGCTATGACCCGCTTTCAAATATCTTTTCTCAAGAAGAATGGTGGGATCTTCAAGAGAAAACCACTAGAAGCTCTTAAGGAAACTAGAAGAGAACTAGAAGAGAGAGAGAGAAGTGGGCATGCAACACTTACACTAGAGACGGACATCCAACTCTTGGGCGTGGAACAAGCATGGGACGTCCAGCCACTATTCCTGTCCTTTTATAGCTTGCAACCTTTCATTTACTAATTGAAATAGAAGTCTCACTTCTACAATAATTAGTAATTTACTATTACCACTATTAGAAGTCTCACTTCAAATAGAAATAACAACTTTCTAATTCCTTTCTTTTAGAGTTCAAGTATAATTAGTAACTATCCAATAACTTGGCTAGCTCGGGGACCACTAGGGATTCCATAGAAAGCTGGCTCCAAATGGGACACCGCGACCCCACATTTCATGTGCAATCCGGGCCCACAGTTGATTGTAAATAACACCACTGTATAAATGCAATTGCACTCCAGTCTTAGGAATATATTACAAAGAAGACCCTAAACTTCCCAATTACCACAAGTAGGTCCCTCTATTAATATCCATGGATCAATTGGATTAAATCCGTCCCTTCCAATCTTTAGATCCACATCTTATTATCCTTGAGACCCAATTAATCACAGTAATCATCAGTACCATCTAATTAACTCTTAATCGAGATGGGTGCGCACTTACTAATGATAAATTCATTAATTGACACAAGGGGATAATATAGATAGATTCCAACTTGACCATTCAAAGTTCCCACAGTCCTACTACCACGTACCCAAGACACCGAGGTATTGACCTACAATTGGCCTCACTCATTGGTGACTCAAAGCAAATGAATAGACAGAAACTTGAGTTCATCAATGTCTCGGGATTGAGAGCCTATTGTTAGGGAATTATGAGAGCAGACCTTAAAGTTAAGACAGTGTTTCATAAGGTGCTTCTGATGGTCCTTCAATATATCGAATGTAGCAGCACCGTGATCCAGAATCTTACATTCTGATGATCGAGACAAATCACACTATCTCATAGTGATCAAAGTGCTGCAACCTTATCAGATGAGATGCCCAGTTTCATCACTGGTTGTGAAGATATTTAAGTATAATATTTGTGACACATGTCTCCCGTATATGGATCTCATCCATACACATATATCACATCTAATATACTAATGGGACCCAGTTCATCTCATGAACCATTATGTTATATGTATTGGTTACGTGCATTAAGTAATAAAACACCATTCATCACTTGAAAGGAAAGCATGATTTTATTGATAAATAAAAATAATAATCAATTTATTACATCATCTGATGGATTGAGACCATACAAACTAACCATTAACTCACAAACCCAATTAAAATCAAATAAACTTAATTAAATACTGAGATAAATTCAAGCAAATTCATCAAGAACAGATAAATTCATCTTAGGCACACATAGATACATTATAATTTCAAGTAATTTTCATTCCAAACTCATATGCATTTTCATTCCAACCATTCAATCTCAGATAAAGTCAACATAAATTGATTTAAATTCATTAAGAACTTAGAGGCCAATAGTGTTATATTGAGACAGATCATATACATTACAAAGTTGAAAATTTCCTAAAAAAACTAAGATAAACTTACTTCAAATTAACAAAGCACCAATGACTGTTTGACAATTGGTTCAACATTTCAAACATCTAAAAAAGCATTCTACAAAAATTACAGACAATAAAGGGAAAAGAGACAACTATTTAGATACCTTCTATTTCCTGCTCCTGTTGCTTCTGGTGTTCAGAAAGTATGGAAGGCTTCGTTCTCGCCTTTTACCGAACAGGTTCTCGTTATTAAAAAAGCAATAAGCGAGAACGAGGCAAAAACATTCCAAATGATGATCAACAGAAACATAGGGTTCCGAAACGATAATGATTTGAAGAGGAAAAAATATTCAACTTACAGGGAAAATCAGTAGTTTCAAGTATCGTTTATGCGTTTGGAAACACTTCTGTAGTCAAATAACCAGCGCCTGCAACTCGGGCTTTGGATCTCTTCTTTGTTGTATTTCTTCTTTTCGAAATAGAAGATATCGTCGCTGCTGACACTAACTTGCCATGAAACAGTAATTCTATGGAAAGTTTTTGAAATTATGATGTAATCAGTTCTTCTTCATTGCATGCAATATCAGAGCGAAACGACGCCGTTTTTGTCGGAGGTTCCTTCTTTGAGAAGATTCCAAACTTTTTAGATTATATTCATATCGCATTCGTTGGCGTTATTTGAATAAGACGACAATGAATGAAAGGGCAAATTGGACATTTCAGGTATGAGAATGTGTGTGAGGGACCTTTGGCTGCATGACTTTTTTTTGTGGACTGTTTGCCTTAAAGTAATACTTTGAGGGACCTCCGACCAAAGCCCCATTTTCTTGGAGACTTCCTCAAATCTTGTTGAAAAGATGATGGGCCCTCTTGTATGTCCCACACAGGCGTGCACATGCACATGTGCGTGTGAGGTCCATTCAATGTCAATTTTTTGCAACTTTCTTTAAAATTCTTCTCCTCTTCTTTTTTCTTGCTTTCTTTCCTAAAAAAAAAATAAAAATGAAACATTCCTTGTGGGACTCATATCTTCAATAACCTAAAATCAAATGTGAAATTTATGTGAAATCCCATTTTTTTACCCTTAACTCACAAATGCATGGTTACGGGCCCATCTCTCATGAAATGATGACATGAATGCACATCATTTTTGCATGATTTAATTTAAATGAACTAATGATGATGAAAAATTAATTAATTTAATGAGAAAAACACATGGCAAATCTTTCCAAAAACTAAGGGAATTTTTTCTGTACGGTAACCTTAACTCATTGGTAACCCCCCCTTGTTACCAAACTAGGCAGTTTTACCTACACGTTTTCCGTACCGTCCATACCCCTGCGCAGGCCAAAATGTAATTTTTTGTTTGCGATATCACAACTTATTAACTTGCAGTATCGCATTTTATATTGTGATATCGCATAAAGCGTTATGTTAAACTCAACGAAGGCATTTCGGTTTATAATTTCATTCCGTTCCGTTGCTTTCGTCTTTGTCTTGGATTCTCTGCTTCCATTCTCTGCAAGTGAACCCCAGTCCATTGTCATATATAGCAAGTGAATCTCCTGCCACATCTTTGTCTATGGTATCCATTCCATATTTCTCACCCTGTATGTATCTCCCTCTTATTTATTGTAATATTTTTCTTCTTCTTTTGTCTCTTTTGAAGGTAGTTAGGATACAAGGAATCCCACTTGTAGAAACATTTGAAATATTTTATATAAATATTAATAGTGACCTTATGCGGGACTTGTGGAGCCTCACTTTTTGATGAACATCCACGTGAAAAATGTGGGCATTTAGCCTTATGTCTTTTGATAGTCTACCGAATTCCAATTACCTTTGAACATCCAGTTGTTGATATATTAAAAAATCCCCTTGTTCTCATATCATGAATTACCATTTAAGGATTTGGGTTGGACGTCCAGTTGCAAAATATAATGTGGGAAGTCTTGTTGATCCTGTCCTATGTTGCATCCCAGCACAAACTCAAAATGTGCACATATTTTTTTAACCTTTTCCTATTATTGTGGCATTACAAACATCGTTTTCGATCATTGTCTTAAACTGCTAATGATTTTTTTATGTTATATATAAGCAAGCAAACGATTAAATGGTATAGATTCTTTAATAGTTATTAACGAACGGTGATATTCATTAGATGAACGGTTAAGATCTTACAATTGTACCATGCTATATTATAGTTCAACAAAATTGGAATGTTCCTTTTTTTTTTAGGGGGGGGGGGGGGGGGGGGGGTTGATTGATTTCACAATTGAGGACTAACTTTGCAGCTTGCCTGAACAATAATTAAAGACATTTTTGTGACCATCTAACATCAAAACCCAAAGGATATGGCACTAATTGACCAACCCCCATGTTGTCACTATTATTTTATTTACATGGGTGTTTTATGGTATATATACTTTTGCTAAATATAGAGAATTAGTACCACTGAGATGTAAAATAAATATTGCTAGAATATCTAGGTGTAGAATTGATTAAGATAATGCATTTATTTATTTATTTTTGAATGGATAATGCATTGTTATTTGGTTGTTAATGTTATAGAAATATGTAGCTTCATCCTATCCAAAATGTCAATGCTTAGATTTTAAGCCTTTTAATTTTCCATGTACACATAAAGTAGTTTTTTCTTTTATATTTAACAACCTTCAAATCTTAGTAATTCCAAACATTCATCTTATTTACTAAAGAAATACTCAGTCCGATATTTATTTTCACACGTTAAATCTTCATGGATTATGTAGATGTTTGTGAGTAACTTCAAAAATGAAGTGAAGTAAATGTTATTATTCGAAATTTCTGTTCTCCTTGGTAGGATGGAGAATATTGAGATATGTATAATATGCCATTTTAATGGTATATTAGATGTAAGTAATCCACTTCCAGTCTACAATGGTGGTGAGCAGAAGGTAATATGGGTCGATGTCCATACAACTTTCAATCAACTACTCAGAAAGATAAACGAAGAAACTGATTGGGTGCTTCATAATGAGCATATAAACATGCAATATTAGTATCATAATGGGCAAAGCTTCATGTTCATAACCATAATAGGTGATGATGATCTACATCGAATGTTCAAATTATTCTAAAATGGAAGTCAAGCTATATTTTTGCATTTACATAGAAACAATGAAGCAATTGCAAGTTGATAACCATCACAACTAACATCTACATACACTAGGCCTAGCAACTAGCGAGAGAATAGACCGTCATTCAATTTGAACAGGTGCCACCACAACCCATCATGGTAAATATAGTGCTGCTGATTTGCTTAATAGCTTGTTTTAATCATTCATCTAATTGTTTTATGGCATGGTGGAGGAGGGGGCTGAAAATGATGAAGATGAATTTGATATTGATGTTGACCTTAGAGAATATGAATTGCAAACTGTCATTGGACCACGTAGAACATCACATGCACAAGAAGGATTGGGTCATGTATCAAATGTTGTGAGAGTAGAAGATGTTATTAATACTTTAGTTCCTGATGATGACCAGATTGCATTGGATCACCAAGAGGCATCCGTTCGTGAAATGTGTAATGGAATACAGTTTCAGACTCACGAATCATTAGGGCTGCATTGAGAAAATTTGCAATGTACATCAATTTTGAGCTTAATTGAGTGAAAAGGTCTATGATAGAATTAAGTGCAAGGTGTGGTGATCATCAATGTCCTTGGCGCATCCATGGATCTATCCTGTAGTCCGGCCCTGAGTTTATTGTGCGAACTTATTCTGAAAAACATACTTGTTCGAAGCCAATGATGGGACTCGCACATTATCAGGCCACATCTGCCTTGATTGCTGACACGATAAAAGAACGGCTTCGTCTCCATCCATGCAACACTCCCAAAGAGATTTTGACAGACTTTCAATTGGAGTTTGGCTTCCAAATCAGCTACAGGAAAGCTTGACCAGTAATAGAGATATCATTACTTGATATTTGTGGTTCTTATGAAGATTTATTCAGAATCCTACCTAGTTATTGCATTGAACTAGAAAGGACAAATCCAAGCAGTGTGTCTCATCTGACTCATTCCAAAGGATATTTTGAGCTTTTGGCTCAAGCATCCGCTCTTTCAAGATATCATTACACCCATTAATAGCTGTTCATGGTGCCATCTTCGCAAAAAAAAAAAAAAAAAAAAAAAAACCTTGGAGGTTTGTTTGTTGTGAAAAAACCGAGAATAATTGTGCAATTAAGGGAACTTCTATGTTTGGCATGCAATGGGGTGTGTGGGACCCATGTTGGACGTCCAAGGTATGTTTGGACTCTTTAATTGCTTTCTTATTTGATTCTCTTCTAATATTTGGCACGCTTCCTTACTTGCAACTTCGACTAGCCAACTCCCCTTGCAAAGTTTCTAATTTGTTCTCTCTTTCTTGATTTTGGTTTCCAAATTTAGGAAGTCAACAACATCTTTCCAAATCTGAGTTTCTTCTTTCCTTTTTGAGAATTTTCAATCTTTCCAACTCCACCAAGATGCCAAGATATGTGGACCACCATGAAGGGTATCTCGCCTTTGATCTCTCTCAAGTTTCACTAATGCAGGTCCCACTCTTGATTTCTCCTACATAAATAAAATTAAATAATTTCAATAATAATCAAAAGTGAGAAATCTAGATGGACTATGCATGGGACCCTACATGCCTACTTAATGCACCAAAAATACCCAACTTTCCAAAAATAACATATTGTGTCAAAATTAGTAGGTATGGTGATGAATGAGATGAAAATCCTTAATTTTACAAAAGTCTTGCAATGGAATGAATTTTGACCAAATTTGACTAAGATTTCAACTTTGATGCTCAAATGCATGAAATCATGAAATTAAGTGTAATTCTATGCAATTAACCTAATTAAGTCTACAAATGCATATAAAATGATGAATAAAAGCTACAATTTTGTGGACTTATCACACCCCCAAACCAGCTTTTTGCCAGTCCTCGAGCAAATTAAGTGAAAATGGAGAAGTTTACTATCCTAACATATGTAGAAAAAGAAAAAAGAAAAATGCCACAGAAAAACAAAAAGAAAAATGCCACTTTCGCCGGCCCTCAACAAGCTCTTAAACCCTTAAGCTACCCTAGTGGACGAGTTGTGTGCCTCGTGAGAGTTTGAGTGAATCTACCTACAAAATTCCTTTTTTTGTATTTTTGCAAAAGAGTACTTAAAATCTAACAAAGTCCAAGGAAACTTCTTCCAAGAGAAAATTTATAGATACCAACTATTCTTGGTTCTTGGAATTTTCAAAGACAAATCATAAATTCGGTTCACCAATCCCATCCTTTGGTTAGAAATTTTCGAAATCATGCTAAATTGATCATGCATGGCATGGTTCAAAATCGCTGTATCGGCCGGGACAAAAAACTGATATGATATCGGTATCGGTTTGTCGTGGTGTGAATTTTTTTTAATAAAAAAATCACAAAAATATCAAAAAAACTCCAAAATATTAGAAAATGCTAGAAAATATTTTTTTTTTCCATTAGTAACAACAATAAATCAAAATATCAGGCAACTTAAGTCATGAGCCCCATCTGTGTCGCTGACTCGTTGTCTTCTCCAGTATTTCCGATGGACCCGATTTCTTCCATTCCTCCCCTATCCGTCCCCGGGGTCACCGAAAAGGCCGAATGGAGGGAAGGAGGGGAGAAAGGCGGGTATCAACATTTTTGTACGGGTATGCCAGATATTCTATTCTACTTGGAATTTAGAAATGGTGATCCGGAGATCCACCTTCGCAAGTAGAAAGGAAATCAATCTTTTTTCTAACTTCCCATTGCACATATATTTAAAATGAGACAAGGTTTTTTTTAATGCCGGGAGAGGCGATTTACAAATTTGATCAAAATGAAAGACAAGAATTGTGATTTTTTTGTCTCTTAAAGAAAATACAAAATACAACAGAAAAGTAAGAAAAGGGATCTGACTTCTCAGGAGATTGCGGGGACACGTTCAGATCGACGGTTGTAAATCATGTATGGACTTTGCCATCGTCCTTCAGATGAGAACATGCGATGCTTTGATTCTTTTGGCTTGACTTGGACTTCAGTTTTTTTTAGAGGATAAAGACCAAGGGAAGATCCTAGATCCAATAAAAAAAATGAAGAGACGGGCTGAAAAGCCACGTCTAGGCCATGTTGAATAGGAGAAGAGAGAGCTTTGCCTTGGGGAAGAAGGGGGGGGGGGGGGGGGGGAGTGCCCCTCAAGGGACTTCAATCACCTTGTGGTGTTTGTTGCAGCAGAATTTCTTCAAAGTAGCAGAGCTTCTGGGAATTCTGGACGATTTTTCTTGATTTCCAGGGTTCAGGGATCTCTCTGACTGATTTTTCTGATCCGTTCTTCTTGGAATGCTCTCTTATTTATAGGCCTTTGGTAGCCATTTAGGAGGGTTTATGAGCGTTGATGGCTTTAAAGCTTCATGTTGGGAGGAGTTGCAAGTTTTTATTTCTTGATTTTGTAACTCCTTTTTCCTTGAATCTGATTGGCCGATGGAGAATGATGGGCATTTAATCGCCTTTAATCTCCATGATGAGAGGAGTTTTATGGCTTTAATGCCATGATGACTTTGACTTATAACTCTCATTCTCTTGAATCTGATTGGGCCGTCCAAAATAATGAGTTAATGACCGCATTTAGTTGGGTCAATTAACAGCATTAAGTGATCGCCGGGGAGTTGAAGAGTTGCGGGTCGTGCCGTGTCTTTTGAAATTCTTCTTGCGATGATCGACGATGGATCTTCATGTTGATCGATGTCGGATGATCATGCAACTTCAGACATTGATTGCTAACAGCGGGCCGGTACCATCTATTGTTGACACCAAAAAAAATGTGTGTCACTTTGCCTCTTCAACATCAAGAAGCCACATGAAGTCGCAACCTGCCATAAATAGGCGATGCTACTTCCAAGAATCAAATCTTGTCGGAATCAAGCAAAAATTGCAAGATCCCTCAAGACAGCCAAAATAAGAGTACACAGGAAGTTTCGGGCCATTTCAAGATCATTTGGCCTAACTTCACTACTCCGACAGCTAAACAAGCGCTCCCGGCGGCAGCAGAATCGGAGACACCAAATCTTCGATCGGGGCCTATGGATGTTCTCAAAATATGTCCAAAGGGCTCCACGTCAAGTTTCAAGTCAAACCAGCAACGTTTGACCCATCATCAACTCTCCAACAGCTAAATCAAGCCTTCCGGCGGCGAGAACCACCAAGGCCATTTATCATCAGACCAAGCACATGGTTGGCTTCACGATGCTTACAAAGGGCTACACGTGAAGTTTCAGGTCATTTCGACAACATTTGACCAGACTTTGACTCTCGGAAGCCAAATCGGGCCTACCGGCGGCGAAGCTCTCTGGGACCATGATTCCCAAAACGGAGCCTGTGGATCATCTTAAAATGACTCCAATAGGCTCCCCGTCAAATTTCAGGTCAATCGGACATCGGTTGACCGCACATCAAAGCCCGACATTTTCCTCACGGCGGAACAAAGCCTAGCATTTGCGGGACCCCAAACGGCTTCAAAACTCAAACAAAAGCCTATGGTTGGTCTTATTTAATGCTCAAGAAGCTTCACCTCAAATTTCAGGTCATTCCGACATCGTTTGATCCTGTTTCAGCTTCTGGCGGAAAATCAGCAGTTCTTCGTTCGGCTTTTCCCGGAAAATCGGAAACTTTGCAAACCAATTTGCAAGGATTCTCATCAGGTTTTTCAGATGGAAATCAAGCCAAATAATGTGGAGAAATGTCAGAGAAAATAAGCAAAAAAAACGGAAGCGAAAAACGATGAGAAACAGCCAAAAAGGGGCCCCAGGGAGGTTTTTCCCCCCATGGTCGCAGACCCCTGCGACCCTGGGCCAGGGTCGCCGGCGACCATGGGCCCGGCGACCCTGGGAGGTCCGGGGCGCCGATTTCGCCCCGGGAACCCCCGTTTCGTCCGTTTTCACGAGACGAGTTGTTCTGTCCCTGTGATTTTTCCAGATTCAGGCTTTTGAGGCTCCAAATTCACTGATATTCATCAAGATCACAGGACTCCTTTCCAGAATTTCAAAAACTTCATTGATCGCCAGCCGAACAACAAAAAAAGTGCACTTTCTGCCTGCCCGATCGCGAAATCGACTGTACAGATGCTGCCGGCCCGCTGGTATCAACCAATGTCTGAAACTACATGATCATCTACTGTTGATTTACATAAGGATCCATCGATGATCATCGCAAAGGGAATTCCAAAAGACGCAACATGGCCCGCGACTCTTTAGCTACCAAGGCGGCCACTTAATGCTATCAATTGGCCCGTTTATGGCAAGTTAATGCGGTCATTAACCCATTATCTTGGACTGCCCAATCAGAAGCCTCCGTTTAGGAGTTACAAGTCCAAGCAATCATGGCATTCAAGCCATGAAACTCCTAACATAATGGAGATTAAAGGCAACTAAATGCCCATGACTCTCCTTTGGCCAATGAAATCCAAGGGTCAGGAGTTATAAAACAAAAAGCAATTAAACCTGTAACTCCTCCCATAACTTGGCTTTATTGCCATAATTGCCATAAATGACCATAAACCACTCCTAAAGGCCACCAAAAGCCTATAAATAGGAGTCCCCTCCAAGCATTCCGGGGATCGAAATCATCAGCAATTCCTGCTCTAGAGATCCAGAAGCTCAGAGAGAGAGAAACCTCTGTCGGAATTCCGCAGCAGCCTCCACTACAAGGTGACAAAAGTCCCTTGGGGGGCACTCCCCCCAAGGTCCTTTACCTTCTACTTCAACAAAAGTGGCTTAGACATGGCTCTTCAGCCCGTCTACTCGGCTTTTTATTGAACATAAGACCTTCTCTCGGTCTTTGTTCTCTAAAAATCTGAGGATATTGCCAAGCCAAGCGAATCCAAAGCATCCGACGTTCTCATTTGCATGGATGATGGCGGAGTCCATACATGACTCGCGACCGTCAATCTAAACGGGTCCCTCCCACAATCTCCTGAAAACTTAGATTCTTCCTTTCTCGCTTTTCATTGTATTTTTTTTTTTAGAGAGACAAAAAACCACAACTCTTGTCTTTCATTATTGATGAGAATTGTAAATCGGCTATAAACGCCACAAATCGGCTATAAACGCCAAAAATCGGCTATAAATGCCAAAAAAATCGCCTTTTACGGCAAAATAAAAAACTGTCTCTTTTCTTAAATATATGTGCAATGGAAACTTGAAAAGAAGATGATTTCCTTTTTACTTGCGAAGATTGATCTCCGTATCATCACTTGCAATTCCAAGTAAAATAGAAAATCTCGCACACCCACAAACACACAAAAGCGTTGATGCGCGCTCCGCCCTCCGGGGCCGAAAGGGTCAGACCGAACGGACTCCCACGTCCGCCGACGCCCGGTAGCGCCGGGGCCGGAGCGCGTTCCATCAAGTTGGCACACCCGGTGGGACCCGTTTACTTGAGAACACCGGATGCTTGGAATTGAAATATTCGCATATTATATCTTTGCTTATGTTTCTTTTCCGAATTCCTTGGCTACTTTTTGGCTGGTGGCCTATGTTGGATTTCGCATGAGATGGGATTTTTTTTTGGAAATTTCAAATTCTTTCAATCTATTTCCATTCTTTCTCTTTTCAAAAAAAAAAAAGAAAGTTCAGATTTCTCGTTTTGGATTCAAAATTGAGAAACTTTGATCCTTTCCTTTCTGGGCATTGGCGCTCGCGATTATCCGCTGAGACCGGCTTGGATCGGGGATTGGGCCATTGTTTCTCTTCGACGAGTCTGTTAGAGATTTCAAAAAAAAAAAAAAGAAATCAAAGGAGCTTCCAAAAAAAAAAAAGGAAACTTTTTTGCCTTGGATTCAAAATTGAGAAGTTTTGATCCTATCCTATCGTTCATCGCGCTTGCAGAAATGTTGAGCCTGTTCGACTAAAGGTTTTGGATCATTGTTTCTCTTTGATGAATTCATTAGAATTAAAAAAAAAACAATTTGAAAAAAAAAATTAAAACTTTTCGTTTTGGATTCAAAATTGAGAGGTTTTGATCCTATCCTATCGTTCATCGCGCTTGCAGAAATGTTGAGCCTGTTCGACTAAGGTTTTGGATCATTGTTTCTCTTCAATGAGTCTAGTAAAAATAAAGCAAAAAAAAAAAAGAAAAAAGAGAAAGACATAGACCGCTAAGGCCAAACCAACTGCGTTCTTTGATCTCGGTTGATTCAAGAAAAGCCTTGTCCAGAGTGTGGAGACAGCCTGACTGTTCGAGGCAAGGGTCCTCCAAACGGGTTCATTAAGTAATCCTACCCTTACCTAGGGGCAATTCTATCAATTGTGATTTCATAAGACCGGGTTAGGAAGCCTATGTGTGCTCTCTTGTCTTTTAAATAAAAATTGTAAAAACAAAAAAAAAAAAAAAAACTTTCGTCATTTTCAGGTTCAGATCTGAGAAATTTTGGTCTCTTCCTTTCTGAGCACTGGCGCTCGCGATTATCCGCTGAGCCCGTGTTCAGATTGGAACATCATTTGCTCTCTTTGATGAACCTGATCTTGGCCTTTCAAAAAAAAAAAACTCTCGTCATTTTGGATTTGGATCCGAGAAATTGTGGTTCCTTCCGGGGTACTGGCGCTCGCGGAAATCGTTGAGCCCGTCTTTGGATTGGGATACCACATGCTCTCCTTGATGAATCCATTTTGACATTTAAAAAACAGAGAATCCCATCTCATGGATACGATCTCCAACATTTGTGTCTAGCGGTGCTAGTACGCCCTTTCAGGGTCTACTGTATTCGCGACCGGCGCATTTGTAAAACTCCAACCTTATATTCTTCTTATCTCGAGCAAGCCCTGCTTCGCGATAAGTCGAATTTAGGTTTACAATTGCTTCTAGCAGTCACTGGGACGCTCATTTTGGGGCTCACCATACTTGCAATAAGAACAATTGTGCCCTCTTCACGTCGCCTGGGTCATATCCCTCGAGCGATCTGAAAAGGCAAACCCATAGATTGCCTTTTTTCCATTTATAATCATTATATTCTTGTGATTACTAATGGATGTGGTATTGTTTAAGAAGTTTTCCAAAAAACTAACAATGGCAGCTTCATTAACCATCACCTTTGATGAAAACAAGTACCAGCTCATGCTCCAAGACAAACAAACCAAGCGCACTTACAAGCGCCCTGCCAACTGCCGAAGCGTCATTTCCCTCGGCAACTCAGAAAAAACCGGGTCAAACTCTACTCCCCGGACCATTGCCTTCGGGTCATTGGGACCATTCCCACTACCCGCAGAAGAAACTGCACCTGCCAAGAAGCAGAGAACCGCCCCTCAACGTATCACTACAGTGATACCAAGGGCGATAATCAAGAAGCCTGAGACCCGTAGCGCTCCTGCGAAGCCTCAACCAGCAAGAAACCAGGTCTGCTCAAAGACTTGGTCCCCAGGACCTTCATCCAAATAAAGAAGGTCACAAAAATCTGCAAAGCCAGCCTACCTGGCCCCGCTAAAGGAGAACCGGTTCTACCCTCTTGCATACATGAAAGAGGAGAAGCCTACACTCCACCAAACAAAAAAACCAACTCAGCATGAGCCGGCTTGCTCATACAAGCCCAATCAAATCGTGCCAAGGCCTGCACACCTGCGAGTCGACCCTTCCTTTCAACAGGGGCCGAACTTGCCAAATTCAAAGCTTCGTTACGACAGGCCAAGGACCGCGTCCGGATCCTGTCCCTGCCAGTCTTTAAAGAAGACAAGCCCGGCTGCTGCGCACCAGGGACTACGTCCTTCATTGCCAGAGCACAGCCAGAGCTAACCGAAGCACAAATCGCTCGTCGTATGCGCCGCCGTGCGGCATATCGACAAAAGAGACTAGAGAAGCAAAGAACCCAAGATTCTGCACTTCAGGTCTCCCAAAAATGGGTCGAAAAAGAAAGACCCGACCAAGTTGCTGCTGTCCATATGGTTGGCAAGACCAGAAGACGTCAAAAGTCAGCAACAAAAATCCATGTCAGGCGTCCGGTGACTCGCAGCGTCTCCCGGACACGAAGACATAAAGAAAACTCTCCCGCTCCTTCAAGCCAAGGACATTGGAGTGACCACTCTTCGAGCTCTTCATCTAAAAGGATGAGCTCCAGCTTAGTCACCAAGATAATATCTTCATTCAACTCTCGAGGAATGAACGTCCTGGTCACAAATGCTGAGCAACCTCCGCCGCATGATGACGTAACCGCACGCATCCAGCAGCTGGAGCAAGGGCAGCAGAGGATAGAGACTCTAATAGAGAACCTAATTCTCAATCTTCAGCGTCCACAAAACAATGAAGCTCCTCCGAGCCATCAAAGCGACGAGGAAAATGCGGAAAACAGTGAGTCACGCGCCCTTACAAAAAAGGACGTTGACGATATCCTCGCCAAAGCAAAAGAAGAGGATACACTAAAGGAGCATGGGATCAAGCCACCATATCCCTTGTGGATGGACTCGGTCCCGTTCCCTACAAAATTCAAGCAACCTACTCTCCAAACATATACGGGGAAAGGTTCAGCCAAACAGCACGTCATCCATTTCAAGATCCTGACGGGAGCTATTGCGGATCAAGATGCCCTCAAAATCCGCCACTTTGCAAGTACCCTAAAAGGTACGGCCTTTGATTGGTACTCCACTCTGCCGGAGGACTCCATTCAAAATTGGGCCATGCTGGAGACACGCTTCCTAACCCACTTCAAAGGTGAGGATCATCCTGTTACTATGGCTCAGCTCTGCAGCCTAAAACAGGGAGAGAATGAGTCAACATATGACTTCATTCACAAGTGGAAGGCAATGGCATACAAATGCTCCGATGTACTGCCACAAGCGTCACTGGTCGACATCTGCCGAAACAACATGAGAGCAAGAATCCGCTCCATGATCATCGGCAACAAATCAAAGAACCTGGGAGAACTCTTGGAAGCAGCTATGGAAGCTGAAACGGTGATCAAAGACCTCAACAGTCAGAAATCATCAAAGAAAGAGCCGACTGCCATTGCAACCTCAAAACCAAAGAAAAAGGAGGTTCTCAATGTGCAAACCAAGTCAGCTCCTCAGCAGCCAAAGAAAGCTGAAAACAAAGCTGCAGGTAAAAAGCCTGAACTTTCTGATGCCTTCAGAGAACGAGTAGAAAAGAAATACCCGTTCCCCTCAAATTGCGAATGAATCCCCTCAAATGCTTCTTCGATGTTTCATCGGGTAAGTTTCTCGGATTCATAGTACGGAAAGCTGGCATAGAGCTTGACCCCATCAAAGTCAAGGCTATCCTAGAAATGCCATCTCCAAGAACCCTAAGACAATTAAAAGGGCTCCAAGGAAGATTGGCATACATTCGACGGTTCATCTCCAACCTATCAGGGAAGTGTCGTCCATTCTCTCGGTTAATGAAGAAAGGTGTCGATTTTGTCTGGGATGCTGAATGTGAAGCCGCATTCCAGGACATCAAGTCATACCTGACTAAACCTCCAGTGTTGGCTGCCCCCACAACTGGAAAACCATTCCTCTTGTACACAAGAGCCCTTGACTGTTCTTTAGGCGCTCTACTCGCACAAAAGAATGACGAGGGAAAAGAAGCTGCTCTATATTACCTTAGCCGCATGTTGATAGGTCCAGAGCATCGATACTCTCCAGTCGAAAAAGAATGCTTGGCAGTGATGTTCGCCATACAAAAACTGCGTCACTACCTGCTATCCAACACAGTGTACCTGATTTCGAGGATCAACCTCCTAAAGGTCCTTGTCACAAAAGCAGGTTCTCTCAATGCCCGATTGGCAAAATGGTCCATCCTCCTGTCACAATTTGACATTAGGTATGTACCACAAAAAGCAATCAAAGGCCAAGCTCTAGTAGACTTCCTCGCGGAGCATCCATTGCCTAAAGATTCTCCACTCAGGGACGACCTCCCAGACGAACCGGTCTACAGTGTGGAGACTTCCTTATCAAATGCTTCCTGGCACATGTACTTCGATGGCGCAACCAGGACAAATGAAAAGGGAAATCAAATATCTGGAATTGGCATTCTCTTTGTTAGTCCCGACAAATACATGATTCCACACGCATTCTCGCTACTGGAACCATGTTCAAACAATGCAGCTGAGTACCAAGCCCTCATCGCAGGATTGGAGCTCGCCCTTGAATCCGGCATCACTACGCTGGAAGCTTTTGGAGACTCTCAACTGATCGTCAACCAGATGAATCAGAAATTTGAAGTCAGGAAGCCCGATCTGTTGCCTTACTACAACAAGGCACAATCGCTTCGACAAAAGTTCGACATCTGTCACATCACCCACATCCTCAGAGGTGAAAACATTCGTGCAGATGCCCTGGCTGGACTTGCTGCGTCTATGGCAATCCGAGAAGGGGAAAACATGCAAGTTACAGTGTGTCAAAAAAGGATTCTCCCTCCTCTCAACACACATCAAGCAGTTGCTGAATGCCACCAAGTGGTTAGAAGTCGGATCTCCGTCCTTAAACCTCTGATCGGCGACTGGAGGGATCCGTTCATTGATTACATCATGTTCGGAATCCTACCTGAGGATCCAAAAGAGCGGGTAAGCATCCAAAGGCGAACCCCAAACTTTCATTTGGATATTCCTTCAAAAATGCTTTATAGGAAATCCTACAATGGAGTACTTCTACGCTGCTTGTCACAACAAGAGGCTGAGGAAACACTCAAAGAAGTACATGCTGGTCTTTGTGGAGCCCATCAGGTTGGGCCTAAGCTCTACGATCAGATAAAAAGGTTAGGTTATTATTGGCCTACCATGGTGGTTGATGCAATGCAATTTGCTAAGCGCTGCCAACAATGCCAAGTTCATGGAGATTATGTCCACATGCCTCCGGAATGGCTACATCCTACAGCAATCTCATGGCCTTTTGAAGCCTGGGGTATGGACATCATAGGTCCTATCTCTCCCCCATCAAGCAAAGGTCGTCGCTTCATTTTCGCTACTACGGATTATTTCTCCAAGTGGTCAGAAGCATTCGCGCTCAACGAAATGAAGACCTCGTCAGTCCTTCAATTCTTGCGCACTAATATAATTTGTCGCTTCGGCATACCTAAAAGATTCGTCCATGATAACGGACCACAGTTCCGCGATCACCGATTCTACAGGTTCTGCGACAAATACAAAATCCAAAGTTGTCCTTCAACTCCGTACAATCCGGCGGCGAATGGACTAGCAGAGGCCTTCAACAAGACACTCTGCAAAATCCTCAAGAAAATGGTCTCTAGTCACAAAAGAGATTGGGGCGACAAACTGCCTGAAACTTTGTGGGCCTATCGAACCACCGTTTGAGGACCAACCCATAGCACACCATTCTCCTTGGTCTATGGATGCGAAGCTGTTGTCCCTTTGGAAGTTCAAATTCCTTCCTTAAGGGTATCTCTGCAAAATGACATGATGCAAGAAAGTAATGTCAAATTGAGACTCCAAGAGCTGGATAACCTCGATGAGAGACGGCTCGAAGCTCTACAAAGCATTGAACTCTACCAAGCACGCATGGCAGGATCTTTTGACAAGAAGGTCAGGCAACGCGCCTACAAAAAGGGAGACTTGGTCTTTACAGTAAAAAGACCAATGGTTTTTGCCAACAAATCCAAAGGCAAATTTGAACCAAAATGGGAGGGACCTTTCATCATAGACAAAGTCTTCTCCAACGGCGCATACGCTCTTCTAAACATGGAAGGTGACAGATGTATGCTGCCCATCAATGGAAAGTTCTTGAAGCGGTACTACCCTTAAAGGCTTCTTCCATCGAGTCAGAGTGACGCCTACACGGCCAAGGCCTATTCCTAGGTATCTGCTCGTCAAACTCACTCCTTTTGGAATTTTCATCCTCTTGTTGAAATTTCTAAAGAAACCCCTCAAAACAATGTATCTTTCATCGTTTCATTGTTCAAAAAAAAAAAAAAGCAAATCCAAAAATCCAAGTTTAGGAGCCTCTTCCCAAACTTGACCAAAATTTTCGATCCTTGAACCCAAAATTCATGGTTTGAAACAAAATCAGGACCTAGGGATTTCAGCTCTAGTCCACCCCGACTTTTACCACCAAAATGGTTTTGAGTCAAAATTTACGACCCTCGTGTCTTTAAACAAAAAATGGTTTTTCAAAAACCGCAGGGAAGCGACGTTCAGTCGATACTTGCAAAACCCAAAATCGGAAGGATGCAAACCCCATTCGATACTTCCAAAAACCCCAAAATTTCAAAAAATCGTGGAGACGCAACGTTCCAGTTGATATCCACAAACCAAATTTCAAAACAAACAAAAAACAAAACAAAGGTTCGAAAAAACCTCAAACTTCAAAAATCATGGGGAAGCGACATTCCATCGATACCCACAAAACAAAATTTTTGAAGACAAAAGCAGGGAAGCAACGCTTAGTCGATACTTGCACCCAAATCCGCGAGGAGGCGACATTCCATCGATACTCGCAACCGAATGAGCAAGGAGGCGACATTCCATCGATACTTGCAATACCATTCAGCAGGGAGGCGACTTTTAGTCGATACTTGCATTTTTGAAAACCAAAAACCTGGCTTCCATGCCAAAAGTCCGGCTTTCACGCCAAAAAATAAAAAATCCGGCTTTCATGCCAAAAACCAAAATTTGGCTTCCATGCCAACAAAACAAAACTCGGTTTTCAAAAAAAAAAAATCTGGCTTTCATGCCAAAAATAAAAAATCTGGCTTTCATGCCAAAAATAAATTTCGGCTTTCATGCCAAAAACAAAATCTGGTTCTTACACCAAAAACAAAATCGGCTTTCTTGCCAAAAACAAAATCTGGTTCTTACACCAAAAACAAAACCGGCTCTCATGCCACAAACAAAATCTTTGGCTCTCATGCCACAAAAAATCTTTGGCTCCCATGCCATCTCAAACTCGGCTTTCATGCCATTTTTTTAAAAAAAAATCGGCTTTTACGCCACAAAAACCGGCTTTCATGCCACCCCAAAAAAATCGGCTTTCATGCCACCTCAAAATTCGGCTTTCATGCCATCTCAAAAAAATTTGGCTTTCACGCCACCAAAATCAGCTTTCATGCCACCTCAAAATTTCGGCTTCCACGCCTTCCAAAATTTTGGCTCTCATGCCATAAACCCAAATTTCGGCTTTCAAACCACACAAAGAAAAAAACCCTGGCTTTTGCCGCAAAATCTGGCTTTCATGCCAAAACAACCCTATTGACAAAGGATTTTCACAAAATGATAACCTTTTGATCAAAATTTTCAAACAAACATTCTCATCCAACCTTTGCTTATTTTCATCAAAAAGAATTTAAGTAAAAGGTACACAGAGTACCAAAAATGTTTTACATAGAGGTACCAAGAAAAAAAAAAAAGAGAAAAAATTATGGGCTGGTCCACAGGCCGTGGCCCATGGGCCACATGGCCGTACGGCCCAGGCTGTACGGACATGTCCGTACAGCAGCAAAAAAAGAGAGAAGAAAGAGAGAAGAAGAAAAAAAAAAAAGAGAGAAAAAAGAATGATGAAACTTTCTTTACATGGAATTTCTTGTAAAAAAAAAAAAAAAAAAAAAAAACTTACTTGAAGCCATGGATGGAGATGAAAGAAGAACTTGAAGACTCTTGAAGAAGGAGGATTCTTGATCTTAGAGCAACTCTTGAAGACTTTTGCAAAAAGAAAGCAATAGGAGCAAGAGATTCCACCTCCCTTGCTTTTATAGAAGAAAGCAAACTAAAAGAGGAAAGAGGAGAAAAGTAAGGAGGTAAGTGCTAAAAATTAGCAACCTTTCCAAAAGAAAAGGAAACTTGGGATATTCTCTCCCAAAACAAAGATTCTTTGAGAAATTCTCTCCCAAAGAAAGATATTTTGAGAGAATCTCTCCCAAAATCAAGAAAACTTGAGAAAATCTCTCAAAGTAAAGATATTTTTAGATATTCTCCACCCAAAGGAGATATCTTTAGATATTCTTTACGAAAATGACACAATATGAGATCTAAGCCATCCTTCAAAGCTTAAGGTCCCATGGGTTAGCCCATATGAGCCAGGTTTGACCACCTAGGCACTAAAAGTGGCTTTTAGTCAAAATTTCTCTTACCAAGAGCATACAAAAATGGTTCCATGCCTCCTTTGAGTTGATTGGACCATACCATACAAAAATCCAAGCTTCATGAGTTTCCAAAAATCCAAACCATCCCACCTCATTAACCAAATTAAGCCAAAATCTTGAAATTGACATTCCACAAAAGCCCAAACCACTCCAATGGACCCAAAATTGTCCCAAAGAGTGAACCAAAAAACCAAACCATGGTCCCCTAACTCGCCACATACAGCTTGTTAGGTCACAAGACCAAAACCAAAAATCAAAACCCGACCCCCTAACTTGCCACATACAGCCTGTTAGGTCACAAGGTCAAAACCAAAACCAAAAACCTGACCCCCTAACCTGCCACATACAGCTTGTTAGGTCACAAGGTCAAAATCAAAACCAAAAAACCAAAACCAAATCCAAATCCAAATGTCATTCTCAAAATCTTGCCTTGAGATGGTACATGATCCCTCTCACTACCATAAAATCCCCTGGAAGCTCAAAAGGCTACTCCATCCAAAAAAAAAAAGAAAAAAAAAAGAAAAATGCTCAAAGACTCTTGGTCAAGTCAGAAGCTCTTCTTCAAGATTCTCTTCGAGGCACATCGACTACAAAAGCCATATCGTCGCTGTACCTCGAGGGGGCATCTGTTGACACCAAAAAAAATGTGTGTCACTTTGCCTTTTCAACATCAAGAAGCCACATGAAGTCGCAACCTGCCATAAATAGGCGATGCTACTTCCAAGAATCAAATCTTGTCGGAATCAAGCAAAAATTGCAAGATCCCTCAAGACAGCCAAAAGAAGAGTACACGGAAGTTTCGGGCCATTTCAAGATCATTTGGCCTAACTTCACTACTCCGACAGCTAAACAAATACTCCCGGCGGCGGCAGAATCGGAGACACCAAATCTTCGATCGGGGCCTATGGATGTTCTCAAAATATGTCCAAAGGGCTCCACGTCAAGTTTCAAGTCAAACCAGCAACGTTTGACCCATCATCAACTCTCCAACAGCTAAATCAAGCCTTCCGGCGGTGAGAACCACCAAGACCATTTATCATCAGACCAAGCACATGGTTGGCTTCACGATGCTTACAAAGGGCTACACGTGAAGTTTCAGGTCATTTCGACAACATTTGACCAGACTTTGACTATCGGAAGCCAAATCGGGCCTACCGGCGGCGAAGCTCTCTGGGACCATGATTCCCAAAACGGAGCCTGTGGATCATCTTAAAATGACTCCAATAGGCTCCCCGTCAAATTTCAGGTCAATCGGACATCGGTTGACCGCACATCAAAGCCCGACATTTTCCTCACGGCGGAACAAAGCCTAGCGTTTGCGGGACCCCAAACGGCTTCAAAACTCAAACGAAAGCCCATGGTTGGTCTTATTTAATGCTCAAGAAGCTTCACCTCAAATTTCAGGTCATTCCGACATCGTTTGATCCTGTTTCAGCTTCTAGCGGAAAATCAGCAGTTCTGCGTTCGGCTTTTCCCGGAAAATCGGAAACTTTGCAAACCAATTTGCAAGGATTCTCATCAGGTTTTTCAGAGGGAAATCAAGCCAAATAATGTGGAGAAATGTTAGAGAAAATAAGAAAAAAAAACGAAAGAGAAAAACGACGAGAAACAGCCAAAAACGGGCCCTGGGGAGGTTTTTTCCCCCGATGGTCGCCGGCGACCATGGGCCCGGCGACCCTGGGAGGTCCGGGGCGCCGATTTCGCCCCCGGACCCCCCGTTTCGTCCGTTTTCGCGAGACGAGTTGTTCTGTCCCTGTGATTTTTCCAGATTCAGGCTTTTGAGGCTCCAAATTCACTGTTATTCATCAAGATCACAGGACTCCTTTCCAGAACTTCAAAAACTTCATTGATCGCCAGCCGAACGACAAAAAAAGTGCACTTTCTGCCCGCCCGATCGCGAAATCGACTGGACAGATGCTGCTAGCCCGCTGGTATCAACCAATGTCTGAAACTACATGATCATCTACTGTTGATTTATATAAGGATCCATCGATGATCATTGCAAAGGGAATTCCAAAAGACGCAACATGGCCCGCGACTCTTCAGCTACCAAGGCGGCCACTTAATGCTATCAATTGGCCCGTTTATGGCAAGTTAATGCGGTCATTAACCCATTATCTTGGACGGCCCAATCAGAAGCCTCCGTTTAGGAGTTACAAGTCCAAGCAATCATGGCATTCAAGCCATGAAACTCCTAACATAATGGAGATTAAAGGCAACTAAATGCCCATGACTCTCCTTTGGCCAATGAAATCCAAGGGTCAGGAGTTACAAAACAAAAGGCAATTAAACCTGTAACTCCTCCCATAACTTGGCTTTATTGCCATAATTGCCATAAATAACCATAAACCACTCCTAAAGGCCACCAAAAGCCTATAAATAGGAGTCCCCTCCAAGCATTCCGGGGATCGAAATCATCAGCAATTCCTGCTCTAGAGATCCAGAAGCTCAGAGAGAGAGAAACCTCTGTCGGAATTCTGCAGCAGCCTCCACTACAAGGTGACAAAAGTCGCTTGGGGGGCACTCCCCCCAAGGTCCTTTACCTTCTACTTCAACAAAAGTGGCTTAGACATGGCTCTTCAGCCCGTCTACTCGGCTTTTTATTGAACATAAGACCTTCTATCGGTCTTTGTTCTCTAAAAATCTGAGGATATAGCCAAGCCAAGCGAATCCAAAGCATCTGACGTTCTCATTTGCATGGATGATGGCGGAGTCCATACATGACTCGCGACCGTCAATCTAAACGGGTCCCTCCCACAATCTCCTGAAAAGTTAGATTCTTCATTTCTCGCTTTTCATTGTATTTTGTTTTTTTTAGAGAGACAAAAAACCACAACTCTTGTCTTTCATTATTGACGAGAATTGTAAATCGGCTATAAATGCCACAAATCGGCTATAAACGCCAAAAATCGGCTATAAATGCCAAAAAAATCGCCTTTTACGGCAAAATAAAAAACTGTCTCTTTTCTTAAATATATGTGCAATGGAAACTTGAAAAGAAGATGATTTCCTTTTTACTTACGAAGATTGATCTCCGGATCATCACTTGCAATTCCAAGTAAAATAGAAAATCTCGCACACCCACAAACACACAAAAGCGTTGATGCGCGCTCCGCCCTCCGGGGGCGAAAGGGTCGGACCGAACGGACTCCCACGTCCGCCGACGCCCGGTAGCGCCGGGGCCGGAGCGCGTTCCATCATCTATCTTGTCGATTTCTCGATCGGTCGGATAGAAAGTGTACTTTCTTGGTCAGCCGGTTGGCGATCTTGGAGTAATCAATGACGATTTCATGCTCTTGACGGCGGATTCGAGATGTAGACGGAGATCGGTCAATTTCGAGCATCAAAAATCAGATTTTTGGAAAACTACAGGAACTGGAATTCCTGAAATGCAAAAAGGATCGGAAAACAGGCCTTCCGACGGAAATCCGTTGACCCGGAGTTCCAGGGTCGTCGGCGACCATGGGCCAAGGTCGCCGCCGACCATGGGGTTTGGTCCCCTTTGGTCGCCTTTTCTTCGGCCGTTTTTGGAGCTATTTCTGTCCTTTTTTCTCCTGTATTTTTCTTGACATTTTCCTCATTTTTTTTGGCTTAATTCTATTGAAGAAAACCCGACGAGAAGTCGTGCAAAATCGGAGCATAAAGTTTCCTATTTTTTTGGAAAAGCCGAAGACCTTGCCGCGCAGAATTGCCGATTTTCGGTCAAGAGTCGAAACTAAGTCAAACGATGTCGGAATGACCCAAAATCTGAGGTGAAGCCTCCTGAGCAGTAGATAGGACCAACCATGGGCTTTTATTTGAGTTTTGAAGCCATTTGGGGTCCCGTCGTTGCTAGGCTTGATTTTGCCGCGAGGAAGATGTCGCGTTTTGATGTGCGGTCAACCGTTGTCCGATTGACCTGGAATTTGACAGGGAGCCTATTGGAGTCATTTTGAAATGATCCATTGGCTCCGATTTGGGTGTTTTGGTCCTGGGGTGCTCCGCCGCAGGTAGCCTTGATTTTGTTTCAAAGCGTCAAAGTCGGGTCAAACGTTGTCGGAATGACCTGAAATTTGACTTGCAGCCCTTTTGAAGCATGTTGAAGCCACCCATGTGTTCCGTTTTATGAGTGATGACCTCAGTGGTTCTCGTCGCTGAAAGGCTTGATTTTGTTGTTCAAGGGTTGATGGAGGGTCAAACGTTGTCGGTTTGACTCGAAATTTGGCATGGAGCCTTTTGGACGTATTTTGAGACCATCCATAGGCTCTGATCGAAGTTTTAATGTCTTCGACGCCGTCACTGCCAAGAGCGTCTGTTCAGCTGCCGGAGGAGTGAAGTTAGGCCAAATGAACCTCTTTTTTGGCTGTCTTGGAGGATCTTGTAGTTTTTGTTTGATTCTGACAAGATCTGATGCTTGAAGTAGCATTGCCCGTTTGTAGTAGGATGCGGCTTCATGCGGTTTCCTGATGTTGAAGAGGCAAAGTGACATTTTTGGTGTCAACAAATGCCCCCTCGAGGTACAACGACGAGTAGCTTTTGGAGTCGATGTGCCTCGAAGAGAAACTTGAAGGAGAGCTTTTGATTTGACCAAGAGTCTTTGAGTATTTTTTTTATAGCCTTTTGAGTTTCCAAGGGGATTTTATGGTAGTGAGAGAGATCATGTACCATCTCAAGGCAAAGTTTTGAAAATGACATAAGGGAGTTGGATTTGGGTTTTGGATTTTTGGGTTTTCCTTTTGACCTTGTGAACATAAGGGCTTTATGTGGCGCATCAGGCGGTCAAGGATGATTTTTTTTGGTTTTTTGACCTTGTGACCAAACAAGCTATATGTGGTAGGTTAGGAGGTCAGGGTTTGATTTTTGAATTTTGACCTTGTAACCGAACAGGCTGTATGTGGCAAGTTGGGGGGTCAGGTTTGAATGTCAATTTCAAGATTTTGGCTCAATTTGGTATATGAGGTGGGATGATTTGAAACTTTTGGAAGCTCATGAGGCTTGGATTTTTTTGTGTGGCCCAATCAACTCAAAAGAGGCATGGAACCATTTTGTATGCTCTTGGTAAGAGGAATTTTTGAAAGGAAGCCCCTTTTAGTGCCTAGGTGGTGAAACCTGGCTCATATGGGCTAGCCCATGGAACCTTAAGCTTTAAAGATGGCTTAGATCTCTTATGGCGTATCTCCTTCGGATAGAGAATATCTAAAAATATCTTTACTTGGAGAGAATCTCTCAAATTTCCTTTCTTTTGGGAGAGATTTTCTCAAAGTATCTCTCTTTGGGAAAGAATATTTCTCATTCCCTTTCTTTTTGGAGAAAATTTCTCAAAGAATCTTCTCTTTGGGAGAGAATATCTCAAATCTCCTTTCTTTTGGAAATGTTGTTAATTTTTAGCACTTACCTCATTTTTTTTCTCCTTGTTTCCTCTTTTGGTTTGCTCTCTTCTATAAAAGCAAGAGGAGATTGGATCTCTTGCTCTTATTGCTTTCTTTCTTTGCAAGAGTCTTCAAGAGTGCTCCATGATCAAGAACTTCTCTTCTTCTTCAAGGATCTTCAGACTTTTTCTTCCTCCATCAATGGTTTCAAGTAATTCTTCTTTTTCAAGAAATTTCCATTGTAGAAGTAGGATGGTAAAAAAAGTTCTTTTCTCTCTTTTTTTTTCTTTTTTTGTTTCCCACGATTTTCTCTTTTTTTTTTGTTCTTTTCTTTTTCACGTGTTTCTTTTTTTTTACACTTTTTTTTTTCTTTAAGTGGCCGTACGGACAGATCCGTACGGACCTGGCCGTACGGCCGCGTGGCAGTGGGGCCATGGCTTGTCGGCCAGCTCTTTTTTTTTTGCTCACTATGATAATGAGGTTTATGCAAATCAAAATGTTCATGCATTTTTTTTGGATGCATCAAATAAAAGGCTAGAGTTTCTAGATCAAGCCAACATGATTTTGGCTTAGACAAAATTTGATTGGTTTTGACCAAATTGAGTTGGAATTGGTCAAACTTTGGTCGAGGGTTTTTCTAGCATCTAATGCATGATAACTTTCCTTCTTTGCATATTTTTTTTTTTGTAAATTGAATTGGAAATATGATGATGCATACCTGAAGGTCTTTCCAAGTTTTGGAATTGGAGCTCGTAGCAATGTTGAGCCCTTTCTTGGTCTTGCTACATTTTGAGGAGCTTTGCAAGTTTTGGAGTTTGCAGCTCGCAGCAATGTTGAGCCCTTCTTCAAGCTTGTGGAGATTTGATAAGATTGGTTTGATCTCGCAGTAATGTTTGAGTTCAAACTTCCTTTGAGGATGCTTGACTATGAGCTTGTAGTGGTGTTGGGCTCATCTTCAAGCTTCCTATCTTTTTCGGGATGTTTCCCTTTTCTTCGGAATTGTCCCGAAATCATGCCAAAATTTCGCTAGGATTTTTTTACCAAAATTTGAAGATTGATTGATTTTTTCTTTTCCATCCTTTGCAGGTAGTTCCTCCAGAACGAACAGGGGCAAAGAGCCTGTTACTGATGCACCTCGCCGATCTACCAGATCTCCTAATGTCGCCGCACAGCAGGCCTGGGAGAAGGTCCAGTTTGTGGAGAGAAACTTGGAAGCATGCGACTTTCTCAACCGTGATGAGATGAGAGGAAGAGACCGTTAGTGAATGTATGATTCTTCCTTTTACTCTTTCCATTTCTTTTCGCTGAGATTTCTTGTTTTTGATTTTCTTTCTCCCCCTTTTCAGTGGGAGATGTTGATTTGGTGATGCCTGAGGTTCCGACTGATGAAGCAGTGACAGATCCGATTGCGACATCTGAAGAAGAACCGAGGGACTCTGGAGTGTGTTGGAAAATAGGTGGGCCATTCGGATAGGTTTCAAAAAATTTTGACCCACTTGATGCAGGGATCAACTATCTAGAAGGCAACAAACCCAATCCTGGATGCAATCCCTCAAACTCATAAACCATGTACAGCAATGTATCTTATCAAGAAGATAGAAAACATCACCTAAACATGCAACCACGAAATCTACAACATACAAGGATGTAGATTATACCTTTGGAGCTTAGTTGTGCTCCAATGGAGAATTTGAATTCTTTCTTTGATGACGAACACCTTCACTAATCAAATCAGAATCTCCAACACCTTTTGATCTTTCACGCTATGACCCGTATCAGATTCTCTTTTCTCAAGAAGATGGTGGAATCTCCAAGAGAAAAACCCTAGAGGAAACTAGAAGAGAACTAGAAGATGGAGAGGAAGAGGAGTGTGCAACATTTGCACAAAAAGGGGCTTGGGCGTGAATTCCAATGATGGAATAATGCATGGGGACATCCAAGGCTCTCCTCTCCCCTTTTTATAGCACTTAAGCAAACACCTCATTCTAATTGAAATAGAAGTCTTACTTCTATAACAATTAGTTGCTTACTAAATCACTATTAGAAGTCTTACTTCAAATATGATTAGTAACTTTCTCTTTCTCTAATAAAAATATAAGTCTCACTTCCATTAATAATTAGTAACTTACTATTACCACTATTAGAAGTCTCACTTCAAATAGAAATAATAACTTTCTATTTCCTTTTAGAGTTCTACTATAATTAGTATCTTTCTAATATCTTGGGCTAGCGTGGGGACCACTAGGGATTCCTTAGAAAGCTGGCTCCAACTGCGACACACGACCCCACATCTCATGTGCAATCCGGGCCCACAGTTAATTGCAAATAACTCTACTATATAAATGCAACTGAACTCCAATCTTAGGAATATATTACAATGAAGACCCTAAACTTCCTCAGTACCACAAGTAGGCCCCTCCATCTATATCCATGGATCAATTGGACATGTCTACCAAAATAGATCCATATCTTATTATCCTTGAGCCCCAATTAATTATAGTGATCATTTGGTACCGATCCAATTAACTTTTAATTGGAATGGGTGCGAACTTACCAATGATAAATCCATTAATTGGCACAAGGGGATATTAAAAATAGATTCCATCTTGACCATTGAATGTTCCCACAGCTCTACTACGACGTACCCAAATCACCGAGGTGTTGACCTACAATTGGCCTCACTCATTGGTGACTCAAAGCAAATGAATAGATAGAAACTTGAGTTCATTAATGTCTCAAGATTATGAGCCTATTGCTAGGGAATTATGAGAGCAGACCTTAAAGTAAAGACAGTGTATATAAGGTGCTTCTCATGGTCCTTCAATACATCCAATGTACCAGCACCATGATCCAGAATCTTATATTCAGATGATCGAGACAAATCACACTATCTCATAGTGATCAAAGTGTTGCAACCTTGTCAGATGAGATGCCCAATCTCATCATTGGTTGTGAAGATATTTAAGTATAAGATTTGCAATAATGTCTTCTGTATGTGGATCTCATCCATACACATGTATTACATCTAGTATACTTGTGGACTCCGGTTCATCTCATGAACTATTATGTCATTCGTATTAGTTATGTGTAAACAAGTAATAAAACACCATTCATCTCATGAAAGGAAAACAATAATATATATTGATAAATAAAGAAATTAATCAATTTATTCATCATATACTGGTATTGAGACCATAAAACTAACAGAGTGATCCCAAAATTTTCACCTAGTATGACTTCTTTGTATTTTTTTTTTGTCTGTGTTGTCATTTGCTAACATGTTGCTTGTTTTCTTGTCAGCTGACTTGCCACAGGATTCCGATGATTTCGAGCCATCCATGGATGCGGCCTTTGACGACACTTCAGATGAACTCATGGAGTCAGAAAGTATTCCGCCGATCGTCGAAGAAGGTATTTGTAGCGATAACCCTGATGATAATGATTTTTCCGACAAGATCATATTCATATCTTTTTTGTTTTGTTTTGCTGGAAGGTTGTGAGGTAGCAGGAGAAGTTCCTCCGTCTTTCTCAATGCCAGAGCAGGGGATGCCTGCAGTTGAACCAGAAGTAGGGACTTCTTCTTCCAGTTTTAATGCAGCAGAGAAGAAATCTTCAGAGCATATTCCTTCGCCAGTGTCTCCTATTAGAAAGAGCTTAATGATCACTCCTCCAGCAGGAAATGACACGGGCAATCGACCAATGGAGAGGGGCGAGCCTTCATCCGGGCCATCTCTTGAGTATGTGAAGAAAGTGTTGAAGAGCGTTTTGAGCTCATGGGTCAAAATTCTTTCTTCTGGCCATTTAGAAGTCGGCTTTGGCATGATCAAGCATGTACAGGACATCCTTGCTGATAGCTAAGAAGTCGGTCTGGACATTGCAGGTGAGAAAGCTTTCGTTGATGGAGTCATAGCTCTAGGGAACAAGTGGAATGAAACCAAGAGCTTCCCAAGTGGTGACTTATTCAATGAGATGTTATTGAAGCCTTCTGGCGAGGTCAGGTCTGAGCTGAATGAGATCTCGCGGACTTGGAAGCAATTTGTTCGAGAGAGGAACGTTACCGAGTTGACTATCATTGAGCTGACAGAAGATCTGCGCCGTGTTGATAGAGAGGTCATTGAGACCAGGCAACGTCTTGAGCTATTGGAGGAACAAGCTGCTACAAAATGGGCTGCCATTGTGGAAGCTCGTGCCAGAGAAGAAACTCTGATTCACTAAGTTGAGGAGGCTGAGAACAATCTCCGGAGGAAGACTCAAGAGTACGAGCTTCCCCGTGCTGCAGATGGATCGCGGCGTTCTGCCGCATTTTATGGGAAGATTTTGAAGAAGCGTGGCCTGGAAGCTGTTGACACCAAAAATGTCACTTTGCCTCTTCAACATCAAAAAGCCACATAAGCCGCATCCTACTACAAACGGGCAATGCCGCTTCAAGCATCAGATCTTGTCAGAATCACTTGAAAGCTGATAGATCCTTCAAGACAGCCAAAAGAGGAGTTCATATGAAGTTTCGGGCCATTCCGACATCATTTGGCCTAACTTCACTCATCTGACAGCCAAACAGGTGTTCCTAGTGGCGGTGGAGTCGACGATATCAAAACCTCGATCAGAGCCTACGGATGGTCTCAAAATACCTCCAAAAGGCTCCACGTCAAATTTTAGGTCATTCCGACAATGTTTGACCCGACTTCGACGCTCTGAAAGAAAATCAAGCCTCTCGGCGGCGAGAACCGCCAGAACCATTACTCATCAAATAGAGCAAATGGGCAGCTTCAACATGCTTCAAAAGGGTTGCACGTCAAATTTCAGGTCATTCCGACAACGTTTGACCCAACTTTGACGCTCCAAAAGAAAATCAAGGCTACCAGCGGTGGAGCACCCCGGGACCATGACATCCAAATCAGAGCTAATTGATCATCTCAAAATGACTCCAATAGGCTCCCTGTCAAATTTCAGGTCAATCGGACATCGGTTGACCGCACATCAAAGTGCGACATCTTCGTCGCGGTAAAATCAAGCCTAGCAGCAACGAGACCCCAAACGGCTTCAAAACTCAAGCAAAAGACCATGGTTGGTCCTATCTACTGCTCAGGAGGCTTCACGTCAAATTTCAGGCCATTCCGACATTGTTTGACCTAGTTTCGACTCTTGACAAAAGACGGCAACTCTGCGCAACAATATCTTCGGCTTTTCTGAAAAATAGGAAACTTTGTGCTCCAATTTGCACGACTTCTCATCAGTTTCTCCCCAAGAGAATCAAGCCAAAAAAATGAGGAAAATTGTCAAGAAAAATACAAGAGAAAAAAAGAAACAAAAAATCCAAAAAACGGCCGACGAAACGGCGACCAAAGGAGAAAATCCCCCCAAGATCGTCGGCGACCATGGCCCACGGTCGCCGACGACCTTGCTCCATGGTCGCCGGTGACCATGGGTGCATGGTCGCTGGCGACCCTGGAAATCCAGGTCGCCGGATTTCCGCCGCGATGCCTGTTTTCCAATCCTTTTTGCATTTCGATAGTTCCAGCCCCTGTGATTTCCTGAAAATCTGATTTTTGACATTCGAAAACGACTGATCTTCGTCAACATCTCGGATCCGCCATCAAGAGCATGAAATCATCATCGATCGCTCCAAGATCGACATCCGGTTGACCAAGAAAGTGCACTTTCTATCCGACCGATCTAGAAATCGACAAGATGGATGTCACCGGCCCGCTGGTATCAACTAATGTCTGAAGTTGCATGATCATCCGACATTGATCGACATGAAGACCCATCGTCAATCATCGCAAGAAGAATTTCAAAAGACGCGGCACGGCCCGCGAATCTTCAAATCCCTGGCGACCACTTAATGCGGTTAATTGACCCAACTAAATGCTGTCATTAACTCATTATTTTGGATGGCCCAATCAGATTCAAGAAAATGAGAGTTACAAGTCCAAGCCATCATGACATTAAAGCCATGAAACTCCTCTCATCATGGAGATTGAAGGCAATTAAATGCCCATTATCTTCACCGGCCAATTTGAAGCCAAGAAAAAGGAGTTACAAAATAAAGGAATTAAAACTCATAACTCCTCCCATTATGTGGTTTTAATGCATTAAAGCCCATAAAGTCACCTAAAGGCTACCAAAAGCCTATAAAAGGAGGTGACTCCAAGAAGCCAGAGACAGAATCCCGGCATCAAAATCCAGAAGCCCCGTTACTCTGAAGAAATTCTGCTGCAAGAAGAAACTCTGTTGCAACAAACACCCAAAAGGTGATCAAAATCCCTTGCCCCCCCTCCTCTAAGAAAAAGCCTCCTTTTCTCCTACTCAACATGGCCAAGACGTGGCTCTTCAACCAGTCTCTTCGTTTTTCATTGGGTATAGGACCTTCCATTGGTCCTTATCCTCTAAAAAACTGAAGTCCAAGCCAAGCCAAAGAATCAAAGCATCGATCGTTCTCATTTGAAGGACGATGGCGGAGTCCATACATGACTTGCGACCGTCGATCTGAACTGGCCCCCACAATCTCCTGAGAAGTCAGATTCATTTTCTTACTTTTTTTGTTGTACTTTGTATTTTCTTTAAGAGACAAAAAAATCACAATTCTTGTCTTTCTTTATTGATGAGATTTGTAAATTGCCTTTCATGGTACAAAATCGCCTTTCACGGAATAAAATCGCCTCCAACGGCATTTAAAAAAGAAACTGTCTCTTTTCTTAAATATGTGTGCAATGGAAAGTTAGAAAAAAAGTTGATTTCCTTTCTACTTGCGAAGGTTGATCTCCGGATCACCATTTTACCCGTAAAAAATTTAGATGCCCTTTTTTCTCCCCCTTTCTTCCCTCCATTCGGATCCTCTCGGTGACCCCGAGGACGAATGGGAGAGGAGAGGAAAGAAAAAATCGGGTCCGTCAAGCTGGCACACCCGGTGGGACCAGTTCATTAGAGAACGCGATGCTTGAATTCTTAGGCTCCTTTCTAGTTGGTGGCCTATGTTGGATCCTGCTTCCAAAAAAAATGAGATGGGATTTTTGGAAAGGTTTCTGCCTTTGAACTTATTTCCATTCTTTCTCATTTCCAAGTTTTTTTTGAAACAAAAATCTCAAAAAAAAAAATCTGATTTCGTTTTGGATTCAATTTTGAGAAATTTTGATCCTCTTTGAACTTGATAGCTCACAGAAATGTTCGCAGCTATTGTTCTTATCGGGGAATGGACCATCTTTTCTTTTTGATGAGTCCGATAGGGATTTAAAAAAAAACTCCTTAAAAAAAATTCCTTTTGGAATCAAATTCGTGAAAGTTTGGTCCACTCCTTTTAGGATTTAGCGCTCGTAGAAATGTTTGAGCCCTTATTCGGATTGGAATACCGTTTGTTCTCTTTGACGAATCCATTAAAAAAAATCAAAAATTTTCAAAACCCACTAAGGTTCCACAAATTACGTTCTTTGACTAAAGTGGATCTAAGAAAAGCCTTGTCCAGAGTGTGGAGGCAGCTAGACTGTTCGAGGCAAGGGTCCTCCAAACGGGTTCATTAAGTAATCATACCCTAACCTGGAGGCTGATCTATCTACTAAGGTTTCATAAGGCCGAATTGAAAACCTTTGTGGTCCTTTCAAAAGAAAAAAAAATTTTTTTTTAAAAAAAAAAAACTAAAAAAAAAATCGTCATTTTTGGGTTTACATTTGAGAAATTTTGGTTCCCTCCTTTTCAAATTTAGTGCTCGCAGAAATGTTTGACCCCTTATTCGGATTGGAACACCATTTGCTCTCTTTTATGAACTCGATTTTGGCCTTTCAAAAATCCCATCTCGTGTCGATTCCAAGGATCCGATTTGCAACATTTGTGCCTAGCGGTTCTAGTACGCCCTTCCGGGTCTACTGTATTCGCGACCGATACATTTGTATCTCCAACCTTATATCATCTTACCTCGAGTGAGCCTTGCTTCTCGGTAATTTGAATTAAGGTCTACAATTGCTTCTAGCAGTCACTGGAATGCTCGCTCTGAGTCTCCTGTACTTGCGTTCAGAACAATTGTATCTTCTATGGCTTTTTGCCTTCCTTTACCTCGCTTGGACTGGGCCATGTTCCCCTGAGTGATTTGAAAAGTCAAAACCATAGTTCTTTCCCATTTATGATCACTATATTCTTGTGATTACTACGACGTGGTCTTGTTTCAAAAGTTTTCCAAAACTAACAGTGGCAGCTTCATTAACCATCACTTTCGATGAGAACAAGTACCAACTCATGCTCCAGGAGAAGCATAACAAGTGCATTCATAAGCGCCCTGCCAGCTGCCGAAGCGTCACCTCCCTCGGCAAATCTCAGAACACCGAGTCGACCTCTACTCCCCGGACTATCATCTTCGGGTCGGTGGGACCGTTCCCACTTCCCGTAGAGGAAATTGCACCTGCTAAGAAGCAGAAGACCGCCCCGCAACGTGTCACTGCCAAGAAACCTGAAGCTCGTGGCAACCCCACGAAGCCTCAACCTGCAGAGAACCAGGTCTATCCTAAGACTTAGTCTCCAAGACATTCACCAAAACAAAGGAGGTCACGAGCATCTGCAAGGCCAGCATACCTGGCCCCTCTCAAAGAAAACCGGTTCTATCCTCTTGCATACATGAAGGAGGAGAAACCGGCCTCTTGCCTGACAAAGAAGGCAACCCACCATGAGTCGGCTTGCTCCTATAAGTCAAAAATCAAATCATACATCACCAGGCCTCTGCAAGAACCTGCCAAGGCCTGCACTCCTACTTCTGTAGTTCGGTCCTTTATCTCAACAGGGACTGAACTTGTAAAATTCAAAGCTTCGCTACGACAGTCGAAGGACCGGGTCCAAATCCTATCTATGCCTTGTTTCAAAGAAGACAGGCTTGGCTGCTGCTCTCGAGGGAGTACATCCTTCATTGCTAAAGCCCAGCCAGAGCTGACAGAAGCTCAAATTGCCCGTCACATACGTCGCCGCATGTCGTATCGACAAAAGAGACTAGAGAAACAAATGACCCAGCATCCTATCCTCCAAGTCTTTCAAAAATGGGTCTAAAAAGAAAGACTCGATCAAATTGTTGCTGTCCATATGGTTGGCAAAACCAGAAGACGCCAGAAGTTAGCAATTAAAATTCATGTCCGGTGACCGGTGACTCGCAGCGTCTCCCGGACACGAAGACGCCTGGAAGAATCTTCTACTCCTTCAAGCCAAGGACAACGGAGTAATCCTTCCTCAAGCTCTTCAAGAATGAGCCCTAGGTCAGTCACTAGACGATCTCTTCGTTCGAATCACGGAGGATGAACGTCTTGGCTACAAACTCTGAGCAACCTCACAATCCACCTCCTGATGAAACGACCGCACACATCCAGCAATTGGAGCAAGGTCAGTAGAGGATTGAGGCTCTCATGGAAAATCTTCTTCTCACTTTGCAGCATCAAGAAAACAACCAACCTCCTCCAGATAACGAGGAGAATGCAGAAAACGGTGAGTCCATGCCCTTACCAAAAAGGTCGTTGACGGTATCCTCGCCAAAGCAAAGGAGCTGGATACACTGAAAGAGCATGGGATCAAGCCACCATATCCTTTATGGATGGACTCGGTCCCGTTTCCTACAAAGTTCAAACAACCTACTCTCCAAACATATACGGGGAAAGGTTCAGCTAGACAACACGTCATCCACTTCAAAATACTGATGGGAGCTATCGCGGATCAAGATGCCCTCAAGATCCGTCTCTTTGGAAGTATCCCATAAGGTACGGCCTTTGATTGGTATTCCATTTTGCCAGAGGACTCCATCCAAAATTGGGTCATGCTAGAGACACGCTTCCTGACCCACTTTAAAGGTGAGGATCATCATGTTACTATGGCACAACTCTGTAGCCTAAAATAGGGAGAGAATGAATTAACATACGACTTCATTCACAAGTGGAAGGCAATGGCATACAAGTGCTCAGATGTGCTGCCACAAGCGTCGCTCATCGACATCTGCCGTAACAACATGAGAGCAAGGATCCGCTCCATGATTATCGACAATAAATCAAAGAACCTGGGAGAACTCCTAGAAGCTTCCATGGAGGCTGAAACGGTGATCAAAGACCTCAACAGTCAACAGTCATCAAAGAAAGAGCCGGCTACCATTACAACGTCAAAGCCAAAGAAAAAGGAGGTTCTTAATGTGCAAACCAAGTCAGCTCCTCAGTAGCCAAAGAAAGCTAAAAATAAAGCTGCAGGTAAGAAACCTGAACTCTCTGATCCTTTCAGAGAACGAGTAGAGAAAAATATACCCGTTCGATGAAGATGTTGAAGAAATCTTCGAGGCTCTTGTAGCAAATGGTAAACTCACCTAACCTGAGCCCAAAAGACCGGGAGATGTTGGCAAAACCAATGATCCTCGGTATTGTCCCTACCACTAGATGATCTCACATCCTCTCAATCAATGCTTCGTTGTGAGAGAGAAGATCAACGAGATGTGGAAAAACAGAGTCATCATCTTTGACAAAAATTATGGGTCTGCCTTCGTCAACATGGTGTCGTATGGACAAATTTCAAAATCACCAAAGGAGAAGACCACCACTTCCTTCAGGGTGATAAAAATGACCCAAACATCCCAAGAGTTGGTCCCTTATCCAGCATCAGACGGACAACCTATATGGGAACATCTCGATCTCCTAGAAGATGAAAATTGGGAGATCGTCAAAACAAAGCCTATCGCTCGACAGCGAAGGCAAGCCAAGAGACAACTCCGCAAGCTCAAGCAGCAGGAGAAAGCTCAAACAAAGTAAGAAGTCCCTGAAAAGGCAGAGACCTCTTCCACTGCTTCACTAGGGGCAACGGAAGAATCTAAGGCTTCAAAGGTGGAAAGGAAATTCACCCTTGGTGATTTCATGCCACCTCAATTCAGAAAAGAAACTGTGCAGGGGGCATCATACTCTTGCAATTCAGTGATTGGATTCTCCATGGATGGATATGAGTCCAGTGACACCGCCCGTGACACCGATGAGTGGGAGGAATCCGTTGAAACAGGAGAATACCGCTCCGATGAAGAATGGGTTCCCGAATCTCACCTTATGCCGGTAATCTGTATGATCCATATGGGCAATAGGGATCTTGGTCTGATGATGAAGGAGACCAAGAGCCTGTTCAAGAAAATGCTGTTGACTCAGCACCCTTCAATGCTCCAGTGGAACCCGGTCGTGTTGAACCACGAGGGGCAGATAAAGAAGAAGATTTGGCTCCCATGCCTGATCCTGAAGAGTATGCAAGGATCTTGCAGCGCCTTGTCTTAGAACAAGAGCAAGATGTTCGCGATCAAAATCCGGAACCAGAAGTCCCTGAAAATCAACAGGTACCTCCTCCTTCAACTCTTGAAAATGGAGAAAATTGCTGGATAAATGATCCTCTCACATCCGATGATGAGTCCGACTCCCAACAGTCCACTCTGGAGGGATCTCCCATCAGGGAAACTTGCAATGCGATAGCTCAGGATGATAGCACCTCTGAAGCATCATCTACCGAAGACACATACTCTCCGGCTACGCCTGATAGTATATCTTCCGGAGCCACATTTTCTTGGGTGACTTCCACTGAGATGACATCTTCTCAACCTTCATCCCCTGAAACTGTGACGTCACAACTCAGAGCCCTTCCGACTAACCATCCTGAAGAAACTTCAGCCGATGAAGACCTGGTTAGTTGGTCCCAGATACCTGACCTCATAGGAGATGTCTAGATCGACAAATTGCTCAATGAAGGGGAAAAGTTGCTGGATGTTGTTCAGGACTTGTTCCCGAAAAATGCTCCATGTAACGCAATCATTGAGGATGGTGACTCTGCTGCAGACACATCTTCAGTAAATGAGAAGGATCAGCCCTTCGATCTCAAGGACGATCTTCCAAAAGAAGACCCTTCTCAAGAAACTCTCGAAGTTGGTAGAGGTAACCGCTCTGGCCGGGATTACCACAAAAACTACAACCAATCTTCTTCTTCTTCTTATGTAAATCCTTCGGGAACACAAAATGTAAACGCCCCTAGTGGCAACAATATTGAACTTGCAGGCCCGAAGGAGGCTTTCAAGTACGACTTGATTGAGCACTTCAAACACATACCTGCACGACTGCACATCCTGGACTTGTTACGAATGTCTCCACAAACTCGTGATAGTCTCATTTCAGAACTACAAAGGCTGAATGCGGATGTCGACAAACATGCCCCACAAGTCCTACAAATTGAAATGGACTACAAGGACAAAAAATCAAATACTCCCTCAAAGGGAGAAAAGAAGAAAACCGAGGGATCAAGCATTGAATGCTTCTCAGTCCAAAAAGCAGCAAGTACAACCATCGCCTTTAGTAAGGATGACCTCCTGCTAGGCGAGACAAAGCACAACCGCCCCCTGTACTCCACAGGGTACATCAAAGAAATGCCGATACATAGAGTCCAGATCGAACCAGGGGCTGCACTAAACCTCATCTCTACTTCGGCACTTGAAGAGTTGGGCATCCCACCTAGCAAGCTGAGTCACACATCTGTATCCATTTTTGGGTACGATGGGAGCGCTCAAAGGCTTATCGGCAAAATCAGGTTCAAGTTGCAAATCGGTGATCTTATCTCTGAAGTCACTATGTATGCAATAAGAACCACCTCATGCTACAACATCCTCCTCAGACGCCCCTGGATACATGAGAATGGTGTCGTCCCTTCAACTCTACTTCAATGCATCAAGTTCGTCGGTAATGACGGCAAGATACATCGAGTGTTTGCAGACAAAAAGCCCTTCAAAGGCAAAGAAGTCCACTTTGCAGATGCTCAGATGTACAAAGATGAAAAAGAAGAAAAGGAGGAAGAAATAGCACCCCTTGCTGAAAATCTTCAGAAAGATAAAGGCAAGGCTCCTCAGCAATCGTTGGAAGAGAACAAACCTTCCGGTAAATCCGAAGAGAACAATTCATCTCCCTTCGTTGTCTCTCTCAAATCTTCCAAGCCTTTGGTCATTACAACCAAAGCAAAGAAAACAAAGCAAAAGTCTGGGGACAAGTTTGTTGTCTCTTTCGTGTCAATCATGTAAGACGCGGATTCAGAGTCAGTGCCAGAAGATGACACACCGTCATGCCAAGTTGACACTCAACAAGTTCAGCCTGCTCTACCTCCAATAGAGACACCTGCCGACGTAGAAGATCCTACGTCTGCTTCCTTTGTTGTTCCGGCAACTTCAATAGGAGAGAAGCCAATCTTCTTGCACAGATAGGAAGCTTCCTCATCAAATTCCATGCTTTAACCTTTCCAAAACGAAGGTATGCCTCAACTATTTCTATATAGTCCTATGGCACAAGCTATTATGAAGAAAATGGGTTATGATATTCAAAACCCAGTCGGTCTGGGACAAGGTCGCGGTATGACCAAAAGTCAACTGGAAGATTGGAGACTCTACGGTCATGTAGAAGGATTTTCACATGGGTTAGGGTACGATCCCGACACTCCCATGAGACAATTGACACAAATGCTGAGGAGTCGATTTGCCGACCAAGCCTTAACATCTAATGTCCTTGAAGACATCGATCTCCCTGGATATCTCTTTGAAGAGTCACCCGTCAAGGATCCAGGAAGCTCTACCAATCGGTATCATTGGCATACATCAGACGGTTCATCTCCAACCTGTCGGGGAAATGCCGTCCCTTTTCCCGCCTAATGAAGAAAGGTGTGAACTTTGTTTGGGATGCTGAATGTGAAGCAGCATTTCAAGATATCAAGTCATACTTGACCAGACCTCCAGTGCTGGTTGCCCCTACCACTGGAAAACCATTCATCTTGTACACAAGAGCTCTCGACCATTCTTTGGGCGCTCAGCTTGTACAAGAGAATGACGAGGGAAAAGAAGCTGCTCTATACTACCTCAGTCGTATGCTGGTAGGTGCGGAGCATCGCTACTCTCTAGTAGAGAAAGAATGCCTTGCAGTGATGTTCACTGTACAAAAGCTGCGTCACTATCTGCTGTCCAACACAGTCTACCTGATTTCGAGGGCCAACCTCTTAAAAGTCCTAGTCACAAAAGCAGGTTCTCTCAATGCCCGACTGGCAAAATGGTCCATCCTCCTATCACAATTTGATATCAGGTATGTGCCACAGAAGGCAATCAAAGGTCAAGCCCTAGCAGATTTCCTCGCAGAGCATCCGTTGCCTAAAGATTCCCCACTCAGAGATGACCTCCCAGACGAACCTATCTACAACGTGGAGACTTTCTCACCAAATGCCTCCTGGGACATGTGCTTTGATGGTGCAACCAGGACAAATGAAAAAAGAAAGCTAATCTCGGGAGTTGGCATCCTCTTTGTTAGCCCCGACAAGCACATGATTCCATATGCTTTCTCGCTATTGGAACCATGCTCAAACAATGCAGCTGAATACCAAGCTCTCATCGTGGGATTGGAACTAGCCTTCGAATCTGGTATCACCATGTTGGAAGTCTTTGGAGACTCTCAACTGATCGTCAACCAGATGAATCAGAAATTTGAAGTCAGGAAGCCTGATCTGTTGCCCTACTACAACAAGGCACAATCACTTCGTTAAAGGTTTGACATCTGTCGCATCACCCATATCCTCAGAGGTGAGAACATCTGTGCAGATGCCCTAGCCGGACTTGCCGCATCCATGGCGATCCAGAAAGGGGAGATCATGCAAATTACAGTGTGTCAAAGAAGGATTCTCCCTCCTCTTAACACACACCAAGCAGTTGCTGAATGCCACCAATTGGCCAGAAGTCGGATTTCCATCCTTAAACCTCCAATCGGCGACTGGAGAGATCCGTTCATTGATTACACAATGTTCGGAATCTTCCCTGAAGATCCAAAAGAACGGGTAAGCGTCCAAAGACGAGCCCCAAACTTACATTTGGATATACCTTCAAAAATGCTTTATAGAAAATCCTTCGACGGAGTACTTCTAAGCTGCTTGTCACCACAAGAGGCCGAGGAAACCCTCAAAGAAGTTCATGCTGGTCTTTATGGAGCTCATCAGCATGGCTACAGCCCACAGCAATCTCATGGTCGTTCGAAGCTTGAGGTATGGACATCATAGGTCCTAACTCTCCCCCATCAAGCAAAGGTCATCGCTTCATCTTCGCCGCTACGGATTATTTCTCCAAGTGGTCAGAAGCATTTGCGTTCAGCGAAATGAAGACCTCATCAGTCCTTCAATTCTTGCGCATCAACATTATTTGTCGCTTCGGCATACCTAAAAGATTCGTCCATGATAACGAACCGCAATTCCGGGATCACCGATTCTACAGGTTTTGCGACAAGTATAAAATCCAAAGTTGTCCTTCGACTCCATACAATCCAGCAGCGAACGGACTAGCAGAAGCCTTCAACAAGACACTCTGCAAAATCCTCAAGAAAATGGTCTCTAGTCATAAAAGAGACTGGGGAGACAAATTACCTGAAGCTTTGTGGGCTTATCGAACCACCGTTCGAGGGCCAACCCATAGCACACCATTCTCTTTGGTCTATGGATGTGAAACTGTTGTCCCTTTAGAAGTACAAATTCCTTCCTTAAGGGTATCTTTACAAAATGACATGACGCAAGAAAGCAATGTCAAACTGAGACTCTAAGAACTGGACAATCTCGACAAAAGACGGCTCGAAGCCTTACAAAGCATTGAGCTATACTAAGCACGCATGGCATGATCTTTCGACAAAAGGGTCCGGCAACGCGCCTACAAAAAGGGTGACTTGGTTCTTGCAGTAAAAGGGCCAATGGTTTTCGCCCACAAATCCAAAGGTAAACTTGAGCCAAAGTGGGAGGGACCCTTCGTCATTGACAAAGTCTTCTCCAACGGCACATACGCACTTCTAAACATGGAGGGCGACAGATGTATGCTGCCCATCAACGGCAAGTTCTTGAAGCGGTACTACCCTTGAAGACTTCCATCACTGGGTCAGAGTAGTGCCTGCACGGCCAAAGCCTATTCTCAGGTACTCGCTGAAAGTCTAGGGATCTGAACCCTAGAGCGGGGGGGGGGGGGGGGTGAATAGGGCGAGCTTCAATTATGACCAATTAAGACAAATTTTAACTTCTTTAAATTAAACTAGTCACAAGTGATGATTAAGTAAATAAATGCGGAAGCTTACAAAAACAATCACCACAAAGCATGCACCATCACATAAGGATTTATAGTGGTTCGGCCTCAATGCCTACATCCACTACCGGCTTGTGGTCCAACACCCCACCGGATTTCCACTATTTATGCTTTTCAATAGGCTAAGCAATAACCTTTACAATGATGTTTTTCAAGGCTTAACATCAACCTATTACACTATGCTTTTCATAGGCTAATCAATAACCTCTTCAACCAAAAGGTTGATTATCTCTCTAAGTAGTGTCTAAAATACACTTGATGGAGATACAATTTATAGCTCATTACAATGCCTATTAATTAGGCGGATATGGAAGTGAAAAACTAATTCATACACAAACACACACTATGAATGCAAAGATGAACGCTCAATGTGTATGTATGATGTCCTCAATCATTTTTAAAATGAAAGCTCATAAATGTATACCTAAGGCTTTTGAAAGTTTTAGCTCATAAAAAAATTTATGATTGTGGAAAGAATGCTAATCACATGTTAAAAATAACTTGTAAAAGATATACATTTGTATCCTAAACAAGTTGTGAAATTCTAAGCACAAAACATGTGATGCATAGGGATGTCAATCAAATCAACAATGTAGCTCATAAAACATAAAAATAGATTTGATTGAAATTAGGGGACAAATCATATGTAATTATAAATTCAACTTGAAAATGATATACCTATCAAAGCAAAGCAAGCTGTGAAACTTTAAAACAAAGTTACATAGATTTGTAAAGATGTTGAATCCAAAACATAAGTTATATTTGAAAGTGATTTTCTTGTGATGAAAAACAACAACCATAGATTCAACCAAGTATAGGAATCATGTTACATATAATTTCAAAGATTCTTTCATTAACATGATCTACTTAGATTTACCAATTAAAGTACTACTTGGATTGAATCAAGGTGATGCATCCAAAACAATAGATCAATTCAAAACATAAACATGTTAAGGACACAACAAATCATAGTTTATCATGCTAGAAAAGATTTACCAATAATTAAAGCAAAGCATGAAAATATATGATTAAGAAAAGTAAAGCTTACTTAGAGATTTAACTTCATTAATCCAAGCTTTAGCTTTCCTAATGACCCCTTTCATCCCTTAGTTCATTCCCCTTTGATTTGCCTCAAAACCTCTCAAGGAGGGCCTTAAAATTGCTAACTTTTGATAAATGAATGAACTAGTATTTATAGCCAAAAAGTGCCCAACGGCTCTTCCCCGGTCGACTTGGCTCTTCCCCGGTCAACCTGGCCTTCAACGGTCATAAAACTGACCGTTAGAAACAGGCACAACGGCTCTTTCCCGGTCGACCCGCAGTGAGCTCGGTCGACCTAGTCCCCTATTGGGCCGGTCGACCTGGCCTTTCCCGGTCGACCTGGCCTTCTGTTGGCCCGGTCGACCTGGCACACTGCGGGTCGACCTGGTACCAAAATCCCCTAAACTTGCATTTTTCAAAGTATTTTTGTATGGGGACTTTTGGGCCATTGAATCAAGCTTGGAATCATGTTTTAAATCAAACTAAGAGGTTTAAAAACATGAAACATAAAAAGCCTAAAAAGATTTGAAAGATTTAAAACTCATAGGCTTGCTTGATTCATAAAACTTCTTTTCAAATTAAAATGCATCGAAGTTTAAAAACAAAACATGCATAAATCAATATCTTAAAAACAATGCATGTGAAAATCAAGATTTCAAGTTTTTATAAATCAATGCATGTGTGTAAATTCAAATGATGCTAGAATGATAATGCATCCATCAATTTGCAATACACAAAATCCCTAACACTCGCTCGTCAAACCTGCATCTTTTTAGATTTTTCATCCTTATGTTGAGATTTCAAAAATTCAAAACAACGCTTACTTTCATAGTTACATTGTTCAAAAAAAAAAAATCTAAGTTTAGGAGCCTCTTCCCGAACTTGACCAAATTTTCAACCTTTGAACCCAAAATTCATGGTTTGAAACAAAATCAGGATTTAGGGATTTCCACCTTGATCCACCCTGTCTTTTACCACCAAAATGGTTTTAGATCAAAATTTTCGACCCTCGTGTCTTTAAACAAAAAAAAAGAGCTTTTTCTAGAAACCGCGGGGAAGCGACGCTCAGTCGATACTCGCAAAACCCAAAAATCGGAAGGATGCGAACCCCATTCGATACTTCCAAAATTTCAAAATCTCAAGGAAGCGACACTTTGTCGATACTTGTAAAATTTCAAAAAATCATGGAGACGCAACATTCCAGTTGATATCCACAGACCCAAAATCCAAACAAAAAAAATCGAGGTAAAAAAAAAAGACCTCAAAATTTCAAATCCATGGGGAAGCGACATTCCATCGATACCAACAAAACCAAAATTTTGAAAAAGCAAGGAAGCGACGCTTAGTCGATACTTGCGCCCAAATTCGCGAGGAGGCGACATTCCATCGATACTCGCAACCGAATGAGCAAGGAGGTGACATTCCATCGATACTTGCAAGACCATTCAGCAGGGAGGCGACTTTTAGTAGATACTTGCATTTTTTAAAACAAAAAATCGATTATAAATGCCAAAAACCCGACTCTCATGCCAAAAACTGGCTATAAATGCCAAAAACCCGACTCTCACGCCAAAAATCGGCTATAAATGCCACAAAACCTGGCTTTCACGCCAACAAAACAAAACTTGGTTTAAAAAAAAATCAGCTATAAATGCCAGAACAAAATCGGCTATAAACACCACAAAAATCGGCTATAAACGCCACAACAAAATCGGCTATAAACGCCACAAAAATCGGCTATAAACGCCACAGAATCGGCTATAAATGCCACAAATTCGGCTATAAACGCCACAAATTTCGGCTTCCTTGCCACAAACAAATTTCGGCTTTTATGCCAACCAAAAAAACAAAAACAAATCCCGACTATCATTGCCACAAACAAAATTTTGGCTCCCATGCCACAAACAAAACCGGCTTCCATGCCATCCCAAACTTCTGCTCCTACGCCACAAAATTTGGCTTTCATGACATTTCAAAAATAGGCTCTCATGCCATTTCAAAAATCGGCTCCCATGCCACAAACAAAATCGAATTTTATGCCATCCCAAATTTTGGCTTTTACGCCTCAAAATTTCGGGTTCCATGCCATCTCAAAATTCAGCTTTCATGCCAAAACAACCATTTGACAAAAGGTTTTTCACAAAATGACAAACTTTTGATCAAATTTCCAAACAAACATTCCCATTTAACTATTGCTTGAATTTATCACAAAAGAATTTGAGTGAAAGGAGGGAATACAAAAAAGAGAAGTGCTAAAAAAAATGTCCACAAGCACTATAAAAGAAAGAATACCAAAAAAATATGTGTGTATACATGGGTACAAAAAAAAGAAGAAAAAAAGGGTTTGTTACAAGAATCAGGAGCTTAGTCTCACATGGTCTTCAACCAGAGGTCAACTCCTTAAGCAGACTCTTGGCCTTAGCCTCTAAAGCTTCCAGGCCACGCTTCTTCAAGATCTTCCCATAGAATGTGGTAGAACGCCGTGATCCGTCTGCAGCACGGGGAAGCTCTTCCCAAAGAATTTGCCATTGCTCGTACTCTTCAGTCTTCCTCCGGATTTTGCTCCTCGACTTGGCGAATCAGAGTCCCTTCTCTGGCACGAGCTTTCACAATGGCATCCCATTTTGCAGCAGCTTGTTCCTCCAATAGCTCAAGACGCTGCCTGGTCTCAACGACCTCCCTATCAATACGGCGCAGATCCTTTGTCAGCCCGATGATAGCCAACTCGGTAACGTTCCTCTCCCGACCGAATTGCTTCTGAGTCCGCGAGATTTCGTCTAGCTCAGACTTGACCTCGCCAGAAGGCTTCAAAAACATCTCATTGAAGAAGTCACCACTTGGGAAGCTCTTGGTTTCATTCCACTTGTTCCCTAGAGCTATGACTTCATCAACGAAAGCCTTCGCATCTGCAATGTCCAGGCCGACCTCTTCGCTATCAGCAAGGATGTCCTGTACATGCTTAATCATACTAAAGCCAGCTTCTAAATGGCCAGAAGAAAGAGTTTCGATCCATGAGCTCAAAATGCTCTTCAGCACTTTCTTCGCATAATCAAGAGATGGCCTGGACGAAGCCTCGTCCCTCTCCATTGGTCGATTGTCGGTGTCATGTCCTGCTGGAGGAGTGATCATTAAGCTCTTTCTAACTAGAGACACTGGCGAAGGAATCTGCTCAGACGATTTCATCTCTGCCGCATTAAAACTGGAAGAAGAAGTCCCTACTTCTGGTTCAACTGCAGGGATCCCCTGCTCTAGCACTGAGAAAGACGGAGGAATTTCTTCTGTCGCCTCACAATCTGCTAGAAAAAAAAGAGGTATGAATATGATCCTGTTGAAAAAAAAAACATTATCATCAGGATTATCGCTACAAATACCTTCTTCGACGATTGGCGGAATGCTTTCTGCCTCCATGAGTTCATCCGAAGCGTCATCAAAGGCCGCGTCCATGGATGGCTCGAAATTTCGGAATCCTGTGGCAAGTCAGCTAACAAGAAAACAAGCAACACGTTAGCATATGACAGCACAGACAAAGGAAAGAAAATGTAAAGAAGTCATACCAGGTGAAGATTCTGGAATCACTCCAGAGTCCTTTGGTTCTTCTTCAGATGCTGAAGCCGGATCTGTCACTGCCTCATCAATCGGAACCTCAGCCATCGCCAAGTCCTCATCTTCCACTAAAAAAAGAGGGAGAAAAGGCAAATCAAAACAAGAAAATCTCAAAAAAAAAGAAACGGAAGGAGAACGAAGAGGAATCATACCTTCATCAACAATTTCTTCCTCTCGGCTCCACTTTTCCGGAGGCTCATCAGCATCCCTGGACATCTCTTCAGCGGTGGTGAGAGGGACTTCTAAATCAGGAGAGTCATCGTGTCGCCTCTTATTGCGGCGCTGCCCTCTCTTCCTCTTGCTTCTATGGGATGGTTTACTTGAAGTACCCGCCCCACTGTCAAAGTCAGGAGCTTCGCTTGATTCCTCACCAGACGGTTTGCTCTTTCCAGTAGACCCCATGGAACCCTTTGTTAATTCCACTTGCATCCAAGCGTCGATTTCAACTTCTTCCTCTTCGAGCTAATCCAAGACCTCACTAGGTATCTCTTGTACAGCTCCTGGTCTGATAATGTCTTGCTCACTGAGAAAGCCAATCTTGTGCTTTTCTCCGGAAAGGAAAGCCAGGACTTCCTCTCGCCGGACTCCATCTGATCTGCCCAGACCCTTCCCAGGAGATTGCTTGACATCAAGCTCCTTCTTGGAAAGCCCCCGGTACATAGAAAAGCTTTCCACGAACCATTTCGTGAAGCCAGTAGTCTGAAAAGTGGGCAACTCAGGATAGGAAATCATGGCGGTTGTGTCTTCCGCACTATAAAAGGCCCATGCATTCCTTCCATCCTGCAAACCTCCAAAGCGCTTCACCTTGCTCGAAGGCGCTCCAACAACACCTTGAGAGAAGCCCAACTGCAGCGCGAAACGGGAGGGAACATACGGCTGGATATCAACAAAAAGATGTCTCTGGTACACCATCGTACCAACACGTATGTTAAAAAGTCACCCCTTTTCTGCATTGGTCAAGGAGTAATGTCTTCTCGACCCCGCCCTGGTGGGATCACGGGAGGCACCAAAGTCAAAAGCCTTCTTCTGCAAACCTGGAGAAAGCTTCACTGAAGATTGCCCGATCTCGACGTCCCTTAACCGTCGGATCCTTAAACGGGCAGACAAAAGAGATTCGGAAACGGCTGCCCCCCTAGCCAACCGAATCATGAAAGGATCATTATCCTGTGCAACTCCTAAGCGGTGGAAGCCGGGATAGTGGTAAACATACTACGAATAGAAAATATGGGCTGAAAATACCCTGTTCATAGGGAGCCCAAGCCGAACCAAGAAAGCAGCAGCCTGCAGTTCGGCACACAAGTAGGAGTAAATAGCCGACACCAAAGCCAAAAGCTCTCCAAACCCCATTTGACAAGCCGAAAATATACAGTGCGGCCTGATGTGTGTTCCATCCCCTCAAGCAAAAATAGCCTCACCCAAACAATAAGTGAGGTAAATAGCGAGATCTCTTCGCAGTGCAATGTCAGGACAAATGACGTCTGTACTCTCGAAGAACTTCCTCAAGTCATCTCACAAAACGGAGATCTTCTTCGACCCTGGGTTCTTGGCCCTAGCATCTTGGGCCACACCTCCAGAAGACTCTCCACCGTCAAAGAAGTTGGAGCCACAACTCTTCCAACTGCTACACCGGACTTTCGAGCTCTCCTTCTCCTTCAAAAAATTATAGAAGGTGACGAGCTGAAAGTACAGGAGCCTGAACTCCTCAGACTGCTCCTCAAGAACGATGTCGATAGGCATAAACTCCTCATAGAGTTTGCCAAGGATAGGCATCCCGGTGATGACACTTAATTCCTTCAAAGTAAAACCAATCTCACCATTCATCACAATGAAGGTGTTGGTTTGTGGAAGGAATGACTCTAGTATGGCCATGAAGACCTCATCGGAGAAAACCACGGTCTTCCGAAAAGCGCGAACCGCATTGAAGATCCCGACCTCCTTTAAAATGGCTCCACCAACCTGCAGGGTGTGATCAGTCCATGATTCCCAGCTCGAATCAGCACTGAAACGGCCACGAAGTCGAAAAGGCTTCACCCAACTGCTGCCGTCACCCAGAAAATGCCAAGGCCAACCGGTCTCAAACTGACCGACGGATGGTCAGAACCTTGGTAGCCACTGGAAGGCATCAACCTGTCCATACGGACAGGCGACTTCTCCGCATATCCGGAAGGACCGCCAACAAATTAAAACCCCGATTTTTATCACATTGGTCCTCTTCACCTAGCTTGGAGGATCCTCCCTCCTGGGGCACGTGGGAGAATGACTCAAAGGTCGATACAGTCCCGATCAAAGGTCGACCGGGTAGAAATAGTTCTCTCCTCACCACTAGATGTGTAAGAGAACTGAAAACACCTTCTTTGGTACGTCGAGTCGTCAGTGACTGCATCGCCAAAGAAGAAGGTAGGCTTGGGCACAATGCTCTGATCGTCCATGACCTGAGGACGGTTGCTTGCCATAATTCTGTAAAACTCCTCACCCTTGAGAGCGATCAATTGCTGTCTCATCTCATCGCGATTGAGGGAGTCACACTCTTCCAAGTTTCTCTCCACAAACTGGACCTTCTCCCAGGCCTACTGGACGACCACATTAGGAGACCTGGTAGACGGACGAGGTGCATCAGAAGCAGTCTCTTTGCCCTTGTTCGTTCTGGAGGAACTACCTGCAGAAGGATAACAAAAAATCAATCATCAAAGTGACAGGATTTTACTAAAGAAAAATTTGACATTGCTTTCTTGCGTCACTTGCGTCATGTCATTTTGTAAAGATACCCTTAAGGAAGGAATTTGTACTTCCAAAGGGACAACGGCTTCGCACCCATAGACCAAAGAGAATGGTGTGCTATGGGTTGGCCCTCGAACGGTGGTCCACAAAGCTTCAGGTAGTTTGTCGCCCCAGTCTCTTTTGTGACTAGAGACCATCTTCTTGAGAATTTTGCAAAGTGTCTTATTGAAGGCTTCTGCTAGTCCGTTCGTTGCAGGATTGAATGGAGTCGAAGGACAACTTTGGATTTTGTACTTATCGCAGAACCTGTAGAATCGGTGATCCCGGAATTGCGGTCCGTTATCATGGACGAATCTTTTAGGTATGCCGAAGCGACAAATAATGTTGATGCGCAAGAATTGAAGGACTGATGAGGTCTTCATTTCGCTGAACGCAAATGCTTCTGACCACTTGGAGAAATAATCCGTAGCGGCGAAGATGAAGCGATGACCTTTGCTTGATGGGGGAGAGTTAGGACCTATGATGTCCATACCTCAAGCTTCGAACGACCATGAGATTGTTGTGGGTTGTAGCCATTCTGGAGGCATATAGACATAGTCTCCATGAACTTGGCATTGGCGGCAACGTTTAGCAAATTGCATGGTGTCGGCTACCATGGTAGGCCAATAATATCTTAACCTTTGTATCTGATCGTAGAGCTTGGGACCAGCCTATTGAGCTCCACAAAGACCAACATGGACTTCTTTGAGCGATTCCTCGGCCTCTTGTTGTGACATGCAGCGCAGAAGTTCTCCGTCGAAGGATTTTCTATAAAGGATTTTTGAAGGTATATCGAAATGAAAGTTTGGGGCTCGTCTTTGAATGGTGATGAGGGTCAAATATTGCATATTTTACCCCTCATTAGTCTGAATTTTATCGGCATCTCATATGCATATCATTTGCCTTACATAGAGATTTTATCATTCTATCACATCAACGGATTATCATGTATAAATCCAATTATTTGTAATGCATTTTTATGTAATTTCTCTTGTGTAAGTGGACCCCGCGACTATCCCAACATTCCGGCTAGTGTCCCAATCCATCAAGAGGAGATTTCAATAACGAAATTACATGAAGAAACCTTAGGAAGTGTTGAAGAATTCCAAAATAAGATGAGAAGACTTTATAGATAAAAGAAGTCATTTTCTAACACAAAGGATTGGTTGGTGTATTGGTTGGAGCTTGGGTTGGTATGGAATAGGTTATGGGTTCAAATCCTAACAATTGCATATTAATTTTTTTCCATCCAACTCACCTCTCCATGTGAAAGGATATGAGCCAATCAAAGCTTGCCATGACATAAATCCATGTGAAAGGATATGAGCCAATCAAAAGCCTCCAAGTTGAAGGACCACATATAAAGCAAAATGCACATATGCTTTTGGAAGGAAAGTTTGTTGCAACCAATCAAATTGAAGCTATCCATGTGAAAACAAAAGAGCCAATGAAAAGCCTCCAAATCAAATTCAAGCAATCCATGTGAAAACAAATAAGCCAATCAAAAGCCTTCAAGTTGCAACTAATCAAATGGAAGCAATCCTTGTGAAATGAAATGAGCCAATCAAATGTCTTCAATGTTCCTATAAATTAGAATGTTTTTGTAGAGTGAGAGGGGATCTTTTGGCAAGTTAGTCTTCTTGCAGTTTTATTTTTACTTTTAGATTGTAATTAGGAGCTTCTTTGTAACTAATCTAGAGAGAGTGTGTAATTGAACGTCATTAATGAAGATTTGTAGCTCTTTCTTGATGTTTAGTGGCTAAGGCTCTTCGATTAGGCTCTCCTTTTTAAGCTAAGTAATGTGATTAGTTCAATTATATGCATGTTTTAGTTCAAATTCCTTACTTTTACCTTCATTGATTAATAGATCTTAGATCTAATTGTGCTAATCTCTCTCAATTTTCATGCTCTATCTCTACAATTGATGCTTGGATAATCTCAATTGATGCTTTGTAGTTGGATTAAGTTCTCTCACATAGCATGCTCTAGAGCCCTTATCTTTGATCTTTTGTAGCTTGATTTTGATGATTTATTGTTAGGGTGGCTAAATGATGATTTAGGATCTTGGCCTTTTGTTTTCTTTACTTTGATCTTCATTGTTATATCATCCAACCCAATTAGGCAAGAGATTGCTAATTGGATTGTAGATTTGGGAGTAGAATTAGAATATGCATTGGTTGAATTAATTACACACTTAGTGGATTTTGGATTGCCTAATCTCTTATTTTTATTGTTGTTGATTTAAATCTTTGTTTGACTTGTTATTTCCACTTTTAGATTATTAGATCCACATTTCACACAAATTATTTTAAAATCCCCACATTTCACACCACATCTTCATAAAAATCTTCCATTTCCACCACCATTCATCCATCCACTAGTTTAGTGTAATTTGTTAGATCTCATTAATTTCATTCTTTAGATTGTTAGTTAGAGTAGTTTAGTTGTTATTTTAGTTTTGTTTCACATTCAAATTAGTTTAATTCCATTTTTCACTCATAGTTTAGTAGTTTTAAATTGCTCACTTCAATTTCTATATTAGCTATATCTTAGTTCAACTCTCGCTTAAATTGGGTTCATTGCTTCTTCCATCCTCTCCTCGTGGGAACGATAATCCAGACTTTTTTTTCCTTTACTACTTGACGACACCGTAGTCTTGCGGTTAAGCGTTACACATCTAAGTGTCGATCAAGTTCTTGGCTCCGTTGCCGGGGAAAGGCATTGGAAAGCTTTGAATTTCATAGAGTTGAACTAATTTTTAGCTTAGTGTACTTTTTATCTTTCCTTTATTTTCTTTGCGAATTCTACACATTATTTGTGTTTGTTTTGTAGGAAATCTCCCAAGTTGAGCGAAGGAAAGTGGAAAAGAACATTGGAGAACTTGAAGATTTTATTTGCTTCCTAGTTTAGGATTAGTTCAGACATTTGTTTGCTTTCTTAGTTGGTTATATTATGTATTCATAAAAGTTGTAATAATTTTGGTTGCGGGTCGGCCCGTAACCCATTTACTTTACTTTACGCACTTTACTTGCTTTAAGTAGTTAGTTGTTTAGTTGAATTGCAATAAATTGCTTGTAGGGAAGGAGGACGGTTGCACTATACCGTCACAGCCCCTCACATTCGTACACAGAAATTGGTGTCCGTGGTGTGAGTCGACAGCAATCGATTCGTCCCCCGAAATAAATTGGAGGCTTGCATTTCCTAACCCCCCGCGAATCCCTTGCAAGCGGGTTTACTTTGTTGGTTGTTCCTTGCTTTATAGTGTAATTTTTCCAAATACACTTGTAATTTAGTGCACTATTAGTAAAGGGCAAATTACCCCAACAAGATAAGGATTCGGATTTCATCATTGTTTTCTTGCCCTTAGGATTTCATCTTAATTCCCACTTAGTTTAGGACCAATAAGCCATAATAAAATTGAGTAAAAACGTGACCTTAGGTTACGGCTCAATAGGGAAGACCATCGTGGTTGTACCAATTGTGTGTCTTGGCAGATTTTCTGGTGCCTAAGCAAACCTTGTCCCTTGGCACCATCTTGCCAAATAGGGAGACAACTTTGATGTTCGAGGAGTTGGCTTTTAAGAGGAGCCTTCGCCTAGCGCGTCGTGATCCCGCCATCTACCTGGGGGTTAACTGGTCAGGATTTCCATTTCATAGGTCCAGGTTGGAGGCTAGAGTGTCATCTTCACAATTAAGAGTTATCTAGAATTCTTTTAGGTAACCTTAGTTTAGTTTAGCTTTTCAATTAGTTTTCAAACTTTTTGTTATGTTGCATTCATTTCATTAAGCGGACCATTGCATTGTTAGGTTAATCGCAGTTGTATGCAAGTGTGGATGCGTGATCAAGGCTGATTAGTGAGGATTGATTACCTTGCTTTACCTGCCCCACCCATAGTACCCACAATGGCTGCCTAAAACCCTTAGCAAAGGACCCTTAATGAACTATTTGCACCCTTTTCATCTACTTCACCTAATTGTATAGTTTTGCCAGAAAATAATGCGGACCAATTTGAGATCCGGCCCGCCACCATCAACATGTTACCAAAATTCCATGGATCAGACCTAGATGATGATGAGGAAGTGAACATGATTGACACGTTAGTTGATCAAATAGTTCAACTATCATGTTACACAGATCCGCTGGAGGAATGTTTGGCTCACTTCAATGCCAACATAGATATTGACAGGTCCATATGCAAAGTTAATGCATTATTGGATTCAACCCAGCCGATGGATGTTGGCCAGTGGAAGCAGAAAATTAAGCCTATCTTTAAATCCACCTCTGAATCTAAGGTCGAAAAAGAATCAGTTATTGTTGAGCCACCCAAGTTAGAATTGGAACTATTACCCGAGAATTTTAAGTATGGCTAATTGGGGCCCTCTGCTAGCAACCCAGTAATTATTGCCTCAGACCTTGAGGAAGAGCAGGAAAAAAAATTATTGGATGTGCTGAAAGACCATCAGAGTGCCCTAGGTTGGACCATCTTGGACATTAAAGGAATCGGTCCCTCTATAGTTATGCACCAAATTCATACGGAAGAAGGTGCAAAACCATCATGTGAACCTTCAGACCGATCCCACGGTGCAATTGAACTTTTGAATCCTCGAGATGGTAGCACATTTCAAGTAAACGGGCACAGATTAAAAGAGTATCTTGAGTTTGTTGATGTTGGTAATGTTGCTGAGAAGGTCCTTCTATTGGACCCAGGATAGATTGGCCTCATACCATGTTAATTGCGTCTGGCTGAAGACGTTAAACTTAGCGCTTGTTGGGAGGCAACCCAATATACCCATGTGTCGGCACCCCATGGTGAGAAATTCCAATTTATCTTCATTGTCCTATTTTATTTCTGTTCTTCATAAAAATTGAGGACAATGTTTAGAAAAGGTTTGGGGGGGAGGCACTGCATTTCATGCATTGCATTTTGCATGTACATAAGTCTTGTTTTCCATTTATACCAAAAACCCTAAAAAATTTAAAAATTCCAAAATCATTAAAAATATGAAAAAAATTTAAAAATTGTCCATGGATTTTAGCTTGAAGAGTTGTCATAGATATTAGTCCTAGAAAATTTTTACACATTTAGCCACATGAGTGTAGTCCAAGAGAAGAGCAAATCACTTCTGAGATACCCGAAAGAATCATTAGTGGAGACTAGAACCCATTGAGTGATCGAGCCTATCTATATCCGTTTGGGTGAGGACTCTTCTGTGCTATTCCTGAGTAGAATGAAGAGCTACTCCTAGAGCTTCTTAGTCCAGCATTTCCGATGTCATAAGTGCTATTCCTTGTTCTAACCATAGAGGTGACATCAAAATGCGAAGAAACCTTGACTTGTAGCTTATGATGCATTTTTCCGAACTTAGGGGAAGATGATAGGCATTCTAAAAAGAAACCATGGCCAAAATTTTGAATCCACATTTTATGTCATTAGTGGCCTTCTTGAGCCTATCTTACAAGAAACCTTCCTTCATTGAGCCAAGCCTCATCACCCACATATATATCATCCTTTTTTACCTATTGTTTTTTAGAAGGGTAATGACATGATGAAATGAAGGATTTGAGCATTAGCTTGAAGACTTCACATGGGCTATATATATATATATATATATATATAAAAGATGTTCTACAAAGAGATGACAAAGGAATTTGAGAGTTGAAACCAAAGAAAAACGTAGAAAAAAAAGAAAGAGAGAGAGAGAGAGAGAGAAAATAAAAATGAGAACAAAAAAAAAAGATATGGGAACCAAAGAAAATCAAGCACCAAAAAGAGATAGAGTGGAATAAAGAACACAAAGCAAAAGGAAGAAGTGAAGACAGTTGAAGACCTTCCTATGAAGACTTGAAGACCCTTACCTTCTCAAAAAAAAAAAAACTTTAGCCATATTTAACCCTTATCCTACCTATTAAACCCTAACCCCATTACAACCTATGAAAGACCTATTGGATCTTAAGAAAGGTTAGGTGTTGAATGAGTGAGAAGTTGAGTGAGCATTTCCACCTTCTATTGGTTATATCTTGTTCTATGAGATCAATCCTTCTATACATAAGCTCCGTTCTTCATCAATTATGTGAGTCCTTAGCCTTGTTCATACTCACATACTGAGAGTTAGTCAGTAAAATTTGTGTGCTTCCATTGTTGAGAGTATGACCTTAAGGCTGTAGTAAAGGCAAAATGTATTCTGAAGGGGATTAAGGTAGTGTGAGATTCGACTTGAAGATTGCATGATTATTGGCTAAATACACACACATACACAGTTGGACTTAGGTATTGACTGTCATATCTTCAAGAGTTGGCTAGTATTCTTGCTAAAGACCGTTGGACAACAAAAATATTTTCTTTTCAAAATAAAAAGAATTTTGTCGGATTTATTCGCTGAAAACCCTCAGGAGACAAAACTCGTCTACTAGGGGAAACTTAGGGGTTTAACGACTTGTTGCACGAGCTAAGTGCAGCCGTGATTCCGGCGAAAGTGAGTTAGGATCTTTACCGTGTTCTCTTGCATATAGTTTAGTTTTTCTTTATAGTTTTGCTCGGGACCAGCAAAATGTAGGTTTGGGGGTGTGATGAGGGGTTAAATATTGCATATTTTACCCCTCATTAGTCCGAATTTTATCGTCATCTCATATGCATATCATTTTCCTTACACAGAGATTTTATCATTCTATCACATTAACGGATTATCGGATTATCATGTATAAATCCAATTATTTGTAGTGCACTTTTATGTAATTTCTCTTGCGTAGGTGGACCCCGCGACTATCCCAACATTCCGGCTAGTGTCCCAAGCCATCAAGAAGAGATTTCAATAAAGAAATTACATGAAGAAATCTTAGGAAGTGTTGAAGAATTCCAAAATAAGAGGAGAAGACTTTATGGATAAAAGAAGTCATTTTCTAACACAAAGGATTGGTTGGTGTATTGGTTGGAGCTTGGGTTGGTATGGAATAGGTTATGGGTTCAAATCCTAACAATTGCATATTAATTTTTTTCCATCCAACTCACCTCTCCATGTGAAAGGATATGAGCCAATCAAAGCTTGCCATGACATAAATCCATGTGAAAGGATATGAGCCAATCAAAAGCCTCCAAGTTGAAGGACCACATATAAAGCAAAATGCACATATGCTTTTGGAAGGAAAGTTTGTTGCAACCAATCAAATTGAAGCTATCCATGTGAAAACAAAAGAGCCAATGAAAAGCCTCCAAATCAAATTCAAGCAATCTATGTGAAAGCAAATAAGCCAATCAAAAGCCTTCAAGTTGCAACTAATCAAATGGAAGCAATCCTTGTGAAATGAAATGAGCCGATCAAATGTCTTCAATGTTCCTATTGTAAGACCCCGACCCGAGTGAACTCGATTAGTACTAATTAAGTCGTGTGTTAGTTCTAAGCTTGATTAGTGATTTTTGGCTAAGTTGGGTTTGGAATAGTTTTTGAAATAGTTTTGGGGAATTTTGATTGCTTTGTGATAGTGGGGCCCTTTGGGGGTTCCTTTTTATGACATTGCATGCGCTTGAAGATTTATCGGAGATTTTGCATTCATTATTTTAATCCCGTTTTATTTGTATTGTTAACCCCTACAACTTTAATGTTGATCCCATTCCCGTTCGAAACCCGAAACCCGATTTCATAGCCTTGAGGGCAAAGCAGTCATTGTGCACTAAATCTATACCCAAAACTTGATATCCCCGAAACCCGCGAAACATATACTTTTTGGAAACTAGATATTTTGACGATCACTTTTCTCTTCTTCGTCAAATTCATTAGAAGTCCCAAAAGCCATGATTTCAGCCCAATTAGATTATTAGTAGTGGAGCCCACTTCCCATTTACTTGTAAGGGAACCCTTCTTCCCCATTTCCCTCTTTAGCAAACTACAACTTCTCAAAGCTAGGGTTTCCCTTTCTTCTTCTTCTTATTGCTTTCCATCCTCAATCCACTCCCAAACTTGCACCAATAGGAGATTTGAGACCATCATCTTCTTCACGTCCTTGAGAGCTTTCTCTCAATAGCTTTTGTGGAGAAAACCTCCCATTCCAAGATCTTCATTGAGCTACTCTTGCCATTAGAGGGCCTTACAAGTAAGTAATCCTTCCCTTCTTATAGATTTGTATTCTCCTAGCCTATGGGAATCTCCATTCCTATTATTGAAGCTTCTTTCTCCCCATGCTATGTTTTGACTCTTTTAGGGTTTTATTTTGGGTTTTTGCTTGTAGCTTGGACCATTGACCTGGAAGGCTTGTTAGAGGTTGATTTGCTTGAGTAGAGACCTAAGGCAAGTGGATGATTTGATTTTTATAAGCTTTCAGTGATTTTGGTATTTCCCACTCATGCCTATTTATTGCATTGCTTTGAAATAAATGCTCATGAAGAGCCTTATTAGTGCATTTATGGTCATAGAGATGTGTTGGTTCATAGCATTTAATTTCCTCTTGTTTTGTCCCAAATGCACTCTTATGTGAAATGGTTTCGTTCTTTCTTTCCTTGTATTGAATGTGATGTTGATGGAGGAGAATGGGAGGGATGTTGTGAGAGATTTGATGTTATTTGAATGGAGTTTTAGACTCCTCATTTGATGTATAAAAGTGGCTAGAAAGAGGTTATAGAAGGAAGAGTTAGAGAGGAGTTGAACTGCCCCGGAATCAGTTTCTGGACAGTTCGTTCGAGCGAACATGACACTTCGCTCGAGCGAAGTGTCCAGAAAAGGGTTCGGAGCATTCCAGTAGCTTGGTCGCTCGAGCGGACCCCTTGGTCGCTCGAGCGGACATCCCAGAACTTGTTCCAGAGAGTCGTTAGTTCGAACGCAATAAAACTTCGCTCGAGCCAATGAGTTCCCTCGAGCGACCTCTACTGCACTCGAGCGAACCCACCCAGACAACCATTCCAGAGAGCTCCTTGTTAGGAATTTTGTAGATTGCAATTTGATGGATGCATTAATCATTCAAGCATCATTTGATTTACACACATATGCATTGATTTATAAAAACTTGAAATCTTGATTTACACATGCATTGTTTTTAAGATATTGATTTATGTATGTTTTGTTCTTAAATTTGGATGCATTTTAATTTGAAAAGAGTTTTAGAAATCAAGCTAGCCTATCAGTTTCAAATCTTTCAAAACGTTTTAGGCTTTTTATATTTCATGTTTTAAAACCCTTAGAATGATTTAAAACATGTATTCAAGCTTGATTTAATGGCCCAAAAAGTTCCCTCAAGAAACACTTTGAAATATGGAAATTTTGGGAATTTTGGCATGACCCGCAGAAGGCCAGGTCGACCGGGCCTGCAGTGTGCCAGGTCGACTGGGCACACTAGAGGCCAGGTCAACCGGGACTGAGCCGTTGGCTCCTATCTATGAAAGAAAATGCATTACAGATCTGAAATCAGATTCAAGAGGACGTCCATGGCTGATCTAGTTTTTAAAACTTGAAACTAATCTGATTTTCCAGCCATGAATCATGCATAAAAACTCCATGAAATCATAATCAACATGTGTATAATGTAAGGAGATGATTGAGGAATATTACCTTGATGATATGAATGCCTCAAATCTCTGAAAAGAAAGCCTTCAAAGGTCTGAAACCAGCCTGCAATCAGCAATACAGGTGCAGGAATATGTTGCAGAAATTTCTCTCCTTTGATCTTCTCTCCTATTCCACTTCCCAATCTAATTGATCTTGATGGTGGGATCAAACTATGGAATCCTAAGAAGGGTTTTTCAGAATTACTCTTTGTGGAACAACAAGACCAGTGGCTGATCTGATCTCTTCAATGAAGAAGAAGAAGGGCTGGGCGTGAGTTCCTCTCCCTTGTCTTGGGCGGCCAATGGGAGTCTATGGTGATTCACGCCCCTAGGGTTAATTCCAGCACTTATGTTTTATGTGTTGCACGCCCAAGGGGACTCCCATATATTTATAAAGATTAGATTCCTTTAAGGAATACTCTTTCCAATAGGAATGTCAATCCCTAAAAAGAATAGCAACCATCCCCTTTAGTTGTGCAACACTTACTAATTAAAGACACTAAAAATTAGTAAGCTTTAATCAATGGAATTCTTACCCAAAGAGGAGTCTTTCCTTCCAAGTAAAGATACCTAATCAAACTTGGAAACCTCACACAAGGGGCTCCACTTATGGCTGGCCCACAAGATAGCTAAACACACCATGGCCCACTAGTCAATAATTTAGCTAGAGTTAAATTCATGTATGCCATCAAGAGCCTATTAGAATTTAAACTCAAAATTATTCTTCCACAAAATAATTCAACCACATATCATCTAATCAAATTAGGAAACCATGCCAATATAGGAAAGTGGCTAGAAGAGGGACCAAAAGACATATTTGCCCTTGGCTCCCAAAATGACCAAAATGTCCATGCTAACCCCATAGCAACATTAAGATCATTTTAACCCTAACTCATTCCACTAGAGAGTTATGGTTGCACTCCAGGGACAAATATTAAATTACAATTAAAGCTCATCATAAATAGACGATTGTCTTTGACCTACTAAGTACAATGACCACAATGCCCCTCTATGTAACATCCATAATCAAGTAGGTTAACCGATGTACTATCTACCTTCTTGATTACATCTCATCCTTAGAACTTCATACCCTTGACTTAATCATCATCCGGATATCATTCTCTTGAAACAGGGAGCGACCCACAAGTTCAATATCCATATGGAACATCCATATACTAAGATCTTAGATTCTGATGATTAATCGGATAATTCTAAGGGGACGATCATTCCATTACACAATGGCATAGATTCCATATTGCATTTGCACGTCCCAACTAATTAAGCCCAAGCACCCAAAACACAGAGCTGTTGACCCATGAACAAGATCTCACCCATAGTGAATTAAAGCACAAGAACTTGACTTCGTCAGTTCATCCACAAATGCTCAAGATTAAGAGCACTGGTCACTCAGTAGTAAGAGGTGAGTTGATCTCTCTCTGTGATAGTACTATTTTAGAGATCACACCTACAAGTGGTCCTGTTCAATGCATGACACATGCACTAATGAGATAAATCCGGAAAAGCCTTCCGTGACTTAGGTAAGTCACCCTGAATACAGGAGAGTATCTCATTATAACTTATACCAAGATGAAGTGCCCAACTCCATCTCTCAGTTATGAACATGTTTATTGTTTCAAGTGTCCATGACTCAGACCTAACTGTGTGTAGCCACTACACACCCAAGTCATTTACCAGAAACAATGGGCCTTATACAACCATACATATACACAAGTAATAAGAGAAAGAAGTCATTCCATTAAATAACCAATAAATATCCAGTAACAGAGATGTGAGTGCAGTCAGTGGGCTTTAGGGCATACACCAATCCCAACAATCTCCCACTTGCACTAAAGATCACTACGACTTAACCTAACTCCCATAGACTCAACATGTGAAGTAAAGACTTTCTCAGTAAGAGTCTTAGTAAATGGGTCAGCTAAGTTATTTGCTGAGGCAATCTGCTCTACCACTATTTCTCCATCCTGGATGAATTCCCGGATTAAGTGGTACTTTCTCTGAATATGCTTGCCTTTCTTGTGATTCCTGGGCTCTTTGCAGTTAGCTACTGCACCAGTATTGTCGTAGTACATGACAATCGGTTTTTGCACTGCAGGAACTACTCCCAATTCCAATAGGAATTTTCTGAGCCATACTGCTTCCTTCGCAGCTTCCGATGCCGCCACATACTCTGCCTCCATGGTAGAATCAGCAGTACAATCTTGCTTGACACTTCTCCATGATATAGCCCCTCCTGATAGAGTAAAGACGTATCTCGAGGTAGACTTTCTGCCATCTACATCCGACTGGAAATCAGAGTCTGTATACGCCAGTGGCGTTAGATCATCTGCTCGGTAAGTCAGCATATAATCTTTCGTTCTCCGAAGATACTTGAATATATGCTTAACAGTTGCCCAGTGCATAGGTCCAGGGTTTGATTGATATCTGCTAACCATGCCAACGGCAAAACAAATATCTGGTCTAGTACACAACATTGCATACATGAGGCTTCCAACAGCTGATGCATATGGTACTCTCCTCATGCTTTCTATCTCCTCAGGTGTCTTCGGACATTGATTCCGAGATAGTGGTACTCCATGTCTAGAAGGTAGCAAGCCCTTCTTGGAGTCATGCATGTTATACTTGACCAATATCTTCTCAATATACGAAGATTGGGATAAGGCTAACATCTTGTTCTTGCGATCTCGCAAAAGCTTGATCCCTAAGACATAGCTTGCCTCACCCAAATCCTTCATCTGAAATTGAGATGATAACCAAACCTTTGTAGACGACATCATGCCAACATCATTTCCAATGAGTAATATGTCATCCACATACAGGACTAAAAATGCAACTGCGTTTCCACTCCCTTTCTTATACACACATGGTTCATCAATGTTTTGATCAAAGCCAAAAGATTTGACTGCCTGATTAAACTTGATGTTCCATGCCCTAGATGCTTGCTTAAGTCCATAAATGGACTTCTTAAGTTTACAGACCATGTTCTCTTGGCCACCAGCAATGAATCCCTCTGGTTGCATCATATAGATGCATTCGTCAAGACTTCCATTTAGAAAAGCTGTCTTGACATCCATTTGCCATATCTCGTAGTCATAATGACATGCGGTGGCTAAGAGAATCCTTATGGACTTGAGCATGGCTACTGGCGAAAAAGTTTCCTCATAATCGATACCCTCTTTCTGAGTATATCCTTTCGCCACCAGTCTTGCTTTGAAGGTTTCAACCTTCCCATCCACTCCTCTCTTTCTCTTGTAGATCCACTTGCACCCTATGGGTTTGATCCCTTCAGGTGCATCCACAAGTTCCCATACTTGATTGGAATACAGAGAATCCAATTCAGATTTCATCGCTTGCTGCCACATGTCAGCATCTATATCCGTTACTGCTTCATCGTAACTAGTAGGATCCTCAACCAGATCCTCGGAGTCTGTCATAAAAGACACTCCTAGGTATCTATCTGGTGGTCTAGAAATTCTCCCACTACGACGAGGCTCCGGAGTGTTAAAAGGAATGTCTTGATTTTCTACAATCTCAGGATCTGGCACAGATGTTGCAGGAGTTTCTGAAAGAATCTCCTCAAGTGTTTCTTTACAACCAAGCTCTTGGTGCATCATGCAATCATCCTCCAAGTATCTAGCATGAGTGCTGATAAGCACCTTTTGCTCCTTTGGATGATAAAAGATGCCTCCTCTCGTTCCCTTAGGATACCCAATGAAGTAGCACATTTTCGATCTGGGTTCTAGCTTGGTAGCTTTATCATTCAGTACATAAGCTGGACAACCCCAAATGTGGATATGTTTTAAACTGGGTTTTCGTCCTGTCCACATTTCTTGAGGTATCCTAGGTACTGATTTAGAAGGTACCAGATTCAAAATGTATGCTGCTGCTTCTAGGGCATATCCCCAAAAAGATATGGGTAGGGTTGCATGACTCATCATGGACCTTACCATATCAAGAAGGGTCCGGTTTCTTCTCTCTGCTACACCATTTTGCTGGGGTGTACCCGGTGCAGACAACTGAGACACAATCCCATGTTATGTGAGGTACTCCTTGAACTCACCCAGGAGGTATTCGCCACCTCGATCAGATCGAAGAGCTTTGATATGTTTCCCTAGTTGTAGCTCCGCCTCAGCCTTGAATTGTTTGAACTTATCAAACGCTTCAGACTTGCGTCGCATTAGGTACACATATCCATACCTAGAGTAATCATCAGTGAAGGTGATGAAATACTCATAACCTCCTCTGGCTAGTTTGTTCATAGGACCACACACATCAGTGTGAACCAATTCTAACAACTCCTTTGACCTCAGTCCCTTTCCAGAGAATGACCTTTTGGTCATCTTTCCCATGAGACAAGATTCACACTGAGGAAAAGGTTCGAGATCTAATGAGCTCAGAAGCCCATCCTCTACCAACCTCTGAATCCGTTTTAGGTTAATATGACCCAAACGTAAGTGCCAAAGATAAGTGTCATTGGCCGAAGATACCTTCCTCTTAAGGGAAGATGAGCTTTCTAGTTGTACATTATGCAGTGAGGGAGCAATAGGATATATATAAAATAAGTTATCATGCATTCTACCGGAACATATAATATTTCCATCTCTACTGATATCAACACCAGAATGGAAAGAAACTGAATAATTAAATTCAATGAGTCTGGAACCTGAAATTAAATTCTTCCTTATGTCCGGAACATAGATAACATTGTTTAAAACTAATATCCTATCATGTGGAAAATGTAAGGTAACTGCTCCCACTGCAACAGCCCATATCTTTGCTCCATTTCCAACTCTAAGGTCAAACTCCCCTTTCTCAAGCTTTTTCATTATCTGAAACCCCTGCAATGAATTGCAGATATGATTAGTGGCTCCAGAGTCTACTATCCAGGAATCAGTAGAATCAACCACATGACAGGTTTCAATGTAGTAGGAAAGAGATATACCTTTCTTATCTGAGCCTAGGAGCTTGGGACAATCTTTCTTCCAGTGACCTTTGAGGCCGCACTTAAAGCATTTCCCTTTGGGCTTTTCACCTGTGCCTTTGTCCTTCTTCCCAGCATTGCCCTTTTTCTGTCCTTTTCCCTTACCCTGCTTCTTCTTGAACTTTTTCCCTTTCGGGTTGAGTTTAGAGGAAAACTGGGAAAAATGAAGTTGGCCTTTAGGCTTCATGATGGCCTCTGCCGCCTGGAGTTCTTTCATTAACTCAGAGAGAGTCATGTCCATCTTGCTCATGTTGAAGTTGAGCTTGAACTGGTTGAAAGACCCCGGCAGAGTTTCGAGAATCATATCAGTCTGACTCCCTGCATCAATCTCAGCCCCTAGGATCTCAGCTTCATTGAAACAATCCATCATTTTGAGCATGTGCTCTCTGACAGGTGTTCCCTCAGCCATCCTAGAATTCATGATTGTCCTTAAAGCAGCTTGCCTAGCTGGCCTGCTTCTGTCTGCGAACATCTCAGACAAGGACAACATGATGTCTGAAGCTGTGTCCATTTGCTCATGCTGCGTTTGCAACACGTTGGACATGGAAGCAAGCATGTAGCATTTGGCCATGCTATTCGCCTTTTTCCATTTCCTTTCAGCCTCTAGCTGGTCATCTGTAGAATAATCATCAATGGTAGGACAGGGTTCCGACAAAACATACTTGTACTCCTCAGCGGTGAGTACTATGTTAAGGTTTCTTTTCCAGTCTACGTAATTTGGGCCAGTCAATTTGTTCTCACGCAAAATACTCATCAACGGGCTAAAGGAATCCTTCCCCATCTCTCTGGATATATATAACAGGTTATAATTAGACAGGCAATATATATGTAACATGTATATGGTGCTTGTAATAAAAGGAAAAATATGCACAAGACTTTTTACATTATTTAACCCTAATAATAATGTATCAGTGTCTCAACCTCCTCATAGACCCTCCATCGAAGGGATGGCCGAGCCTACAGTCACGTTGAGTTAAGGTCTGCTTATTTGGATCATCACTGTCTGGATACGCATATCCAGTGATAGTCCAATCACTGATTGGTTTGGTCTCATATGACAAACAACTCTAACTCCTAGGGAGAGGTCATTACCGTCTTATGTCAAGTGTATTACCATCTGTTATGAACGTTCCCAGAATGTCTATGACTTAAGTCCTCCGAAGGGAAGTGACTCCAATCAACCCTTGAAGTGAACCTTAGTAAAGAGCTCCACCGAAGGGATGGCCGCTCCCACCAACACTTCATTGACATTCTATAGAAGTGATCTTTAGTAAAGAACTCCACCGAAAGGATGGCCGCTCCCACTAACACCTCATTACGAATATTCACATTAGTTCACCCACTAACCCATCGAAGCGATCTTTAGTAAAGAACTCCATCGAAGGGATGGCCGCTCCCACTAACACTCTAATGAGATAGCATGAACCTAAAATGGAAGGCCGTGGGGTTTTTCCAAACCCCTCTCCCACTTGATTATTTAACTCTAGGGTTTTGAAAAACATCTTTTGACCTTAGCATCGTTACTCAAATCTTGTTTAAATCTAGCAAACTTAGTTAACAATTTTCATGACTCAATTGCTTAAGTCATCTCAAAAAATAAATAACCTTTGCTTTAAAACATATTGAGTAAAGGTCTTGGGACCTGAGGGTTATGGGCCCACTAGGGTAGCAACATATTAGATTTTAGTTTGGCCTCTCTTGGAAACTTAGGGTACCAAGATAAACTAAACCCTATCCAATTTTAAACCTTAGACAAATAGAAGGTGCTGGTCTAAGATCCGTTTAAAACAATTTGCCAAACAAAAACAATCCAATATAGAAAGATGCCAATTTTAAGAACCTAGTGGTGGCCATGTTACTAGGTGATAAACATAGCAATTATATAAAGCATTCAACCATGCATTCCATATATAAAAGCAAATTAAAGAATGCAATCCTTGATGGCTCCCTGCTATTTTTGGACTTCAAATCCTTTTCCATTTAGGAAACTAGATTAAGAGTCCTTCTTGCGCTAGGAAACCTCCGTTGCCTCCGTCACCATGGGACCCGGTTTGTTGCAACCTTCCTCGCTTGAAACTTTCCTTTTCTTGCTTGTTACAATAAATCAAATTTATACAAGCAAACCCATGAAAAACAAAAACCCAAAATTACATTGGAGATACCTATGCTTTTCAAGAAAGCTTACATCAAGACTAGTTGAAATATAAACAAGGAAATAATTACAACTTCCTATGATTGCTAACCGCGCAATCGTACACTTTCCAACTAATTAAAAAACATCCAAATCCACACACATACATGCGAACCATCAAGGATGCAATTATATGGCTGCAAACAAAGAGGTTAGTGCATTCAAAGTGCTATGTACAACACTATTCATCATCCTGAAATTATTCCAGCAGGCTGGAATATATTCCTGCACTCCTTAACTGTAGTAAACTGAGTTCTGGAAAACATTCCAGCAGCATGGAAAAATTTCTGCACACTATATATGCAGTAAACAGCAATCTGAAATTGTTCCAGCAGCCTGGAAAAAATTTCTGCACCCCTAACATACAATAAGCTGTGCTCTGAGCAAATTCCAGCAGCCTGGAATAATTTCTGCACACTATATATGCAGTAAACAGTAATCTAAAGGGCGCCACCATGCCCTTAATTAATCTAGGATTGAAAACCACACAACATGGGATCATGATTTCACATGGAGTGGCTCTGATACCACTGAAAGAAAATGCATTACAGATCTGAAATCAGATTCAAGAGGACGTCCATGGCTGATCTAGTTTTTAAAACTTGAAACTAATCTGATTTTCCAGCCATGAATCATGCATAAAAACTCCATGAAATCATAATCAACATGTGTATAATGTAAGGAGATGATTGAGGAATATTACCTTGATGATATGAATGCCTCAAATCTCTGAAAAGAAAGCCTTCAAAGGTCTGAAACCAGCCTGCAATCAGCAATACAGGTGCAGGAATATGTTGCAGAAATTTCTCTCCTTTGATCTTCTCTCCTATTCCACTTCCCAATCTAATTGGTCTTGATGGTGGGATCAAACTATGGAATCCTAAGAAGGGTTTTTCAGAATTACTCTTTGTGGAACAACAAGACCAGTGGCTGATCTGATCTCTTCAATGAAGAAGAAGAAGGGCTGGGCGTGAGTTCCTCTCCCTTGTCTTGGGCGGCCAATGGGAGTCTATGGTGATTCACGCCCCTAGGGTTAATTCCAGCACTTATGTTTTATGTGTTGCACGCCCAAGGGGACTCCCATATATTTATAAAGATTAGATTCCTTTAAGGAATACTCTTTCCAATAGGAATGTCAATCCCTAAAAAGAATAGCAACCATCCCCTTTAGTTGTGCAACACTTACTAATTAAAGACACTAAAAATTAGTAAGCTTTAATCAATGGAATTCTTACCCAAAGAGGAGTCTTTCCTTCCAAGTAAAGATACCTAATCAAACTTGGAAACCTCACACAAGGGGCTCCACTTATGGCTGGCCCACAAGATAGCTAAACACACCATGGCCCACTAGTCAATAATTTAGCTAGAGTTAAATTCATGTATGCCATCAAGAGCCTATTAGAATTTAAACTCAAAATTATTCTTCCACAAAATAATTCAACCACATATCATCTAATCAAATTAGGAAACCATGCCAATATAGGAAAGTGGCTAGAAGAGGGACCAAAAGACATATTTGCCCTTGGCTCCCAAAATGACCAAAATGTCCATGCTAACCCCATAGCAACATTAAGATCATTTTAACCCTAACTCATTCCACTAGAGAGTTATGGTTGCACTCCAGGGACAAATATTAAATTACAATTAAAGCTCATCATAAATAGACGATTGTCTTTGACCTACTAAGTACAATGACCACAATGCCCCTCTATGTAACATCCATAATCAAGTAGGTTAACCGATGTACTATCTACCTTCTTGATTACATCTCATCCTTAGAACTTCATACCCTTGACTTAATCATCATCCGGATATCATTCTCTTGATCCAGGGAGCGACCCACAAGTTCAATATCCATATGGAACATCCATATACTAAGATCTTAGATTCTGATGATTAATCGGATAATTCTAAGGGGACGATCATTCCATTACACAATGGCATAGATTCCATATTGCATTTGCACGTCCCAACTAATTAAGCCCAAGCACCCAAAACACAGAGCTGTTGACCCATGAACAAGATCTCACCCATAGTGAATTAAAGCACAAGAACTTGACTTCGTCAGTTCATCCACAAATGCTCAAGATTAAGAGCACTGGTCACTCAGTAGTAAGAGGTGAGTTGATCTCTCTCTGTGATAGTACTATTTTAGAGATCACACCTACAAGTGGTCCTGTTCAATGCATGACACATGCACTAATGAGATAAATCCGGAAAAGCCTTCCGTGACTTAGGTAAGTCACCCTGAATACAGGAGAGTATCTCATTATAACTTATACCAAGATGAAGTGCCCAACTCCATCTCTCAGTTATGAACATGTTTATTGTTTCAAGTGTCCATGACTCAGACCTAACTGTGTGTAGCCACTACACACCCAAGTCATTTACCAGAAACAATGGGCCTTATACAACCATACATATACACAAGTAATAAGAGAAAGAAGTCATTCCATTAAATAACCAATAAATATCCAGTAACAGAGATGTGAGTGCAGTCAGTGGGCTTTAGGGCATACACCAATCCCAACAATCTAACTGATCTTTTTATAGCCGTTGTGAAGGCCAGGTCGACCGGGGAAGGGCCAGGTCGACCGGGGACTAGCCGTTGGGCTGTTTTGGCTATAAATATTAGTTCATTCCTTTGCCAAAAGTTGAGGATTTTTAGACCTTCCTTGAGAGGTTTTGAGGCAAATCAAAGGGGAATGAACTAAGGGATGAAGGGGATCATTAGGAAAGCTAAAGCTTGGATTAATGAAGTTAAATCACCAAGTAGGCTCTACTTTCCTTAATCATATGTTTTCATGCTTTGTTTTATTTTTGGTAAATCTTTTGTAGCATGATAAACTATGAGGTGTTGTGTCCTTAACATGTTTTATGTTTTGAATTGATTTATTGTTTTGGATACATCACCATTGATTCAATCCAAGTGGTACTTTATTTGGTAAATCTAAGTAGATCATGTTAATGAAAGAATCTTTGAAATTATATGTAACATGATTCCTATACTTGGTTGAATCTATGGTTGTTGTTTTTCAACATAAGAAAATCACTTTCAAAACTATCTTATGTTTCGGATTCAACATCTTTACAAATCATATGTTTTCATGTTTTGTTTTATCTTTGGTAAATCTTTAGTAGCATGTTAAACTATGATTTGTTGTGTCCTTAACATATTTATGTTTTGAATTGATCTATTGTTTTGGATGCATCACCATTTGATTCAATCCAAGTAGTACTTTATTTGGTAAATCTAAGTAGATCATGTTAATGAAAGAATCTTTGAAATTATATGTAATATGATTCCTATACTTGGTTGAATCTTTGGTTGTTGTTTTTCATCATAAGAAAATCTCTTTCAAATATATCTTATGTTTTGGATTCAACATCTTTACAAATCATATGTAACTTTGTTTTAAAGTTTCACAACTTGCTTTGCATTGATTGGTATATCATATTCAAGTTGTATTTATAATTACATATGATTTGTCCCCTAATTTCAATCAAATCTATTTTTATGTTTTGAGCTACATTGTTGATTTGATTGACATCCCTATGCTTCACATGTTTTGTTCTTAGATTTTCACAACTTGTTTTGAATATCTTTTACAAGTTACTTTTAACATGTGATTAGCATTTCCTCAATCATAAATGTTTTATGAGCTAAAACTTTCAAAAGCCTTAGGCATACATTTATGAGCTTTCATTTTCAAAATGATTGAGGACATCACACACACACACATCATGAGCATACATCTTTGCATTCATTAAGTGTTTGTGTGAGTTAGTTTTTCACTTCCATATCCGCCTAATTAAGAGGCATTGTAATGAGCTAAATTGTATCTTCATCAAGTGTAATTTAGACACTAATTAGAGAGATAACCAGCCTATGGTTGAAGAGGTTATTGCTTAGCCTAAGAAAAGCATAATGTATAGGTTGATGTTGAGCCTTGAAAAACATCATTGTAAAGGTTATTGCTTAGCCTATTGAAAAGCATAAATAATGGAAATCCGGTGGGGTGTTGGATCACAAGCCGGTAGTGGATGTAGGCATTGAGGCCGAACCACTATAAATCCTTGTGTGATGGTGCTTGCTTTGTGGTGATTGTTTTTATTAAGCTTCCGCATTTTATTTGTAATCACCACTTGTGACTAGTTTAAGTTAAATAAGTTAAATTGATTAAAATTGGTCATAATTGAAGCTCACCCTATTCACCCCCCTAGGGTTCGGATCCCCGGACTTTCACTCCTCGCTCGAGCAAACTCTCCGGTTCCCTCGAGCGATGAGCTTTGTTGGTCAAAGGCTATGTTTGGGACAATGATGAACTATTTAAACGTTTTGGGATTATTCACTGGGAACTCCTCTATGTCCGGGAGATTTACTAAGCTATGTATGAGGCCATTCAAGAAAGAAACCATATCACGAAGATGTCATTCGAAGTTTTGAAAATTCAAAGTGTATAAGGAGCCCGGAATGTCCCCAAACTTAAAGAGTACCAAATTATTATTGGATCGACATACGGGATTCCTATTCACTTCAAATAAATCTTGAACCCGATACTTTACCTGAATTTCCAATTGTTTATTGTACTTTATCGATCTCAAGATTTATACTACATGACTTGTTTTCCCGAAAGCATTGAATTACACTTGAAATAGTTACTTGTCTTGAAGTGCATTGCACCACATGAAATGACAGTGTGCCTTGAGCACCCTCGTCCTGCCCGTTTCTTTATTTGTACTTGATTTACTTGCACATGTCTCGATTTGTTATTTGACCTATTAGTCGGCACCACTAAGCTTGGATAACCCTATTGGTCTGATCCACCGACTTGGAGATCCCCCTCTTGTCCCGCCAGCTGCAGTTTGGATCCCGCCACCCGGTTATTACCGTGGTCTTGTCCCGATGCCGTAGATTGCTACTGTGGTTCCCGATGCCCGGATCGCTACCGTGGTCATGTATAGTATATGTATATGTATTTATAAGATCCACTGTTTCTCGTCACCTCGAGTGACTGAGATCAGTGCCTAGTTATTGCTCTATCGCTTTAGTGATAAAGGACTTATCTTCCCGTGGTTGTCACCTTGCTTGTTTCCCGTTTCCTTGGTTACCCTACATGTTTTACAATGTTTACTTGTATTTGAATAAATGTCTTATCTCGTTTATAGAGATTGTTATTTAAACAGGTTTAAATGCTTTTGAAGGTAAATTCATTTATTATCATATTGTCATTGTATTTTACCCATTTGCCAAACCGTCGTGTTTGACCTACTCTTTGGTACTCAAGTCCCGTTGTTGGTTATCCCGAGGAGGAGCACGAGGAGGCGGTCGGAGAACCGCAATCGTTAGTTGAGCGGCATGCTGATGACGTAATTTAGACGATTGGTTGCTATGAGAGACTTAATATTTTGGGAAACGTAATTAAATGATCTTTGTATAAACTTTAACTTACTTTTGGGTAACATGCCAATGATCATTACTCATTCTGATACGGTATTATACTTGTGTTATTATCTTTATGACTAGAGATGGTTTGAATGTTTGATTTGCTACACGCTTCCGCACTTAATAGAAATATTCATATATGGTTGTGATATCCTCACCGCGGACACCTGTGGGAAATTAAATAAGTGTGTGCACCTTGTTGACACACGCTACATATTAACCTTTCACTCACCACATCATCATCACCATTAATGTCCCGATCCCGGATTAGGACCTCGGTAACCCGATCCGGGGTCGCGACACCTATAAATTAGAATGTTTTTGTAGAGTGAGAGGGGATCTTTGGCAAGTTAGTCTTCTTGCAGTTTTATTTTTACTTTTAGATTGTAATTAGGAGCTTCTTTGTAACTAATCTAGAGAGAGTGTGTAATTGAACGTCATTAATGAAGATTTGTAGCTCTTTCTTGATGTTTAGTGGCTAAGGCTCTTCGATTAGGCTCTCCTTTTGAAGCTAAGTAATGTGATTAATTCAATTATATGCATGTTTTAGTTCAAATTCCTTACTTTTACCTTTTTGATTAATAGATCTTAGATCTAATTTTGCTAATCTCTCTCAATTTTCATGCTCTATCTCTACACTTGATGCTTGGATAATCTCAATTGATGCTTTGTAGTTGGATTAAGTTCTTTCACATAGCATGCTCTAGAGCCCTTATCTTTGATCTTTTGTAGCTTGATTTTGATGATTTGTTGTTAGGGTGGCTAAATGATGATTTAGGATCTTGGCCTTTTGTTTTCTTTACTTTGATCTTCATTGTTATATCATCCAACCCAATTAGGCAAGAGATTGCTAATTGGATTGTAGATTTGGGAGTAGAATTAGAATATGCATTGGTTGAATTAATTACACACTTAGTGGATTTTGGATTGCCTAATCTCTTATTTTTATTGCTGTTGATTTAAATCTTTGTTTGACTTGTTATTTTCACTTTTAGATTATTAGATCCACATTTCACACAACTTGTTTGAAAATCCCCACATTTCACACCACATCTTCATATAAATCTTCCATTTCCACCACCATTCATCCATCCAATAGTTTAGTGTAATTTGTTAGATCTCATTAATTTCATTCTTTAGATTGTTAGTTAGAGTAGTTTAGTTGTTATTTTAGTTTTTTTTCACATTCAAATTAGTTTAATTCCATTTTTCACTCATTGTTTAGTAGTTTTAAATTGCTCACTTCAATTTCTATATTAGCTATATCTTAGTTCAACTCTCACTTAAATTGGGTTCATTGCTTCTTCCATCCTCTCCTCGTGGGAACGATAATCCGAACTTTTTTTGTCCTTTACTATTTGATGACACCGTAGTCTTGCGGTTAAGCGTTACACATCTAAGTGTCAATCAAATGCTTACCCGTTCTTTTGGATCTTCAGGAAGGATTCCGAACATGGTGTAACCAATGAACGGATCTCTCCAGTCGCCTATTGGAGGTTTGAGGATGGAGATCCGACTTCTGGCCAATTGGTGGCATTCAACAACTGCTTGGTGTGTGTTAAGGGGAGGGAGAATCCTTCTTTGACACATTGTGATTTGCATGTTTTCCCCTTCCTGGATCGCCATGGATGCGGCAAGTCCAGCCAGGGCATCTGCACGGATGTTTTCACCTCTGGGGATGTGGGTGATGTGACGAATGTCAAACTTTTGTTGGAGCGATTGCGCCTTGTTGTAGTAAGGCAACAAATCAGGCTTCCTGACTTCAAATTTCTAATTCATCTTGTTGATGATTAGTTTAGAGTCCCCAAAAGCTTCCAACATGGTGATGTTGGATTCAAGGGCTAGTTCCAGTCCTACGATTAGAGCTTCGTATTCGGCTCCATTGTTTGAGCATGGTTCCAGTAGCGAGAAAGCATGTGGAATCATGTATTTTTCTGGGCTAACAAAGATGATGCCAACTCCTGAGATCAGCTTTCTTTTTTCATTTGTTCTGGTTGCACCGTCAAAGTACATGTCCCAGGAGGCATTTGGTGAGAAAGTCTCCATGTTGTAGATAGGTTCGTCTGGGAGATCATCTCTGAGTGGGGAATCTTTAGGCAACGGATGCTCTGCGAGGAAATCTGCTAGGGCTTCGCCTTTGATTGCCTTTTGTGGTACATACCTGATATCAAATTGTGATAGGAGGATGAACCATTTTGCTAGTCGGGCATTGAGAGAACCTGCTTTTGTGACAAGGACCTTTAAAAGGTTGATCATCGAAATCAGGTAGACTGTGTTCGAAAGAAGGTAGTGACATAGCTTTTGTATGGCGAACATCACTGTAAGGCATTCTTTTGCGACTAGAGAGTAGCGATGCTCCTCACCTACCAGCATACGACCGAGGTAGTATAAAGTAGCTTCTTTTCCCTCGTCATTCTCTTGTGCGAGCAGAGCGCCCAAGGAATGGTCCAGAGCTCTTGTGTACAAGATGAATGGTTTTCCAGTGGTAGGGGCAGCCAACACTGGTGGTTTGGTCAGGTATGACTTGATATCTTGAAATGCTGCTTCACATTCAGCATCCCAAACAAAGTTCACACCTTCCTTCATCAATTGAGAGAAAGGACGGCATTTCCCCGAGAGATTGGAGATGAACCGTCCGATGTATGCCAATCTTCCTTGAAGTCATTTTAGTTCTCTTAAGGTTCTTGGAAAAGGCATTTCTAGAATAGCCTTGACTTTGATGGGGTCAAGTTCTATTCCAGCTTTCCGGACTATGAATCAGAGGAACTTACCCGATGAGATGCCGAAGAAGCATTTCAGGGGATTCATTTGCAGTTTGAATTTGCGAAGTCGGAGGAAGACTTCCCGAAGGTCTTTCAGATGGTCCTCTTTCCTTTTGCTTTTGACGGCGAGGTCATCAACGTAACATTCGACCGTCTTGTGTTGCATATCTTGGAATATCTTCATCATAGCCCTCTGATATGTGGCACCAGCATTTTTCAGACCAAATGGCATGACAGCGTAGCAATACACCCCAAATGGGGTCCGAAATGATGTGTGGTTTTCATCTTCAGGATGCATCTTTATCTGATTGTAGCCGGAGAAGCCATCCATGAATGTCATTTACTCAAACCCAAAGGTGTTGTCAATCATCACCTCTAGTATGGGGAGCGGAAATTCATCTTTGGGGTAAGCGCCATTTAGGTCTTTATAATCGATGCAGACCCTGATCTGCCCATTTTTCTTTGTCACCGAGACAATGTTTGCCAACCATTCAGGATGTTGTTCCTAGCGGATGAAGCCGACGCTTTTGAGTTTTTGAACTTCTTGTTCAATTTTGTCCATCACGTCTGGACGGAATCTTCTTTGGCCTTGTTTGATAGGCTTGATTTCTTTTTGTAGATTGAGTTTGTGGACTACTATCTTGGGGTCTAAGCAATGCATTTCAGCATAAGACTATGCAAAACAATCAACGAACTCATGAAGAAAAGAGATATACTCGAGTAACTCATCATCCTTTATATTCTTGCTTATGAATACAGGATGTCAGTCATCTAGTGTTCCCAAGTCTATATTTTGAACAGGATCTTCTGTTGGAAGGTTCGAAGGTGGTTCCTTCACAATATTTTCGAAGGCTTCCAACTCAACCAAACCTTCTGGAGTTTCAAGGACATTTTCAGACCAAGGCTTTGTTTCTGGCCATTGATTTTCAGGATCGGCGATCTTCTCAAAGCTTGCTATGCGATGGTCCCAATCGCCTGTTAAAATTGGGTCGAAGTAAGGTACTTCTTTTGGAGACGATGGCTTTTCTGGGTCAGAACGCCACATGTCTGTATCACTGGATAATTCTTCTTCATCATCAGAGAAATCGTACCAATTGGTAGAGCTTCCTGGATCCTTGACGAGTGATTCTTCAAAGAGATATCCAGGGAGATCGATGTCTTCAAGGACATGAGATGTTGAGGCTTGGTCGGCAAATCGACTCCTCAGCATTTGTATTAACTGTCTCATGGGAGTGTCAGGATCATACCCCAACCATGTGAAGATTTTTCTACATGACCGTAGAGTCTCCAATCTTCTAGTTGACTTTTGGTTAAAGCGGGCTCCAGTGGTGTGAGAATATCGCGACCTTGCCCCAGACCGACTAGGTTTTGAGTGTCATAACCCATTTTCTTCATAATAGCTTATGCCACAGGACTATATAGAAATAGTTGAGGCATACCTTCGTTTTGGTAAGGTTCAAGCATGAAATTTGATGAAGAAGCTTCTAATATGTGGAAGAAGATTGGCTTCTCTTCTGCTAAAGTTGCCGGAACAACGAAGGAAGCAGACATAGGATCTTCTACGTCAGCAGGTGTCTCCATTAGAGATAGAGCAGGCTGAACTTATTAAGTGTCAGCTTGGCTTGAGGATGTGTTGCCTTCTGACTCTGACTCTGAATCCGTGTCTTGTATGATAGACACGAAGGAGACAACAAACTTGCCCCTAGACCTTTGTTTTGTTTTCTTTGCTTTGGTTGTGATTGAAAGTCCAAGATCGAATCCTAGAGGGGGGTGGGGGTGAATAGGGTGAGCTCAAAGTCCTAGACCAAATTTAATTCTTTTAGCTTTTAAGTCTCTTATGCTTTGAAGAAGAATAATGAAATCAACCAAAAGAGCATAATCCATAAAATGAAAGCATAAAGACAATCATCATAACACAAGTACATATAGTGGTTCGGCCAAATTGCCTACATCCACTCCCGGTACACCTACCGGTATTCACTAACTTCAATTAAGGTTTAGGATCACCTCAAACCTTACAACTAACACTATGCTTTTCAAGGCTAAGCATAAACCTTTACACCATATGCTTTTCAAGGCTAAGCATGAACCTTTACAACAAGGAATTTTTCTCTTAAGAAATATGCCTAAGAATGCATGGATAAAGAGAACAATGAAGTGCAATGGAGTGCCTCTAAATAGGCTAATTAGAATGTGAAAACTCAACTCCTAGAAATATGCATAACTATGACAAAGTCTATGAATGATGCATTTTCTAGAAATAACTCTTTCTCTTTGAAAAGATAAAAACTAGAATGATGCAAAGATGTTAATCAAATATTTGAGAAAGAGTTGTATGTCTAACACATGTGATTAACAATGAAAAACAACTTGTTTTAAAGAAAGATGTTCTAAAGTCTAACAAGTTGATTTTTTAAACAAGAAAGTAAAATCATGTGTAACATAGACCATATGTTGCATCCATAAAGCTTATGTGATTTCTAAAGTACTAAGCATGTTATGAAGGTCAACATTTTAATAGGAAAGCAACTTGTTAATCATGTATTGAAAGAGATCAAAGATTTTAAACAAAACATGATTTTAAAAAGACTAGGATTAAAGAAAGCACACCCATTTGAAGATCAAAGGTTGACTTAATGGAATGGCTTCATAATCCCTTTGAAAATGCTCTTGAGAAGTTGCTAATCTTTGGCCTCAAAAGTCCCTCTAATGTCAGCAACTTTCTTCAACCAAAAAGCCACTTTTTATAAAGAAAAAGTTACCAACGGCTAGTCCTCGGTCGACCTGCACACAGGCCTCGGTCGACCGGGGAGGCACAACGGTCATATATCTGACCGTTGGAGCTTCCGGACAGAAACTGCACTAAAAAGTTGCAGTGATCCCGGTCGACCGGCAATACTGGCAGATGCCCAGATTTTTGAAAAAAAAGAGAGAAACATCCAACTTTTGAGGGCATCTTCCAGGGGACTTTGAGACACAATAACCAAGCATTAAATCATGACTGAAAGAAGATGAAAACTGAATTTTTTAAAGCCATGAAAATTCCAATTCAAAATAATGATTTTAAAGATAGAAACTTTGGAAAGCTTGGATGATTTTTGAAACCAAAAACTCCATGATCTTAAGAGATAAACTGAAATGAAAACCATGCATATCAATAGATAAATACAAAGATCAAGAAAGAGAAATATGCATATGATCCTATGAATAAGACCATGAATGAATGAGAGGACAAGCTTTATGAAATTGAATGCATCCTATCAAATTGCAACAATACAAAAACTCTAACAATCTCCCCCTTTGCAATTTGATGGAAACTCTTGAAGCTTGAACTCTCTCTCAATCTCCTTTAAATCTTGAGCAGCAACAACTTTGGATATTTAAGGAGCTTTGGATAATTAAGGAGCTTTGGATATTTGGGAGCATTTGGATATTTTGGAGCTTTGGATTTTCCTTGCGAGAGCGACGACAAAAACACCAACCTAAACAAGATAACACTCTAGCCAAAGCTACTCCCCCTCAACTTAAGCAACACTTGAATCTTCTCCCCCTCAATTGGAGAACTCTCTCCCCCTTTGACATCTAATTGCAAAGGAGCCTGCCCATCAAAGATAAAACACATAACCTTGTTAGTAGCACCTGTTTATAAGAGATATAAAAAGAAGATGTGGAACAGGTGATTAGCCAACAAGAATTTAAAAAACAGGGCAAGGGCCAATGCCCAATTGATGTCTCAAATTTATGAAACGATCATTTCCAAGGGGTTTAGTAAATAAGTCAGCCAATTGGGTATCCATAGGAACAAACAATAACTCAATGGTGCCTTGGTCAGCATGATCACGCAAGAAATGATAGCGAATGTCAATGTGTTTGGTGCGAGAGTGCTGAACAGGATTTTTTGAGATACTGATGGCACTAGAGTTGTCACACATGATAGGCATGCATTGTTGTGGAACATTATAATCTAATAAAGTTTGTTTCATCCACAACAGCTGGGCACAGCAACTACCTGCAGCAATATATTCAGCTTCTGCAGTAGACAATGATACAGAATTTTGCTTTTTGCTATGCCAGGCTACTAAGCAGTTTCCTAAGAAATAGCAGCAGCCACTAGTGCTCTTCCTATCATCTACAGATCCTGCCCAATCTGCATCACTATATCCAATTAATTGCAGAGTTGAGTCATGAGGATACCAGATACCATAATGAGAAGTCCCATTAATATATTTTATGATACGTTTAACAACTTTAATGTGAGATTCTCGGGGGTTAGATTGATACCTAGCACATATTCCAACGCTAAATGAGATATCAGGGCGGCTATCAGTGAGGTAGAGAAGGCTTCCTATCATGCTCCTATAAAGTTTTTGGTCAGCTTTCTTACCCTGAAGGTCACTAGAGATTTTAGTAGTGGATCCCATAGGATTGCAACTAGTCTTAGATTCTCCTAAGCCAAACTTTTTCACTATTTCTAGAGCAAACTTGGATTGACTAAGAAAGATACCTTGATCAGTCTGACTCACTTGTAATCCTAGAAAGAACTGAAGGGGTCCTACCAAACTCATTTCAAAGGTGGAGCTCATTAACTTAGAAAATCCTTGAGCAAGATGATCAGATGTTGATCCAAAAACAATGTCGTCAACATATATCTGAGCAATGAGAATATCTGTATCAACCTTTTTAATGAAAAGAGTCTTGTCCACATTCCCACACTCATATCCATTTTCAAGTAAGTGACTTGTCAGCTTTTCATACTAGGCTCTTGGGGCTTGTTTCAATCCATAAAGAGCCTTTTTCAACTTAAAAACATATTCTGGGTGATGAGGATCCTCGAAGCCATGAGGTTGAGTAACATACACATCTTCCTCAATTTCACCATTTAAAAAGGCACTCTTCACATCCATTTGAAACCGTTTAATCTTCATGCTGCTGGCATAAGCTAATAGAATTCGAATAGACTCCAATCGAGCTACAGGGGCAAAGGTTTCCTCAAAATCAATTCCTTCAACTTGAGCATACCCTTTGGCTACAAGTCTAGCTTTGTTCCTTATAACATTTCCTGATTCATCCAGCTTGTTCTTGAAAATCCATTTGGTGCCAATTTGGCTTTTGCCTTCAGGAAGAGGTACAAGATCCCACACATCATTCTTTCTAAACTGATTTAATTCATCTTGCATGGCATCAATCCATTCAGACTTGGTTTCTGCTTCAGAGAAGTTCTTGGGCTCAATTTGAGAAACAAAGGAATAATGAGCACACAGATTATGAACCTGTCTTCTTGTCATGACTCCTTTCGTGATATCTCCAATGACATTATCCAAGTTGTGATTTCTTAATAACTTTGTGGGCATAGTGGGGATTGAGGGAATCTCTGTTAGGGATTTTGTAGATTGCAATTTGATGGATGCATTATCATTCTAGCATCATTTGATTCACACACACTTGCATGGTTTTAAATAAACTTGAAATCTTGTTTTATTCATGCATTGCTTTTAAGTTTTGTAAAAGTATCAATTTATGCATGATTTGATTTTAAAACTTGGATGCATTTGTTTTTTAAAAGAGTTTTAGAAAATCAAGCAAGCCTAAGTTTTATATCTTTCAAATCTTTTTAGGCTTTTTATGTTCATGTTTTAAAAACCATTAGAATCTTTAAAACATGTTTTTATAGCTTGATTTAGTAGGCAAAAAGGTCCCCCAAGCAAAACCTTCAAATATGCAAAAGTTGCATTTTTTGCAAAAAGGGGGTGTCCCGGCAGTGTCGCCGGTCGACCGAGACAACTGCAGGCAGAATTTTGCCTATAGCCCCAACGGTCAGAAATCTGACCGTTGTGTGTTCCCGGTCGACCGAGACCTGTTTGCCGGTCGACCGAGGACTAGCCGTTGGCAACTTTTTGCTATAAATATGAGTTCTTTCCTCTGCCAAAAGTTGGGAATTTTAAGCCCCTCCTTGAGAGGTATTAAGGCATATCAAAAGGGAAAAGAACCAAGGGATGAAGGGGATGGTTAGGAAAGCTAAAGCTTGGATTAATGAAGTTAAACCACCAAGTAGGCTCTTCCTTCCTTAATCATATGTTTTCATGCTTTGTTTTATTTTTGGTAAATCATTTCTAGCATGTTAAACTATGTTTGTGTTGTGTCCTTAACATATTTTATGTTTTGAGTTGATTTATTGTTTTGGATACAACACCATATGACTCAATCCAAGTAGTACTTAACTTTGGTAAATCTAAGTAGATCATGTTAATGAAAGAACCTTTGAAATCATATGTAACATGATCCATATACTTGGTTGAATCTTTGGTTGTTGTTTTCCATCATAAGAACATCTCTTTCAAAACTATCTTATGTTTTGGACTCAACTTCTTTACAAATCATATGTTTTCATGTTTTGTTTTATCATTGGTAAATCTTTAGTTACATGATAACCTATGATGTGTTGCATCCTTAGCATGTCTTATACTTTGAATAGATCTATTGTTTTGGATGCATCACCATTTGATTCAATACAAGTAGTACTTAATCTTTGGTAAATCTAAGTAGATCATGTTAATGGAAACATCTTTGAAATTAGATGTAACATGATTCATATACTTGATTGAATCTTTGGTTGTTGTTTTTCATCATAAGAAAATCTCTTTCAAATGTATCTTATGTTTTGGATTCAACATCTTTACAAATCATATGTAACTTTGTTTTAAAGTTTCAACTTGCTTTACTTTGATAGGTATATCATTTTCAAGTTGTCTTTATAATTACATATGATTTGTCCCCTTATTTCAATCAAATCTATTTTTATGTTTTGAGCTACATTGATGATTTGATTGACATCCCTATGCATCACATGTTTAGAGCTAATCCATTTCATACAACTTGTGTAACTTTGATATCATTAACAAGTTGTTACTTTTAACATGTGATTGCATTGTTTCCTCAATCATAAATGTTTTATGAGCTAAAACTTTCAAAAGCCTTAGGCATACATTTATGAACTTTCATTTTCAAAATGCTTGAGGACCACACACACACACTTCATATACTTTCATCTTTGCATTCATAGTGTGAGTGTGTATTAGCTTTTCACTTCCATATCCGCCTATTTAAGAGGCAATGTAATGAGCTTAATTGAATCTCCATCTAGTGTATTAAAGACACAATTTAGTGAGATAACCAACCTTGTGGTTGAAGAGGTTATTGCTTAGCCTATAAAAGCATAGTGTATAGGTTGATGTTAAGCCTTGAAAAACATCAATGTAAAGGTTATTGCTTAGCCTTGGAAAGCATATTGTAAAGGTTATTGCTTAGCCTATTGAAAAGCATAAATAGTGGAAATCCGGTGGGGTGTTGGATCACAAGCCGGTAGTGGATGTAGGCATTGAGGCCGAACCACTATAAATACTTGTGTGATGGTGCTTGCTTTGTGGTGATTGTTTTCTTTAAGCTTCCGCATTTTGTTTGATAATCATCACTTGTGACTAGTTTGTTTTAAAGAAGTTAAAATTGTTAAAATTGGTCATAAAAGAAGCTCACCCTATTCACCCCCCCTCTAGGGTTCGGATCCCCATGGACTTACAATCTCTTCTTCAATTTCAAATGAAATAGGCTGCTCAACTGAGTTCTCTTCTTCATCATGAGGAGCTTTCTTAATTTGATTAGTCTCATCAAAGACAACATGAGCTGATTCCATGACAGCCATTGATCTGAGGTTGAACACTCTATAAGCCTTGCTTTTATCAGAATATCCTAAGAAGATCCCTTCATCAGATTTGGAATCGAACTTTTCAAGCTGCTCTCTATCTCTTAAAATATAGCACTTGCTACCAAACACTTTAAGATAACCCAGATTTGGTTTTCTTCCAAAATACAGCTCATAAGGGGTTTTGTTAGTGTTCTTTGTCAAATAAACACGGTTAATAAGGTAGCATGCCGTATTGATAGCTTCAGCCCATAAGTTGCGCGGGAGATTTTTCTCATTAAGAAGGGTTCTGGCCATTTCTTGAATAACTCTGTTTCTTCTTTCAGCTACTCCATTTTGTTTGGGAGTTTTTGGAGCAGAGAATTGATGACTGATCCCATGGCTTTCACAGAAGTCTGCAAATCTTTCATTTTCAAATTCGCCTCCATGATCACTTCTTATCTTCTTAATTTTCAATCCTTCTCAACTTGAATTTTCTTGCAAATCCTTATGATATTATCTACTGCATCTGATTTCGCATGAAGAAAGGCTACCCATCCAAATCTCGAATAATCATCAACCATCACTAGGATATACTTTCTCCCACCAATACTCTGAACAGGTGCAGGTCCAATGAGGTCCATATGAATGAGTTCAAGGGGACGAGCAGAGGATATATCTTTTATACCTTTAAAACTTTTCTTGATCTGTTTACCCATTTGACAAGCCTTGCACAATTCAGATTTGTAATCATCTAATTTGGGTATTCCTCTAACAATTTCTTTCTTTGATAAGATCTTCATCAGTTTGTAATTTATATGTCCCATTCTTTGATGCCACAACTGATTTTCTTGAACTTTTGACATTAAACACATGGATTCATTCTCACAACATTCTTCTATGGTGTAGATGTTATCTTTAGTACGTAATCCAGTGAGTAGAACTTTGTGGGATTTCTCATCCAGAACTTTGCAAGATTTGCTATAAAAAACAACTTTGTTTCCTTTGTCACACAACTGACTTATGCTCAAGAGATTATGCTTTAAACCATCCACAAGGAAAACATCTTTTAATGTAGGCATTTGATCTCCTCCAACACAGCCTTTTCCTATAATCTGAGCTTTTCGATTATCTCCAAAAGACACATTACCTCCATCATAGTCCTCAAGAGTGATAAATCTAGAACGGTCTCCAGTCATATGCTTGGAGCAACCACTATCCAAAAACCATCTAGAGTTTTCTTTAACTTTAAGAGCGGTTTGAACTAAGAAATTCTTGACACTTTTCTCTTTTTCAATCCAAGTGGCCTTAATGAAGGTAGAGGTAGAGGTCTTGGGAACAAACTTGAAATGAGCTCTAGAACTATGATTTTGAGACATCCTAAACTTAAAAGGACAGTTTGGAACTAGATGACCTATTTGATTGCAAAAATGACAAGTCCATCTAGAGGAAAAGAAGATTTTACCTATAGGTTTGAGATGAGTCCTAGTATTATGTTGAAAGCTATTCTTCTTGCTACTAGAGGAGCATTCATAACCTATACCATTCTTGTTACCAAAGACTTTATTCAAGCCTAACATTTGATAGAATTTGTCATTGCCTAAGGTAAATTTTTCAACAACATGTTTTCCCTTTTCAAGTTTCATTTGAAGAGATTTTGATTCTTGTTGACTAGATTCCAGCAGACTTTGTAATTTATGAATTTCTTTTTCAGCTTTAGCAAGATTGTCATTAGAGGTAGTCAACTTAGATTGAACATTTTTTATCTCATTGTCTTTCAAGATTAATTGATCTTTTAAAACATCTAGATCATTCACAAGCCTTTTAGATTCACTTTTTAAGCTTTTATTTTTCTTGGTTATGACTTCACATAGTTCATATAGTTCCTCATAGGCTTGATGAATATCATTGTCACTATTTTCTTCATTTACTTCTTCTATTAACACATTATGATCATTGTTTTCTTCAATGGGAGTGAAGAGAAGCCAAGAAGTGGAATTATCATTATCTTCATCATTTTGAGGTTCATTATTGTCACTACTTTCAGCTTCATCATCATCCCAAGTTATGTTCAAGACTTTCTTTCCTTTCTTATCTTTCTTTTCAGATTCTTTAGGGGAGGGACAATTTTGAGCGATGTGACCAAAACCTTTACAGTTGTAACATTGCACATCCCTTTTGGTAAAAGATCCCCTTGAGTTTCTTTGAAATTTTTCATTTTTAGAATCTTCAGAATATTTATAGTTCTTTTTGTTCTTAAGGAAATTCTTGAACTTCTTAGCAAGCAAAATAGTGTTTTCATCATCACTCTCACTCTCATTGTCATTTTCTTTATGTTGGGAGCTAAGAGCTACACCTTTCTTCTTGCTAGGGACTTCAAAATCTAATTCATAAGTGAGAAGATTTCCTCTAAGTTCTTCTATTTTGATCTTGTCAACATCTTTGCTTTCAGTTATAGCTACTATCTTAGGTTTGAACCTTTTGGGGAGAGATCTTAATATTTTTCTAACAGCTTTGGACTCATCCATCTTCTCTCCTAGACCTATGAGGGAATTAACAATCTCCATGAATTTAGTATAGAACTCGTCAAAGGTTTCTTCCTCTTGCATTTTGAGTTCTTCATACTTAGTAGACAACATTTGGATTTTAGCTACTTTGACTTGATTGGTCCCTTCATGAGTGGTCTCTAAGGTATCCCACACTTCCTTAGCAGTAATACAATTTACTACCCTATTGAACTCTTCTTGGGACAAGGCACAAAATAAGGCATTTTTAGCTTTAGCATTTAGATTTGCCCTTTCTTTCTCTCCTTGAGTCCAATCTTTCTTAGGCTTATCCTTGATAGCTATGACATGTCCTTCCGAATCTTTTTCCGTGAGAATGGGTTCATGATACCCTTCTTCAATGATACTCCAAACATCTAGACTTTGAGATTCTAGAAAGACTTGCATCCTAATCTTCCAATACTGGTAATGCGAGCCATTAAACAAAGGTGGTCTATTAGTAGCATGACCTTCTCCTAATTGGGATTGCATGGTGACAACAAAAGCAAAAACTCACTCTAAGGATTCTAACTCTAGGTTGTTAGACCTAAACAAGAGCACCTAGGCTCTGATACCAATTGAAAGTCCAAGATCGAATCCTAGAGGGGGGGGTGAATAGGGTGAGCTCAAAGTCCTAGACCAAATTTGATTCTTTTAGCTTTTAAGTCTCTTATGCTTTGAAGAAGAATAATGAAGTCAACCAAAAGAGCATAATCCATAAAATGAAAGCATAAAGACAATCACCATAACACAAGTACATATAGTGGTTCGGCCAAATTGCCTACATCCACTCCCGGTACACCTACCGGTATTCACTAACTTCAATTAAGGTTTAGGATCACCTCAAACCTTACAACTAACACCATGCTTTTCAAGGCTAAGCATAAACCTTTACACCATATGCTTTTCAAGGCTAAGCATGAACCTTTACAACAAGGAATTTTTCTCTTAAGAAAGATGCCTAAGAATGCATGGATAAAGAGAACAATGAAGTGCAATGGAGTGCCTCTAAATAGGCTAATTAGAATGTGAAAACTCAACTCCTAGAAATATGCATAACTATGACAAAGTCTATGAATGATGCATTTTCTAGAAATAACTCTTTCTCTTTGAAAAGATAAAAACTAGAATGATGCAAAGATGTCAATCAAATATTTGAGAAAGAGTTGTATGTCTAACACATGTGATTAACAATGAAAAACAACTTGTTTTAAAGAAAGATGTTCTAAAGTCTAACAAGTTGATTTTTTAAACAAGAAAGTAAAATCATGTGTAACATAGACCATATGTTGCATCCATAAAGCTTATGTGATTTCTAAAGTACTAAGCATGTTATGAAGGTCAACATTTTAATAGGAAAGCAACTTGTTAATCATGTATTGAAAGAGATCAAAGATTTTAAACAAAACATGATTTTAAAAAGACTAGGATTAAAGAAAGCACACCCATTTGAAGATCAAAGGTTGACTTAATGGAATGGCTTCATAATCCCTTTGAAAATGCTCTTGAGAAGTTGCTAATCTTTGGCCTCAAAAGTCCCTCTAATGTCAGCAACTTTCTTCAACCAAAAAGCCACTTTTTATAAAGAAAAAGTTGCCAACGGCTAGTCCTCGGTCGACCTGCACACAGGCCTCGGTCGACCGGGAAGGCACAACGGTCATATATCTGACCGTTGGAGCTTCAGGACAGAAACTGCACTAAAAAGTTGCAGTGATCCCGGTCGACTGGCAAGCTTGGCCCGGTCGACCGGCAATACTGGCAGACGCCCAGTGTGAGAACCCGACCCCTAATCTCTTGGATTAGTGTTGTTTTAATTGTGAATTAGTTCTTTTAGTGGGATTAGTATTTGTTGGGTTGAGTTCGTGAGCTAGAATGGTTTTTCTTCTAGTTTTGGGCTTTTGAGTGCTTTGGTAGCTTGTGGGGCCCTTTGGGGGTTCCCTTTTCGGCTTTGCATTTTCTTGTGAGATTTTCCCGATTTGTTTCGTATTGTGTTTTTGGCCCGTTGCATTCATCTTGAGGAATCCTACAACTTTCATGTTGATCTCGTATCCATTTGAGAACCCGAAAACCGATTTCTTGGCCTTGAGTGCAAAACAGTCTTTTCACACCAAATCTGTACCCAAAACTCGATATTCTCGAAATCCGTGAAACATACACTTTTTGGAAACTAGATATTTCGACGATCATTTCTTCCTTCTTCGTCGAATCCATCCGAGGTCCCGAATTAGATGATTTCAGCCACCCAAGTTCTTTAAGTTGTGGGACCCATTCTCACTTGTTTATAAAAGGAGACCCTTCCCCTTCCTTCTCCATTTTCTTGTTCCAGCTGAACCTAGGGTTTTCCCCTTGTGCAACTTCTTCTTCTTCTTGCTTCTTCATCTCCAAGCCACACCAATCTTGCACCAAACTCGAAATGGAACTCATCATCTTCTTCCTCATCTTGCAAGCTTCCCATTGATACCATTTGTGAAGAGAACCCTCCATCACAAGACTTCCTTTGAGCTTACCTTGTCCATTAGAGGACCTTCCAAGTAAGTGATTCTTCCCATCTTCTAGATTTGTAATCTACTAGCCTTAGAGAAGCTCCACCTTGATTATTGAAAGGTTTCATTGTCATTTCATTGTTTAACCCATTTTAGGGTGTATTTTGGGGGTTTTTGTAGAGATTGTTCATCTTGAGCTTGAGAAGTGATTAGGAGCTTGGTTTGTGAGATTGGAACCCAAGGAAAGTGGTTGATTGGATTGTTTTGATTATTAACATGTTTTGTGAGAAAATCTTGTTTCATTAATGGTTTTGGTGATTTTAATAGTTGTCCTTACTATGATTAATATTGATCTCAAAATGTGCTTATTGATGAGTTTACTTCTCTCTTGTTCATACTTGAAAATGTATGCATCATATTGTCAAGATTTTCAAATGGTTTCACATGAATGAGTTTTCTCCACTTTTGAGATTTATTGTGAATGGAAAGGATGGAAATGGAGGAACTTGAAAGGAGGAGCTCTTTAGCTCATGTTATTGTTTTGGAAACATGTATTTAAACCATCTTGTCTATTGTTCTATGTGATTGTTAAGTGTTGGAAAGGAAAAGGAAAAGAGGAGAAAAATCAGTGTTTCCCGGACCTGCACGCCCAGGTCCAATCGATTGGACTGTCAGTAACTGTAAGGCTTTTTGGGCCGATCGATCGGACCCTGTACATTCTGGTACAGAAATTTCGGCCGATCGATCGGAGGACTCAGTTTGAGTCCAATGAAATTTGATATTTGCTTTTTTTTTGGAACCTTTGGGCTTTCTATGAGTCCTAGGGGTATATACCTTAGTGTTAAGACCAATTGTACCCTATTCTAAGGTCTCTAAGGCTAGGGGACTAAAAGAAAAGAATGGTGTTGATCTAGACACTAATTCTTGGTTTTAGGTGGGACCCCGACTACCCTTTTTGGACTGTTTGGACCATGTGTGAGAATGTCTTGAGCCGACACGCCTCACGGTTGGTTCGGTGGCATCGAAGTTCAATCCATTTCAATCTTGAACGGGATGGAACGACGCGATATCTTCTTTATATCTAAACACAAGTCTATTTCCTTGGTTATCGCTAATTCTATTCCTTTCGATGAATGAATCGGTTGCTCGATGTTTCCGGATTTATGTCATGCCTAGGATGGACCGTTTATAATCTTGATTCTTGCTATTGTAACATCTAGTATTACCCATAAGCTCATTTTAAGTTGTGAAAATAGTAAAAGTGCATAAGGAGCCCGAAATGTCTTCAAACTCAAGGAGTACCAAGTAATTATTATAATCGACATACGGGACCCCTATTCACTTAAATAGATCTTGCCATCAATATTCTTCCCGAAATGGTATAGTGCATTATATTTCCTCTTTTCCCGAGATTTGCATCACATGACTTGTTTCCCGAAAGCATTGAAGTTACACTAGTAACAGTTATTTGTCCCGAAATGTATTGCCCGATATGAAATGTTAGTGTGCCCTTGAGCACCCCGTCTTGCCCGTATATCTATTGTACTTGATTTAATTGCATATGTCTCGATTGTATTTGACCTATGAGTCGGCACCACTAAGCTTGGATAACCTTGTTGGTCTGATCCACCGACTTGGAGATCCCCCTCTTGTCCCGCCAGCTGCAGCTTGTATCCCGCTACTCGGTTATTACCGTGGTCCCGTCCCGATACCCGGTTATTACCGTGGTCTTGTCCCGATACCGCAGATTGCTACTGTGGTCCCCAATGCCCGGCTCGCTACCGTGGTCATGTATAGTATATGTATATGCATTCATGAGATCCCCTGTTTCTCCTCACCTCGAGTGACTGAGATCAGGGCCTAGTATATGTATATGTATTGATATGAGATCCCCTGTTTCTCCTCACCTCGAGTGACTGAGATCAGGGCCTAGTTATTGCTCTATCGCCTTAGTGATAGAGGACTTAGCTTCGTGTGGTTGCCTTCTTGCCAGTTCCCGATTCCTTGGATACCCGACATGTTTTATATTGTTTACTTGCTTTCCGATAAATGATTCATTTCCTTTATGAAAGTTGTTATTTAAACAGGTGCTAATATTCTCCAATGTAAATCCAGTTATTATTATATTGTTTTCTGTTCTTTGTACCCGCACATGTTTTAAATGGATGCCGGTTGGGCAAATACCCATGCTTTTACATATGTTTCAAACGATCGATGGTTTTACTAGATTTATGGGATTACACATGTTTTAAATGAATACCCGAATTGTTAAATATCCGTGCCTTGTTTTAAATGACATTTGGCTGGTGAGATTCCTATGTTTATACCTATTTTACATGATACCCGATTTGTTTAAATATCCATACTTTGGAATAGGTTTAAACGAACATTAGTCTTGTCAGATTTCTTGGGTTACACCTGTTTTAAATGAACACCCGGTTTGTTAAATATCCGTATTTTCACATATGTTTCAAATGGACATTGGTTTTGCTAGACTGTTATGGATACCTGATTTGTTGTATACTTGTGTTTTACTTAAGTTTCAAATGAACGTTTGTTTTGTCAAACCACTATATTTATACATGTTTTAGACGAATACCCAATTGTCAAATATCTATGATTATAGATGATGTAAATGAATACATGTTTTATTAGATGTTCATGTTTTACCCGTACTTGAAATGAATACGAGTTTTCCCCGAGATTCCCGACTTTGCACCCGTTTAATTATATGCAGCATTTTGAGCAAATAGCATGATTTATCATTTGTATTATTATTCGCTATATTGTGTTCTTTTCATCCACCTGCCAGACCGTCGCGTCTGACCCACTACTTTTGGTACTCAGGTTCAGATTTCTTTGCCCCGAGTTGAGTGTTTTTGTTGGCTGTGGAGCCATGCCTTGCAGGTTGTTTTGTCGGCTATGTCATGTAGACATTGAGTCTGACATCGGAGCTACGTCACATTTGGGTAGTAGTTTATAGCTTCTTGTAGTATGGCTTTTATTAGCCTTTTCTGGGGATTCTTAATTAATGTACTTTGATAATTGTAACTTGAATATATTTGGGAATGTAATATCCTGTTACTGTCAGCTCTGTAATTTATTGTGATGGTTACTCCAGTCTGATATGATTCTTGATACAATAGCTATACGCTAAAGGTTGAGTGCGATGCGGAATCCGATGGCCACGGACTTCGGGTCGCAACACCACAAATGCTTCCGCAAAATATTCAGAATGTGTTGTCTTCACACACGCGGATCCTGGGAGAAGTAAAATACATTTATGCTTTAATCCCATCTCCCGCCCCCGAGGTTTCGGTTCGGGGGCGCGACACCCAGATTTTTGAAAAAAAAGAGAGAAACATGCAACTTTTGAGGGCATCTTCCAGGGGACTTTGAGACACAATAACCAAGCATTAAATCATGACTGAAAGAAGATGAAAACTGAATTTTTTAAAGCCATGAAAATTCCAAATCAAAATAATGATTTTAAAGATAGAAACTTTGGAAAGCTTGGATGATTTTTGAAACCAAAAACTCCATGATCTTAAGAGATAAACTGAAATGAAAACCATGCATATCAATAGATAAATACAAAGACCAAGAAAGAGAAATATGCATGATGATCCTAGGAATAAGACCATGAAAGCTTTATGAAATTGAATGCATCCTATCAAATTGCAACAATACAAAAACTCTAACAGTGATGACCAAAGGCTTTGAAGATTTGAGGGAGACAACGAAGGGAGATGGATCTCTTTCTCCGGATTTACAGGAAGGTTTGTTTTCTCTTGATGATTGCTGAGGAGCCTTGCCTTTATCTTTCTGGAGATTTTTGGCGAAGGGCACTGTTTCTTCCTCCTTTCCTTCTTCTTCATCTTTGTACATCTGAGCATCTGCAAAATGATCTTATTTGCCTTTGAAGGGCTTTTTGTCTGCAAACACTTGATGTATCGAGCCGTCGTTGCCGATGAACTTAATGCATTGATGTAGAGTTGAAGGGACGACACCATTATCATGTATCCAGGGGCGTCTAAGAAGGATGTTGTAGCATGAAGGGGTTCTTATTGCATACACAGTGACTTCAGAGATAAGGTCATCGATCTACAACTTGAACCTGATTTTGCCGATGGGCCTTTGAGCGGTCCCATCATATCCAAAGATGGATACAGATGTGTGACTCAGTTTGCTAGGTGGAATGCCCAGCTCCTCGAGTGCAGAAGTAGAGATAAGGTTGAGTACATAACCTGGGTCGATCTGGACTTTGTGTATTGGCATCTCTCTGACATACCCTGTGAAGTACAAGGGTCGGTTGTGCTTCGTCTCGCCTAGCAAGAGGTCATCCTTACCGAAGGCGATGGTTGCACTTACTGCTTTCTGAACCGAGAGGCATTCAATGCCTGATCCCTCGGTTTTCTTCTTTTCTCCCTTTGAGGAAGTATTTGATTTTTTGACCGGATAGTCTATTTCAATTTGTAGGACTTGTGAGGCATGTTTGCCGACATTAGTGTTCAGTCTTTACAGTACTGAAATGAGATTATCATGAGTGTGTGGAGACATTCGTAATAAATCAAGGATGTGCAGTCGTGCAAGTATGTGTTTGAAGTGCTTAATCAAGTCATACTTGAAAGCCTCCTTCAGGCCTGCATGTTCATTATTGCTGCCACTTGGGGCGTTTACAACAAATTTTCCCGAAGGATTTACATAAGAAGAAGAAGATTGGTTGTAATTTTTATGGTAATCCCGGCCAGAACGGGTACCTCTACAACCTTCAAGAGCTTCTTGAAAAGGGTCTTCATTTGGAAGATCATCCTTGGGATCCAAGGGTTGATCCTTCTCATTTGCGGAAGATGTGTTTGCAGTAGGGTCACCATCCTCAGTGATTGCGTTACATGGAGCATTTTCCGGGAACAAGTCCTGCAGAACATCCATCATCTTTTCTCCTTCATTGAGTAATTTGTTGGTCCAGACGTCTCCTATGAGGTCAGGTATCTGGGACCAATTGACCATGTCTTCATCGGTTGAAATTTCTTCAGGATGATCAGTCAGAAGAGCTGTGAGTTGTGATGTCATGGTTTCAGGGGACGAAGGCTGAAAAGGTGTTATCTAAGTGGAAGTCACCTGAGAAAATGTAGCTCCAGAAGACATACTATCAGGTGTAGTCGGAGAGTACGTGTCTTCGGTAGATGATGCTTCAGAGGCACTATCATCCTGAGCTATCACATTACAGGTTACCCTGACAGGAGATCCCCCCAGAATAGACTGTTGGGAGTCGGACTCATCATCGGATGTGAGAAGATCATCTATCCAACAGTTTTCTCCATTTTCAGGAGTTTAAGGAGGAGGTACCTGTTGATTTTCAGGGACTTCCAGTTCTGGGTTTTGATTGCGAAGATCATGCTCTTGTTCTAAGGCAAGGCGCTGTAAGACCCTCGCATACTCTTCAAGACCAGGCATGGGAGCCAAATCTTCTTATTCGTCTGCCCCTTGTGGTTCAACACAATTGGGTTCCACTGGAGCGTTGAAGGGTGCTTAGTCAACAACAGCTTCTTGAACAGCCTCTTGGTCTTCTTCATCATCAGACTAGGATCCTTGTTGCTGATATGAGTTATACCAGATTACCGGCATAAGATGAGATTCGGGAATCCATTCTTCGTCGGAGAGGTATTCTCCTGTTTCAAGGGATTCCTCCCACTCGTTGGTGTCACAGGTGGTGTCACTGGACTCGTATCCATCCATGGAGAATCCAATTACCGAATTGCAAAAGTATGATGCCCCATGCGTAGTTTCATTTCTGTAATGAGGTGGCATGAAATCACCAATGGTGAATTTTCTTGCTGCCTTTGAAGTTTTGAGAATGGGTTCTTCCGTTGCCCCCAGTGAAGCAATAGAAGAGGTCTCTGCCTTTTCAGGGACTTCTTATTTTGGTTAAGCTTTCTCCTGCTGCTTGAGCTTGTGGAGTTATCTCTTTTCTAGGAGATCGGGATGTACCCATATGGGTTATCCGTCTGATGTTGGATAAGGATCCGTCTGATGTTGGATAAGGAACCAACTCTTGGGACGTTTGGGTCATTTTTATCACCTTGAAGGAAGTAGTGAACAAGTGATCTTCTCCTTTGGTGACTCGGAAGTTTGTCCATATGAAACCATGTTGACGGAGGCAGACCCATAGTTTTTGTCAAAGGTGATGACCCCGTTTTTCCACATCTCGTTGATCTTCTTGAAAGTCCTGAGGATCCTAACCCTAGGGGGGGTGAATAAGGTGTGCTACAACTATGACCAATTTAAACCAATAAAAATTCTTAACAAAAACTAGTCACATGTGATGATTAATCAAACAATATGCGGAAGCTAAAATAAACAATCACCACAAAAGCAAGCACCACAACACCAAGGTTTATAGTGGTTCAGCATCAATTCCTACGTCCACTACCGGCTTGTGATCCAATCACCCCACCGGATTTCCACTATTTATGCTTTTTTACTAGGCTAAGCAATAACCCTTACAAATGTTGTTTTTTCTAGACTAAACAACAACCTCTCAATGTGCTTTTCTAGGCTAAGCAATAACCTTTACAAGATGCTTTTCTTAGGCTAAGCAATAACCTTTACAAGTGAAGATTTCTCTAAGAAAGTGTCTTCACAAAAGATCACTCTAAGAGATACAATTAAAGCTCAATGGAATTGCCTCTTAATTAGGCTAATATGAAAGTGAAATTCCAATTACAAACATACACTAAAACAAGTTAAAGTGTGTGCACAAGTGTATGAATGTTCTACTTCAATCAATTTCTACAATGAAGCTCTTAAATGAATGCATGATGCATTTTAAAATCAAAGCTTATAAAATGATGATTGAAGAGAAAACTAATCGCATAAAAGATTCAAACAACTTTGAAGAAATGAAACAAACAAGTTGTATGAATGTTAAAGTCTAAGAACACATATGATTTATATGAGAGTGATTGCAAACCATTCTAATATACCAATGAAGATAATGAGTTTGCAAAACAACTCTTTAAAAGCTAGAAATCATGCATAAGTGAAAATACAAAGATTTAAGCATGCATGGATTTCATTTTAATGGAAATCAAAATACAAGTAAAGTGTACCTTTTTAAAACTCAAGTAATTGATTTCCAAATAGCCCTCTAGCCTTTCCAACTTATTCCCCTTTCTTTGACTCCAATATGGTCTCAAAAGTTCATGGTTCAAGCCTCTAAAAAGGTTGGAAATGAATGGACTTTATACAAGAAAACAGTCCAACGGCTAGTCCTCGGTCGACCTGCAAACAGGTCTCGGTCGACCGGGATCACACAACGGTCAGAAAAATGACCGTTGGGGCTCAGGGGGCCCTCTTGGCCTGCAGTGTTCCCGGTCGACCGGGACCTCTGGGCCGGTTGACCGGCGACACTGCCGGACCACCCCCCTGGTTCAAAAAATCCCAACTTTTGCATATTAGAAGGTTTCTCTTTGTGGGGATTTTTGGGCCACTAAACCAAGCTTGGTAACATGTTTAAAATCAATCTAAGATGTTCAAAAACATGAAACACAAAAAAGCCTAAAATAATTTGGAAGATTTAAAACATAGGCTAGCTTGATTTCTAAAAACTCTTTTCACATCAAATGCATACAAAACTGATTCTGAAAATGATGAATGTATGCAAGGCACAAACCTAAATTCTCAATATGATTTCTCAAAAATAATGCACAAAGAATTAGGTTTTCAAAAGAGTTTGGATTCTAAAACCAATGCATCCAAGTATAAAAGCAAAACATGCATAAAACAATACTTTTACAAATCTTAAAAGCAATGCATGTATAAAACTAGATTTCAAGGTTTTCTAAAACAATGCAAGTGTGAAAATTCAAATGATGCTAAAGTGAAAATGCATCCATCAAATTGCAAATACAAAATTCCTAACACTTCTCTCTCACAACGAAGCATTGATTGAGAGGATGCAAGATCATCTAATAGTATGGACAATACCGGGGATCATTGGTTTTGTCAACATCTCCCAGTCTTTTGGGCTCAGGTAAGGTGACTTTACCATTTGCTACGAGAGTCTCGAAGATTTCTTCAACATCTTCGTCGAACGAATATTTTTTCTCTACTCGTTCTCTGAAGGCATCAGAGAGTTTAGGTTTCTTACCTGTAGCTTTATTTTTAGCTTTCTTTGGCTACTGAGGAGCTGACTTGGTTTGCACATTAAGAATCTCCTTTTTCTTTGGCTTTGAGGTCGTAATGGTAGTCGCCTCTTTCTTTGGTGACTGCTGACTGTTGAGGTCTTTGATCACCGTTTCAGCTTCCATAGATGCTTCTAGGAGTTCTCCCAGGTTCTATGATTTGTTTGCGATAATCATGGAGCAGATCTTTGCTCTCATTGTTGACACCAAAAATGTCACTTTGCCTCTTCACACCAAAAGCTACATGGAGCCGCATCCTACCAAAAATAGGCAGGCGCCACTTCAAGCATCAGATCTTGTCAGAATCAAACAAAAACTGCAAGGTCATTCAAAACAACCAAAAGAGAGGTACACATGAAGTTTCGAGCCATTCCGACATCATTTGGCCTAGCTTCACTTCTCCAACAGCTAAGCAGCAGCTCCCGGCGGCAACAGTGTCGAAGACCCCAAATCTTCGATCAGAGCCTACGGATGGTCTCAAAATACCTCCGAAAGGCTATATGTCAAGTTTCAAGTCAAACCGACACCGTTTGACCCTCTATCAACTCTCGAGCAGCAAAATCAAGCCCTTAGGTAGCGAGAACTATCAAGGTCGTCACTCATCAAACAGAGCACATAGGCGGCTTCTACATACTCTCAAAGGGACACGCGTCACATTTCAGGTCATTCCGATGACGTTTGACCCACTTTCGATGCTCGGGAACAAAATTAAGCCTACCGGCGGCGGAGCACTCCGGGACCATGGCACCCAATCCGGAGCTTGTGGATCATCTCAAAATGACTCCAGTAGGCTCCCCGTCGAATCTTAGGTCAATCGGACATCGTTTGACCGGAAGTCAAAGCTCGACATTTCCCTCGCGGTGAAATCAAGTCAAGCATTTTCGGGCCCCCAAACAGCTTCAAAACTCAAACGAAAGCCTATGGTTGGTCTTATCTACTGATGAGGGAGTCACACGTCGAATTTCAGGTCAATCAGACATCGTTGAACCAAAACTCAAAGCTCGGCATTTCCCTCGCGGTGAAATCAAGTCAAGCGTTTGCGGGACCCCAAGCGGCTTCAAAACCTGAACAAAAGCCTATGGTTGGTCTTGTCTACTGCTCAAGAAGCTACACGTCAAATTTCAGGTGATTCCGACATCGTTTGACCTAGTTTCGACGCTTGACAACAAATCGGCAGTTCTCCACGGCAAAGTCTTCGGCTTTTCCGGAAAATAGGAAACTTTGCGATCCAATTTGCACGGCTTCTTGCCAGGTTTTCTTCAGGAGAATCAAGCCTACAAATGAGGAGAAATTCCAAGAAAAATACAGGAGAAAAAATCACTCAAAAACGTCGAGAAACGACCGAGAAACGGTGACCGAAAGGCGGCAAAAAAAATGGGCCAAGGCCCATGGTCGCCGGCGACCATGGAATACCGGGTCGCCAGATTTCGCCCAAAATGCCCTTTTTTCGGGTACTTTTCGCGTTTCAAGAATTCCGGCCCCTGTGATTTTCTGAAAATCTGATTTTTGGTGCTCGGAATCAGCTGATCTTCGCCAACATCTCAGATCTACCATCAAAAGTATGTGATCATCATCGCACGCCTCAAAATCGCCAAACGGCTAACCAAGAAAGCACACTTTCTGCCCGCCCGATCGCGAAATCGACTGGACAGATGTTGCTGGCCAGCTGACATCAACCAATGTTTGAAATTGGATCACCATCCGTCATCAAATAGCATGTGGGTCCATTGGTGATCATCGCAAGAAGAATCCCAAAGGACGCGGCACGGCCCGCGACTCTTCAAGCGCCCGGGCAATCAATTAATGAAGTTAAATGACCCGTTTATGGCAAGTTAATGCGGTCATTAACTCATTATTTTGAACGGCCCAATCAAAAACAAGCAAATGGGAGTTACAAATCCAAGTATTCATCGCATTAAAACCATGAAACTCCCCTCATCATAGAGATTAAAGGCAACTAAATGCCCATTATCCTCCACCGGCCAATCAGAAGCCAAGAAAAAGGAGTTACAAAACAAGTAAATTAAAACTCGTAACTCCTTCCATTATGAGCATTAATATAAATCAATGCTCATAAACTCTCCTAAATGGCTACCAAAGGCCTATAAATAGGAGGGTCATTCCAAGGGAAACGGATCCAGAAAAATCTCCAAAAAATCATTCAAAGGGATCCAGAGAGAAATCGCCAGAAAATCATTCAAAAATCCTCGGAGAAATCTCTACAACCCTGCTCCTTCAAGAAAACTCTGCAGCAACCAACACTACAAGGTGATTGAAGCCCCTTGGGGGGCCACCCCCCCAAGGCCACCTCCCATTCTATCCAGCATTGCTAGATGCGGCTTTTCAGGCCGTCTACTCTGCTTTTTACCGGATATAGGACCTTACCTTGGTCCTTATCCTCTAAAAATCTGAGGTTGGAGCCAAGCCAAGAAATCAAGCACTATGTTCTCATCTGAAGGACGATGGCGGAGCCCATACATGACTCGCGACCGTCGATCTGAACGAGCCCTCCCACAATCGAATGAGAAGTCAGATTCCTTTTTCTTGCTTTTCTATTGTATATTGTATTTTTTCTAAAGAGACAAAAAAATTCACAATTCTTGTCTTTTACTTTTGATAAGATTTATAAATCACCTTTTACGGCAAAATCGCCTTCAACGGCACCAAACCGCCTTCTACGGCACAAAAACGCCTTTCACGACATTCAAACAAAACTGTCTCTTTTATTAAAATATGTATGCAATGGAAAACTAGAAAAAAGTTTCATTTCCCTTTTTACTTGTGAAGGTGAATCTCCGGATCACCATTTCTAAATTCCAAGTATAAAAGAGAAATTGGCATACCCGTACAAAAAAACTGATGCCCGCTTTTCCTTTCTTTCCCTCCACCGTACCCCGTCAGCCCCGGGGCGGAGGCAGCTTTGGAAAAAGAGAAAAGCGCGGTCCATCAAGCTGGCACACACGGTGGGACCTTGTTCATTTGAGAACACAATGCTTGGATTCTTTGGCTCCTTTTTTAGTTGGTGGCCTATGTTGGATCTTGCATCTAAAAAAAAACACATGAGATGGGATTCTTGGAAATTTCTTCTTTTGAGTTTATTTCCAGTCTTTCTTGTTTCTAAAAAAAAAATTCTCAAAAAAAAAAGAAACGAAATCTGATTTATAAAAATTTCAGATTTCCCCCTTTTGGATTCACAGTTGAGAAACTTTGGTTTCTTCCTTTTCGGACTTCGAGATCGCAGAAATGTTGAACTCATTTTCGGAACGGAACACCATTCGCTCTCTCCTATGAATCCACAAAAAAAATCTGATTTAAAAAAAAAACTTCAGATTTCTCCCTTTTGGGTTTAAGTTGAGAAACTTTGGCTTCTTCCTTTTCGGACTTTGAGATCGCAGAAATGTTGAACTCATTTTCGAAATGGAACACCATTCGCTCTCTTCTATGAATCTAAAAAAAAATCTTTCAAAAAAAAAAAGGAACCACTAAGGTTGCACCAATTGTGTTCTTTGACCAAAGTGGATCTAAGAAAAGCCTTGTCCAGAGTGTGGAGACAGCTAGACTGTTCTAGGCAAGGGTCCTCCAAACGGGTTCATTAAGTAATCCTACCCTTACCTGGGGGCTGATCTATCAACTGAGGTTTCATAAGATCGAATTGGAGATCTATGTGAATTCTTAAAAAAAAAATCTTCAAAAAAAAATCTCTAAAAAGAAAAAAAAAAGAACAAAAAAAAAACTTCTATCACTCTGGACTCATATTTGAGAAATCCTGGTTCCTTCCTTTTCGGACTTTCGAGCTCGCAGAAATGTTGAGCTCATTTTCGGATTGGAATACCATTTTCTCTCTTCTATAAAGTCCAATCTTGACACTTTCAAAACAAAAAAAAAAAAACTTCCGTCACTTTTGGATTCACATTTGAGAAATCCTGGTTCCTTCCTTTTCGGACTTTCGAGCTCGCAAAAATGTTGAGCTCATTTTCGGATTGGAATACCATTTGCTCTCTTTTATGAATCCAATCTTGACCTTTCAAAAAATCCCATCTCGTGTCCTTTCCAAGGATGCGATTTGCAACATTTGTGCCTAGCGGTGCTAGTACGCCCTTTCGGGTCTACTGTATTCGCAACCGACACATTTGTATCTCAACCTTATATCATTTTACCTTGAGTGAGCTTTGCTTCTCGGTAATTTGAATTAAGGATCACAATTGCTTCTAGCAGTCACTGGGACGCTCGTTCTGAGCTGACCCTACCTGCGTTTAGAACAATTGTGCCCTCTATGGCTTTTCTACCTTCCTCATGTTGCTTGGGCTGGGCCATGTCCCCTCGGGCGACTTGAAGAGGCGAAACCATAGTATTTTCCATTTATGATCACCATATTCTTGTGATTACTAATGGATATGGTCTTGTTTCAGAAGTTTTCCAAAAACTAACAATGGCAGCTTCATTAACCATCACCTTTGATGAGAACAAGTACCAGCTCATGCTCCAAGGCAAACAAACTAAGCGCACTTACAAGCGCCCTGCCAGCTGCCGAAGCATCATCTCCCTCGGCAACTCAGAAGACACCGCGTCAAACTCTACTCCCCGGACCATTGTCTTCGGGTCATTAGGACCATTCCCACTACCCGCAGAAGAAACCGCACCTGCCAAGAAGCAGAGATCCGCCCCTCAACGTATCACTACAGTGATACCAAGGGCGATCATCAAGAAGCCTGAGGCCCGTAGCGCTCCTGCGAAGCCTCAACCAGCAAGAAACCAGGTCTGCTCAAAGACTTGGTCCCCAAGACCTTCATCCAAACAAAGAAGGTCACAAAAATCTGCAAAGCCAGCCTACCTGGCCCCGCTAAAGGAGAACCGGTTCTACCCTCTTGCATACATGAAAGAGGAGAGGCCTACCCTCCACCAAACAAAACAACCAACTCAGCACGAGTCGGCTTGCTCATACAAGCCCAAAATCAAATCGTGCATCGTAAGGCCTCCGCAAGAACCTGCCAAGGCTTGCACACCTGCGAGTCGACCCTTCCTCTCAACAGGGGCCGAACTTGCCAAATTCAAAGCTTCGCTACGACAGGCAAAGGACCGCGTCCAGATCTTGTCCCTGCCAGTCTTCAAAGAAGACAAGCTCGGCTGCTGCGCACCAGGGACTACGTCCTTCATTGCCAGAGCACAGCCTGAGCTAACTGAAGCTCAAATCGCTCGTCGTATGCGCCGCCGCACGGCATATCGACAAAAGAGACTAGAGAAGCAAAGAACCCAGGATTCTGCACTTCAGGTCTCCCAAAAATGGGTCGAAAAAGAAAGACCCGACCAAGTTGCTGCTGTCCATATGGTTGGCAAGACCAAAAAACGTCAGAAGTCAGCAACAAAAATCCATGTCAGGCGTCCGGTGACTCGCAGCGTCTCCCGGACACGAAGACATAAAGAAAACTCTCCCGCTCTTTCAAGCCAAGGACATCAGAGTGACCACTCTTCGAGCTCTTCATCTAAAAGAATGAGCTCTAGCTCAGTCACCAAGACAATATCTTCATTCAACTCTCGAGGAATGAACGTCCTGGTCACAAATGCTGAGCAACCTCCGCCGCATGATGACGTAACCGCACGCATCCAGCAGCCGGAGCAAGGGCAGCAGAGGATAGAGACTCTAATAGAGAACCTAATTCTCAATCTTCAGCGTCCACAAAACAATGAAGCTCCTCCGAGCCATCAAGGCGACGAGGAAAATGCGGAAAACAGTGAGTCACGCACCCTTACCAAAAAGGATGTTGACGATATCCTCGCCAAAGCAAAAGAAGAGGATACACTAAAGGAGCATGGGATCAAGCCACCATATCCCTTGTGGATGGACTCGGTCCCGTTCCCTACAAAATTCAAGCAACCTACTCTCCAAACATATACGGGGAAAGGTTCAGCCAGACAGCACATCATCCATTTCAAGATCCTGACGGGAGCTATTGCGGATCAAGATGCCCTCAAAATCCGCCTCTTTGCAAGTACCCTAAAAGGTACGGCCTTTGATTGGTACTCCACTCTGCCGGAGGACTCCATTCAAAATTGGGCCATGCTGGAGACACGCTTCCTAACCCACTTCAAAGGCGAGGATCATCCTGTTACTATGGCTCAGCTCTGCAGCCTAAAACAGGGAGAAAATGAGTCAACATATGACTTCATTCACAAGTGGAAAGCAATGGCATACAAATGCTCTGATGTACTGCCACAAGCGTCACTGGTCGACATCTGCCGAAACAACATGAGAGCAAGAATCCGCTCCATGATCATCGGCAACAAATCAAAGAACCTGGGAGAACTCCTGGAAGCAGCTATGGAAGCTGAAACGGTGATCAAAGACCTCAACAGTCAGAAATCATCAAAGAAAGAGCCGACTGCCATTGCAACCTCAAAACCAAAGAAAAAGGAGGTTCTCAATGTGCAAACCAAGTCAGCTCCTCAGCAGCCAAAGAAAGCTGAAAACAAAGCTGCGGGTAAAAAGCCTGAACTCTCTGATGCCTTCAAAGAACGAGTAGAGAAGAAATACCCGTTCGATGAAGATGTTGAAGAAATCTTTGGGGCACTTCTCGCAAACGGTAAACTCACCTTGCCTGACCCCAAAAGACCAGGAGATGTTGGCAAAACCAACGATCCTCGGTACTGTCCATACCATCAGATGGTCTCACATCCTCTCAGTCAATGCTTTATTATGAGAGAGAAGATAAATGAGATGTGGAAAAACGGAGTCATTACCTTCGACAAGAACTATGGGTCTGCCTCCGTCAACATGGTGTCGTGTGGACAAAAACAAAAATCACCAAAAGAGGAGATCACTACTTCCTTCAAGGTAATAAAGATGACCCAAACGTCCCAAGAGTTGGTTCCATATCCAACATCAGACGGACAGCCCATATGGGTACACCCCGATATCCTAGAAGATGAAAATTGGGAGGTCGTCAAAACAAAGTCAACCGCTCGACAGCGAAGGCAAGCCAGGAGACAACTCCGCAAGCTCAAACAGCAGGAGAAAGCTCCGAAAAAGCAAGAAGTCACTGAAAAGGCAGAGACCTCCTCTACCGCTTCACTGGGGACAACAGAAGAGTCCTCTCCTAAGACTTCAAAGGCGGCAAGAAAATTCACTCTTGGTGATTTCATGCCACCACACCTCAAAGATGAAACTATGCAAGGGGCATCATACTCTTGCAACTCGGTGGTCGGATTCCCCATGGATGGATATGAGTCCAGTGACACCGCCAGTGACATCGATGAATGGGAGGAATCCCTCAAAACAGGAGAATATCTCTCCGACGAGGAATGGATCCCTGAATCTCATCTTATTCCAGTAATCTGGTATAACCCATTACAGCCGCAAGGATCCTGGTCTGATGATGAAGAAGACCAAGAGGCTGTTCAAGAAAATACTCCAGTGGAACCCAGCCATGTTGAACCACAAGGAGCAGACGAAGAAGAAGATTTGGCTCCCGTGCCTGATCTCGATGAATACGCAAGGATCTTGCAGCACCTTGCTATAGAGCAAGAACAAGGTCGCATCAATCAGCTTCGTCACAACCCAGCACCGGAAGTTCCTGAAAATCTACAAGAATCTCCCCCGGTAACCCCGGAAAACGAAGAAAGCTGTTGGATCGATTTTCCTCCTACATCTGAGGACGAATCTGATTCCCAACAGTTCATTTGGAGGCATCTTCCGTCAAAGTTACTTGCAATGCAATAGCTCAGGATGATAATTCCTCACCTTCTCAGGCTTCGTCACCTGGAACAGTGACATCGGAACTCAAACCTCTTCCGACTGATCACCTTGAAGAAATTCCAGCCGGTGAAATCTTCTTCAGAGAAAATCCGGTCAATTGGTCCCAAATGCCCGATCTCATCGGTGATGACTGGACCGACAAAATATTCGATAAAAAAGGAAAGTTGCTGGATGCTGTTCAGGACTTGCTCTCGGAAAATGCTCCATGCAACACTATTACTGAAGATGACAATGCTGACACAGAGACATCTTCAGCAAATGAGAAGGAACAACCCCTTGATCTCGAGGGTGATCTTCCAAACAAAGACCCTTCTCCAGAAGCTTTTGAAGTTGGTAGAGGTACCCGTTCTGGCCGGGATTACCACAAAAACTACAACCAACCTTCTGCTTCTTATGTAAATCCTTTGGGAAAACAGGCTGTAAACGCCCCTAGTGGCAAGAATAATGAAAATGCAGGCCCCAAGGAGGCTTTCAAGTACGACTTGATTCAGCACTTCAAACACATACCTGCACGTCTGCACATCCTAGACTTATTACGAATGTCACCACAGACTCGTGATAGTCTCATTTCAGAACTACAAATGCTGGATGCGGATGTCGACAAACATGCCCCACAAGTCCTACAAATTGAAATGGACTATAGGGTCAAAAAATCAAAAACTCCCTCAAAAGGAGAAACAAGAAGAAAACTGAGGAATCCTGCATCGAATGCCTCTCGATTCAAAAAGCAGCAAGTGGAACCATCGCCTTCACCAAGGAAGACCTCCTGCTAGGTGAGACAAAGCACAACCGACCCCTGTACTTCACCGGGTACATCAAAGAGGTGCCACTACGCAGAATCCAGATCGATCCAGGTTCTGCACTCAACCTCATCTCCACTTCGACACTCGAAGAACTGGGCATTCCGCCTAGCAAGCTGAGCCACACGTCTGTGTCCATCTTTGGATATGATGGCAGCGCTCAAAGGCCGATCGGCAAAATCAGGTTCAAGTTGCAAATCGGTGATCTTATCTCCGAGGTCACTGTCTATGCAATAAAGACCCCTTCATGCTACAACATCTTTCTCGGACGCCCCTGGATACACGAGAATGGTGTTGTCCCTTCGACTTTACATCAGTGCATCAAGTTCGTTGGCAATGACGGCTTGATACATCGAGTGTTTGCAGACAAAAAGCCCTTCAAAGGCAAAGAAGTCTATTTCGCAGATGCTCAGATGTACAAAGATGAAAAAGAAGAAAGGGAGGAAAAAACAGCACCCTTTGCCGAAAATCTCCAGAAAGACAAAGGCAAGGCTCCTCAGCAATCACCGGAAGAAAACAAACCCTCTATCAAAACCGAAGAGAATAATCAATCTCCCTTCATGGTCTCCCTCAAGTCTTCAAAGCCTCTGGTGATCACCACCAAAGCAAAGAAGACAAAACAAAAGGTTGGGGGCAAGTTTGCTGTCTCCTTCGTGTCTATCTTGCAAGACACGGATTCGGACTCAGAGCCAGAAGACGACACATCGTCAAGCCAAGCTGATGATCAACAAGTTCAGCCCGCTCTCACTCCGATGGAGACAACCGTTGACATAGAAGATCCGGCATCTGCTTCCTTCGTTGTTCCAGCAACATCAGCAGAAGAAAAGCCAATCTTCTTCCATAAATCGGGAGTTTCTTCATCAAATTCTTCGCTTGAACCTTTCCAAAATGAAGGTATGCCTCAACTATCCCTGTATAGTCGAATGGCACAAGCTATGATGAAGAAAATGGGCTACGACGCTCAGAACCCAATCGGTTTGGGAGGTGGCCGTGGTATTATCACGCCATTGAAACCAACCCTGACCAAAAGTCAACTGGAAGGTTGAAAACCCCACCGCCACTTAGAAAAGTCTTCACATGGGCTGGGGTATGATCCTGACGCCCCCTTGAGACAGTTGACACAAAGGCTGCAAAGTCATCCTGCCGACCAAGCCTCAACATCTCATATTAATGAAGACATCGATCTCCCTGGATATCTCTTTGAAGAGTTGACCGTCAAGGATCCAGGAAGTTCATCCAATTGGTACGATTCCTTTGATGATGAAGAAGAATTGTCCGATAATACAAACACACGGTTCTCTGACCCAGAAGAACCACTGTCTCCAAAAGAAGTGCCCTACTTCGACCTAGTTTCAACAGGTGATTGGGACCATCTCATAGCAAATCTTGAGAAAAGTACCAATCAAGAAGACCCATGGACAAAAGCAGAGCCGTGGTCTGTAGATACCTTTGGAACTCCAGAAGGCTTTGTTGGGCTGGAAGCCTCCGAAAATATTGTGGAGGAACCACCTTCAAACCTTCCAACTGAAGATTCTGTTCAAAAGATAGACTTGGGAACACCTGATAACCTACGTCCTGTATTCATAAGCAAGAATATAAAGGATGATGAGTTACCCGAGTATATCCCGTTTCTTCATGAGTTCGTTGATTGTTTTGCATGGTCTTACGCTGAGATGCAGGCTTAGACCCCAAAATAGCAGTCCACAAACTCAATCTTCATAAAGATATCAAGCCTGTCAAACAAGGCCAAAGAAGGTTCCGTCCTAACGTGATGGACAAAATTGAACAAGAAGTTCAAAAACTCAAAAGCGCTGGCTTCATCCGTGAGGAACAGCATCCTGAATGGTTGGCCAACATCGTCCCCGTGACAAAGAAAAATGGGCAAATCAGGGTCTGCATTGATTACAGAGACCTGAACAATGCATGCCCAAAAGATGAATTCCCGCTCCCTATACCAGAGGTGATGATCGAAAACACCTGTGGGTTCGAGCGAATGACATTCATGGATGGCTTCTCTGGCTACAATCAGATAAAGATGCATCCTGAAGATGAAAAGCACACATCATTTCGGACCCCATTTGGCGTGTATTGCTACACGGTCATGCCATTTGGTCTGAAAAACGCCGGCGCTACATATCAGAGGGCTATGATGAAGATATTCCAAGATATGCAGCACAAGACGGTCGAATGTTATGTCGATGACCTCGCCGTCAAAAGCAAAAGAAAAGAAGACCATCTCAAAGATCTTCGAGAAGTCTTCCTCCAACTTCGCAAACACAAACTGCGAATGAATCCCCTCAAATGCTTCTTCGGTGTTTCATCGGGTAAGTTTCTCGGATTCATAGTACGGAAAACTGGCATAGAGCTTGACCCCATCAAAGTCAAGGCTATCCTAGAAATGCCATCTCCAAGAACCCTAAAACAATTAAAAGGGCTCCAAGGAAGATTGGCATACATTCGACGGTTCATCTCCAACCTATCAGGGAAGTGCCGTCCATTCTCTCGGTTAATGAAGAAAGGTGTCGATTTTGTCTGGGATGCTGAATGTGAAGCCGCGTTCCAAGACATCAAGTCATACCTGACTAAACCTCCAGTGTTGGTTGCCCCCACAACTGGAAAACCATTCCTCTTGTACACAAGAGCCCTTGACTGTTCTTTAGGCGCTCTACTCGCACAAAAGAATGACGAGGGAAAAGAAGCTGCTCTATATTACCTTAGCCGCATGTTGATAGGTGCAGAGCATCGCTACTCTCCAGTCGAAAAAGAATGCTTGGCAGTGATGTTCGCCGTACAAAAACTGCGTCACTACCTGCTATCCAACACAGTGTACCTGATTTCGAGGATCAACCTCCTAAAGGTCCTTGTCACAAAAGCAGGTTCTCTCAATGCCCGACTGGCAAAATGGTCCATCCTCCTGTCACAATTTGACATTAGGTATGTACCACAAAAAGCAATCAAAGGCCAAGCTCTAGCAGACTTCCTCGCGGAGCATCCATTGCCTAAAGATTCTCCACTCAGGGATGACCTCCCAGACGAACCGGTCTACAGTGTGGAGACTTCCTTATCAAATGCTTCCTGGCACATGTACTTCGATGGCGCAACCAGGACAAATGAAAAGGGAAATCAAATATCGGGAATTGGCATTCTCTTTGTTAGTCCAGACAAATACATGATTCCACACGCATTCTCGCTACTGGAGCCATGTTCAAACAATGCAGCTGAGTACCAAGCCCTCATTATAGGATTGGAGCTCGCCCTTGAATCCGGCATCACTACGCTGGAAGCTTTTGGAGACTCTCAACTGATCGTCAACCAGATGAATCAGAAATTTGAAGTCAGGAAGCCCGATCTGTTGCCTTACTACAACAAGGCACAATCGCTTCGACAAAAGTTCGACATCTGTCACATCACCCACATCCTCAGAGGTGAAAACATTCGTGCAGATGCCCTGGCTGGACTTGCTGCGTCTATGGCAATCCAAGAAGGGGAAAACATGCAAGTTACAGTGTGTCAAAAAAGGATTCTCCCTCCTCTCAACACACATCAAGCAGTTGCTGAATGCCACAAAGTGGTTGGAAGTCGGATCTCCGTTCTTAAACCTCTGATCGGCGACTGGAGGGATCCGTTCATTGATTACATCATGTTCGGAATCCTACCTGAGGATCCAAAAGAGCGGGTAAGCATCCAAAGGCGAACCCCAAACTTTCATTTGGATATTCCTTCAAAAATGCTTTATAGGAAATCCTACAATGGAGTACTTCTACGCTGCTTGTCACAACAAGAGGCTGAGGAAACACTCAAAGAAGTACATGCTGGTCTTTGTGGAGCCCATCAGGCTGGGCCTAAGCTCTACGATCAGATAAAAAGGTTAGGTTATTATTGGCCTACCATGGTGGCTGATGCAATGCAATTTGCTAAGCGCTGCCAACAATGCCAAGTTCATGGAAATTATGTCCACATGCCTCCGGAATGACTACATCCTACAGCAATCTCATGGCCTTTTGAAGCCTGGGGTATGGACATCATAGGTCCTATCTCTCCCCCATCAAGCAAAGGTCATCGCTTCATTTTCGCTGCTACGGATTATTTCTCCAAGTGGTCAGAAGCATTCGCGCTCAACGAAATGAAGACCTCGTCAGTCCTTCAATTCTTGCGCACTAATATAATTTGTCGCTTCGGCATACCTAAAAGATTCGTCCATGATAACGGACCACAGTTCCACGATCACCGATTCTACAGGTTCTGCGACAAATACAAAATCCAAAGTTGTCCTTCAACTCCGTACAATCCGGCGGCGAATGGACTAGCAGAGGCCTTCAACAAGACACTCTGCAAAATCCTTAAGAAAATGGTCTCTAGTCACAAAAGAGATTGGGGCGACAAACTGCCTGAAGCTTTGTGGGCCTATCGAACCACCGTTTGAGGACCAACCCATAGCACACCATTCTCCTTGGTCTATGGATGCGAAGCTGTTGTCCCTTTGGAAGTTCAAATTCCTTCCTTAAGGGTATCTCTGCAAAATGACATGACGCAAGAAAGTAATGTCAAATTGAGACTCCAAGAGCTGGAAAACCTCGATGAGAGACGGCTCGAAGCTCTACAAAGCATTGAACTCTACCAAGCACGCATGGCAGGATCTTTTGACAAGAAGGTCAGGCAACGCGCCTACAAAAAGGGAGACTTGGTTCTTACAGTAAAAAGACCAATGGTTTTTGCCAACAAATCCAAAGGCAAATTTGAACCAAAATGGGAGGGACCTTTCGTCATCGACAAAGTCTTCTCCAACGGCGCATACGCTCTTCTAAACATGGAGGGTGACAAATGTATGCTCCCCATCAATGGAAAGTTCTTGAAGCGGTACTACCCTTGAAGGCTTCTTCCATTAGGGTCAGAGCGACGCCTGCACGGCCAAAGCCTATTCCTAGGTATCTGCTCGTCAAACCCACTCCTTTTGGAATTTTCATCCTCTTGTTGAAATTTCTAAAAAAACCCCTCAAAACAATGTCTCTTTCATCGTTTCATTATTCAAAAAAAAAAAAAGCAAATCCAAAAATCCAAGTTTAGGAGCCTCTTCCCAAACTTGACCAAAATTTTCGATCCTTGAACCCAAAATTCATGGTTTGAAACAAAATCAGGACCTAGGGATTTCAGCCCTAGTCCACCACGACTTTTACCACCAAAATGGTTTTGAGTCAAAATTTACGACCCTCGTGTCTTTAAACAAAAAATGGTTTTTCAAAAACCGCAGGGAAGCGACGTTCAGTCGATACTTGCAAAACCCAAAATCGGAAGGATGCGAACCCCATTCGATACTTTCAAAAACCCCAAACTTTCAAAAATCGTGGAGACGCAACGTTCCAGTTGATATCCACAACCCAAATTTCAAAACAAACAAAAAGCAAAATAAAGGTTCAAAAAAACCTCAAAATTCAAAAAATCGTGGGGAAGCGACATTCCATCGATACCCACAAAACAAAATTTTTGAAGAAAAAAAAGCAAGGAAGCGACATCCCATCGATACTTGCACCAAACTCCGCGAGGAAGCGACATTCCATCGATACTCGCAACCGAATGAGCAAGGAAGCGACATTCCATCGATACTTGCAAGACCATTCAGCAGGGAGGCGACTTTTTAGTCGATACTTGCATTTTGAAAACCAAAAATCCGGCCTTTACGCCAAAACAAAAACCCGGCTTTCATGCCAAAAATAAAAAATCTGGCTTTCATGCCAACAAAACAAAACTCGGTTTTCAAAAAAAAAAAAAAACAAAATTTTGGCTCTCATGCCATAAAACAAATTTGGCCTTCATGCCACAAACCTGGCTCCCATGCCAAAAACCAAAATTTGGCTTCTATGCCACAAAAAAAAAAAAACCTGGCTCTCATGCCAAAAAGAAAATTTTGGCTTTTATGCCATAAACTCGGCTTTCATGCCATCTCAAAACCGGCTTCCATGCCACCGAAAAAAAAATCTGGCTCTCATGCTAAAAAGAAAATTTTGGCTTTTATGCCACAAAATCGGCTTTCATGCCACCTCAAAATTCGGCTTTCATGCCATCTCAAAAAAATTGGCTCTCATGCCATCCCAAAATTTGGCTTTCACGCCACCAAAATCGGCTTTCATGCCACCTCAAAATTTCGGCTTCCACGCCATCCAAAATTTGGCTCTCATGCCATAAAACCAAATTTCGGCTTTGATGCCATCTCGAAATTCGGCTTTCAAACCACACAAAAAAAAAAGCCGTGGCTTTTGCCGCAAAATCTGGCTTTCATGCCAAAACAACCCTTTTGACAAAGGATTTTCACAAAATGATAACCTTTTGATCAAAATTTTCAAACAAACATTCTCATCCAACCTTTGCTTATTTTCATCAAAAAGAATTTAAGTAAAAGGTACACAGAGTACCAAAAATGTTTTACATAGAGGTACCAAAAAAAAAAAGAAGAGAGAAAAGAAGAAAAGAGTTTGTTATAAATCAAGAGCTCAGTCTAGCATGGTCTTCAACCAAAGATCCAGCTCCTCAAGCAGACTCTTGGCCTTAGCCTCTAAAGCTTCCAGGCCGCGCTTCTTCAAGATCTTGCCATAAAATACGGCAGAACGCCGCGACCCATCTTCGGCACGAGGAAGCTCTTCCCAGAGAATTTGCCACTGCTCATACTCCTGAGTCTTTCTCTGAAGGCTGCTACCGGCTTCTTCAACTTGGCGAGTCAGAGTTCCCTCTTTAGCACGGGCTTCTACAACGACAGTCCATTTGGCAGCACTTTGTTCTTGCAATTGCTCAAGGCGCAGCCTAGCTTCTGTGACCTCCCTATCAAGACGGCGCAGGTCTTGTGTTAGCTCGATGATAGCCAACTCGGTAACGTTCCTCTCCCGAACGAATTGCTTCCGAGCCCGTGAAATCTTATCCATTTCAGACTTGATCTTACCGGATGGCTGCAAAAACATCTCATTGAAGAAGTCACCGCTTGGGAAATTCTTGGTCTCAGTCCATTTGTCCCCTAAAGCAATGACTTCATCAACAAAGGCCTTGGCACTTGCAATGTCCAGACCGACCTTTGCACTGTCAGCAAGAATGTCCTGTACATGCTTGACCATGCCAAAACCAGCTTCCAAATGGCCAGAAGAGAGAGTTTCAACCCATGAGCTCAACACACTCTTCAACACCTTCTTTGCATATTGAAGGGATGGTCCGGATGGAGATTCACCACGCTCTGTTGGCTGACTGCCCATGTCAGGCCGTGGTGGAGAAGAAATCAAAAGGCTCTTTCCAATCGGAGCCACTGAAGAAGCAATATCATTACAAAGTCCCGCCTCTGCCGTGACGGGACTGGTAGAAGAAGCCCCTACTTCTAGATCGGCTGCTGGCATCTCCTGCTCTGGCCCTGAGGAAGACGAAGGAACTTCTCCTGTTGCTTCACAACCTGCTGGTAAAAACACAAGGAAAGGTATGAATATGATCTTGTCAAAAAAAAAATCAATGTCAAGATTATCACTATGAAATACCTTCTTCCATGATGGGTGGAGTACTTTCTGTCTCCATTTGCTCATCTGAGGCATCGTCAAAAGCCATATCCATAGATGGCTCGAAGTCGGAACCCTCTGGCAAGTCAGCTGACAAGAAAACAAAAATATGTGTTAGCAAATTCGAAAAAAAAAAATCCTTCATAAAAGGAAAGAAGCGGAAATAGAAAAGAAGGAGAATCATACCAACATCGGCGGTCTCTTCTTCACGACTCCTCTTCTCTGGAGGCTCATCAGCATCTCCCGATACCTCCTCAGCAATGGTAGGAGGGACTTCCATATCAGGAGAGTCTTCGTGGCATCTCTCAGTGCGACGCTGTCCTCTCCTCCTCTTTTTTCTACGAGCCGGTCTACTTGAAGTACCTGGCTCACTGTCAAAGTCAGGACTTCCACTTGGCTCCTCACTGGACGGCCCGCTCCTACCAGTGGACCCCATGGAAGCCTTCATTCGCTCTGCTTGCATCCAAGTGTCGATCTCGGCTTCCTCCTCCTCGAGCTGTCTCAAGACCTCGGCAGGTATCTCTTGTGCGGCTCCGGATCTGATGACATCCTGTTTCTCGAGAAAGCCTATCCTATGCTTCTCTCCAGAAAGGAAGAACAAAAGTTCCTCTCGACGGACGCCATCTGATCTACCAAGACCCTTCCCAGGAGATTGCTTGACATTCAGCTCCTTCTTGGAAAGCCCTCGGTACACAGCAAAGCTCTCCACGAACCACTTCTTGAAGCCAGCAGTCCGGAAAGTGGGCAACTCAGGATAGGAAATCATAGCAGTGGTGTCTTCTGCACTATAGAAGGCCCATGCATTTCTTCTGTCCTGCAAACCTCCAAAGCGCTTCACCATGCTCGAAGGCGCTCCAACAACGCCTTGAGAGAAGCCTAGCTGCAACACAAAACGCGAAGGGACATACGGCTGGATGTCAACAAAAAGATGTCTGCGGTACACCATCGTGCCAACACGTATGTTTAAAAGCCACCTCTTCTCTGCGTTGGTCAAAGAATAGTGTCTTCCCGATCCTGCCCTGGTGGAATCACGGGAGACACCAAAATCAAAAGCCTTCTTCCGCAAATCCGGAGAAAGCTTCACTGAAGATTGCCCAATCTCGACGTCCCTGAATCGTCGGATTCTCAAGCGGGCAGACAATAGAGATTCGGAAACGGCTTTTCCCCTAGCCAACCGAATCATGAAAGGATCATCATCCTGAGCAACGCCCAAACGGTGGAAGCCAGGACAGTGGTACACATACCACGAATAGAAAATATGGGCTGAAAATACTCTGTTCATGGGGAGCCCAAGCCGGACCAAGAAAGCAGCAGCCTGAAGTTCGGTACATAAATAGGAGTAAAGAGCCGGCACCAAAGCTAGCTGCTCTCCAAACGCCATCTGACAAGCCGGAAAAATACAATTCGGCCTGATGTGCGTCCCATCTCCCCCAGCAAAGACAGCCTCACCTGGCCAGTAAGTGAGGTACATAGCAAGATCTCTTCGCAGCGCGATGTCGGAACAAATGGCGTTTGTGCTTGCGAAGAATTCCTTCAGATTTTCTCGCATAACGGAGATCTTCTTCGAAGCCAGATTCTTCTCAGAAGATTCTCCACTGCCAAAGAAGTTGGGAGATAAAGAGCCAAAATTCTTCTAACTGCTGCACCGGACTTTCGAGCCCTCCTTCTCCTTCAAAAAATCGTAGAAGGCGACGAGCTGAAAGTACAAAAGCCTGAACTCCTCAGACCGCTCCTCAAGGACGCTGTCAATTGGCATAAACTCCTCATAGAGATTGCCAAGGATGGGCAACCCGGTAATGGCACTCAGCTCCTTCAAAGAAAAACCAATCTCACCATTCGTAACAATGAAGGTGTTGGTTTGTGGAAGGAAGGACTCCAGCATGGCCATAAAAGCCTCATCGGAGAAAACCACGGTTTGCCTAAAAGCGCGAACCGCATCAAAAATCTTGGCCTCCTTCAAAATGGCATCGCCGATCTGCAAGATATGATCAGTCCACGACTCCCAGCTCGAGTCAACACTGAAACGGCCACGAAGTCGAAAAGGCTTCACCCAATTGCTGCCATCGCCCCCGAAAATGCCAAGGCCCACCGGTCTCAAATCGACCGATGGATGATCAGATCCTTGGTAGCCGCTGGCCGGCATCAACATGTCCAGACGGACAGGCGACTTCTCTGCATAACCAGAAGGACCGCCAACAAAAACCCCGGTCTTGACCATATTGGTCCTCTTCACCCAGCTTGGAGGATCTTCTCTCTTGGAGCATGTGGGAGAAAGACTCATGATCGAAATAGTACGATTAAAAGTCGATCGGGTAGAAATGGTTCTCTCCTCACCATCAGCTGTGTAAGAGAACTGAAAGCATCTCCTTTGATATGACGAGTCATTAGGGGCTGCATCACCAAAGAAAAAGGTAGGCTTGGGCACAACGCTCTGATCGTCCATGACCCAAGGACAATTGCTTGCCATAATCTTGTAGAACTCCTTATCCTTGAGAGTGATCAGTCGCTGTCTCATCTCATCTCGGTTGAGCGAGTCACACTCTTCCAAATTTCTCTCCACATACTGGACCTTCTCCCAGGCCTGTTGTACGGCCGCGTTGGAAGATCTGGCAGAATGGCGAGGAACATCAGTAACAAGGTCCTTACCCTTGTTCGTTCTGGAGGAACTACCTGCAAAGATTGAAAGAAAGAAAGAAATCAATAGAATGAAAGAATTTTGCTAAAAGAAAAAAAAAATCCTAGCGAAATCTTGGCATGACTCCGGGGAAATTCTGAAGAAAAGGGAATCACCCTGAAAAGAAAGGAAGCCTGAAGATGAGCTCAACATCGCTGCAAGCTCATGATCAATGAAGGATTCTCAAAGAAGACTCGAACTCAAACATTGCTGCGAGATCAAGACAGTCTTCTCAAATTTCAGCAAGAATCAGAAAAGAGCTCAACATTGCTGCGAGCTTCAAATCCCAAAACTTGGAAAAAAAAAAAAGCTCCTCGAAACCCCTGCAAGACTAAAGAAAGTGCTCAACATTGCTGCGAGCTTCAAATCTCAAGACTTGCAAAAGATTTCCAGGTGTGCATCATCATCATGCTCCCAATCCAATTTACAAAAAATCATGCATAAAAAAAAATCATCATGCATTAGACGCTAGGAAAACTTTGACAAAAAGTTTGACCAATTCCAACCCAACTTGGTCAAAACCAATCAAACTTTGTCTAAGTCAAAATTCATGTTGGCTTAACCTAGAGACTCTAACTTTTTATCTTCATGTAAAAAAAAAAAGAAAGGTATGTGCATGAGCATCTTGGATTGCATAAACCTCATTATCATGGTGAGCAAAAAGGGGGGGAAAGAAAGTTTTCTTTCTTAAAAAGAAAGAGAAGAAAAAAAAAGAAAAAATAAAAAATTCTGGGCTGGCCCATGGGCCACATGGCCGTACGGCCCAAGCTGTACGGACATGTCCGTACAGCAGAAAAAAAAAGGGAAAAAAAAAGAAAATAAAAAAAAAGAGAAGAAAAAAAAAACGTGTGAAAAAAAAAAGGGGAAACACGTGAAAAAAAAAAAAGAAAAGAAGAAAAAAAAAAAAAAAAGAAATTTTTCTACTTTTACATGCAATTTCTTGTTGAGAAAGAAAAACTCACTTGAAGCCATGGAGAAGAAGAAGAAGAACTTGAAGGTCTTTGAAGAAGAGAAGATCTTGGAGCACTCTTGAAGACTTTTGCAAAAAGAAAAGCAATAGGAGCAAGAGATCCCACCCCTTTGCTTTTATAGAAGAAAGCAAACCAAAAGAGGAAAGAGGAGAAAAGTAAGGAGGTAAGTGCTAAAAATTAGCAACCTTCCCAAAAAGAAAAGGAAACTTGGGATATTCTCTCCCAAAACAAAGATTCTTTGAGAAATCCTCTCCCAAAGAAAAATATTTTGAGAGAATCTCTCCCAAAATCAAGAAAACTTGAGAAAATCTCTCAAAGTAAAGATATTTTTAGATATTCTCCACCCAAAGGAGATATCTTTAGATATTCTTTACGAAAATGACACCATATGAGATCTAAGCCATCCTTCAAAGCTTAAGGTCCCATGGGTTAGCCCATATGAGCTAGGTTTGACCACCTAGGCACTAAAAGTGGCTTTTAGTCAAAATTTCTCTTACCAAGAGCATACAAAAAATGGTCTCATGCCTCTTTTGAGTTGATTGGACCATACCATACAAAAATCCAAGCTTCATGAGTTTCCAAAAATCCAAACCATCCCACCTCATGAACCAGATTAAGCCAAAATCTTGAAATTGACATTCCACAAAAGCCCAAACCACTCCAATGGACCCAAAATTGTCCCAAAGAGTGAAACAAAAAAAAAAAAAAAAAAAAAACCAAACCATGGTCCCCTAACTCGCCACATACAGCTTGTTAGGTCACAAGACCAAAATCAAAAATCAAAACCCAACCCCCTAACTTGCCACATACAGCCTGTTAGGTCACAAGGTCAAAACCAAAACAAAAAACCCGACCCCCTAACTTGCCACATACAGCCTGTTAGGTCACAAGGTCAAAACCAAAACCAAAAACCTGGCCCCCTAACCTGCCACATACAGCTTGTTAGGTCACAAGGTCAAAATCAAAACCAAAAAAAACCAAAACCAAATCCAGATCCAAGTGTCATTCTCAAAATCTTGCCTTGAGACGGTACATGACTCCTCTCACTATCATGAAATCCCTTGGAAGCTCAAAAGGCTACTCTATAAAAAAAATGCTCAAAGACTCTTGGTCAAGTTAGAAGCTCTTCTTCAAGATTCTCTTCGAGGCACATTGACTGGAAAGGCTATATCGTCGCTGTACCTCGAGGGGGCATTTGTTGACACCAAAAATGTCACTTTGCCTCTTCACACCAAAAGCTACATTGAGCCGCATCCTACCAAAAATAGGCAGGCGCCACTTCAAGCATCAGATCTTGTCAGAATCAAACAAAAACCGCAAGGTCATTCAAAACAACCAAAAGAGAGGTACACATGAAGTTTCGGGCCATTCCGACATCATTTGGCCTAGCTTCACTTCTCCAACAGCTAAGCAGCAACTCCCGGCTGCAACAGTGGCGAAGACCCCAAATCTTCGATCAGAGCCTACGGATGGTCTCAAAATACCTCTGAAAGGCTACATGTCAAGTTTCAAGTCAAACCGACACCGTTTGACCATCTATCAACTCTCGAGCAGCAAAATCAAGCCCTTAGGTAGCGAGAACTACCGAGGTCGTCACTCATCAAACAGAGCACATAGGCGGCTTCTACATACTCTCAAAGGGACACACGTCACATTTCAGGTCATTCCGATGACGTTTGACCCACTTTCGATGCTCGGGAACAAAATTAAGCCTACCGGCGGCGGAGCACTCCGGGACCATGGCACCCAATCCGGAGCTTGTGGATCATCTCAAAATGACTCCAGTAGGCTCCCCGTCGAATCTTAGGTCAATCGGACATCGTTTGACTGGAAGTCAAAGCTCGACATTTCCCTCGCGGTGAAATCAAGTCAAGCATTTCCGGGCCCCCAAACAGCTTCAAAACTCAAACGAAAGCCTATGGTTGGTCTTATCTACTGATGAGGGAGTCACACGTCGAATTTCAGGTCAATCAGACATCGTTTGACCAAAAGTCAAAGCTCGGCATTTCCCTCGCGGTGAAATCAAGTCAAGCGTTTGCGGGACCCCAAGCTGCTTCAAAACCTGAACAAAAGCTTATGGTTGGTCTTTTCTACTGCTCAAGAATCTACACGTCAAATTTCAGGTCATTCCGACATCGTTTGACCTAGTTTCGACGCTTGACAACAAATCGGCAGTTCTCCACGGCAAAGTCTTCGGCTTTTCCGGAAAATAGGAAACTTTGCGATCCAATTTGCACGGCTTCTTGCCAGGTTTTCTTCAGGAGAATCAAGCCTACAAATGAGGAGAAATTCCAAGAAAAATACAGGAGAAAAAATCACTCAAAAACGTCGAGAAACGACCGAGAAACGGTGACCGAAAGGCGGCCAAAAAAATGGGCCAAGGCCCATGGTCGCCGGCGACCATGGAATTCCGGGTCGCCGGATTTCGCCCAAAATGCCCGTTTTTCGGGTACTTTTCGCGTTTCGAGAATTCCGGCCCCTGTGATTTTCTGAAAATCTGATTTTGGGTGCTCGGAATCAGCTGATCTTCGCCAACATCTCAGATCTACCATCAAAAGTATGTGATCATCATCGCACGCCTCAAAATCGCCAAACGGCTATCCAAGAAAGCACACTTTCTGCCCGCCCGATCGCGAAATCGACTGGACAGATGTTGCTGGCCCGCTGACATCAACCAATGTTTGAAATTGGATCACCATCCGACATCAAATAGCATGTGGGTCCATTGGTGATCATCGCAAGAAGAATCCCAAAGGACGCGGCACGGCCCGCGACTCTTCAAGCGCCCGGGCAATCAATTAATGAAGTTAAATGACCTGTTTATGGCAAGTTAATGCGGTCATTAACTCATTATTTTGAACAGCCCAATCAAAAGCAAGCAAATGGGAGTTACAAATCCAAGTATTCATCGCATTAAAACCATGAAACTCCCCTCATCATGGAGATTAAAGGCAACTAAATGCCCATTATCCTCCACCGGCCAATCAGAAGCCAAGAAAAAGGAGTTACAAAACAAGTAAATTAAAACTCGTAACTCCTTCCATTATGAGCATTAATATAAATCAATGCTCATAAACTCTCCTAAATGGCTACCAAAGGCCTATAAATAGGAGGGTCATTCCAAGGGAAACGGATCCAGAAAAATCGCCAAAAAATCATTCAAAGGGATCCAGAGAGAAATCGCCAGAAAATCATTCAAAAATCCTCGGAGAAATCTCTACAACCCTGCTCCTTCAAGAAAACTCTGCAGCAACCAACACTACAAGGTGATTGAAGCCCCTTGGGGGGCCACCTCCCATTCTATCCAACATGGCTAGATACGGCTTTTCAGCCCGTCTACTCAGCTTTTTACCGGATATAGGACCTTACCTTGGTCCTTATCCTCTAAAAATCTGAGGTTGGAGCCAAGCTAAGAAATTAAGCACTATGTTCTCATCTGAAGGACGATGGCGGAGCCCATACATGACCCGCGACCGTCGATCTGAACGAGCCCTCCCACAATCGAATGAGAAGTCAGATTCCTTTTTCTTGCTTTTCTATTGTAGATTGTATTTTTTCTAAAGAGACAAAAAAATTCACAATTCTTGTCTTTTACTTTTGATAAGATTTGTAAATCGCCTTTTACGGCAAAATCGCCTTCAACGGCACCAAACCGCCTTCTACGGCACAAAAACGCCTTTCACGGCATTCAAACAAAACTGTCTCTTTTATTAAAATATGTATGCAATGGAAAACTAGAAAAAAGTTTCATTTCCCTTTTTACTTGTGAAGGTGAATCTCCGGATCACCATTTCTAAATTCCAAGTATAAAAGAGAAATTGGCATACCCGTACAAAAAAACTGATGCCCGCTTTTCCTTTCTTTCCCTCCACCGTACCCCGTCAGCCCCGGGGCGGAGGCAGCTTTGGAAAAAGAGAGAAGCGCGGTCCATCACTCATGTTGTTACGGCAAATGTCGACTAGCGACGCTTGTGGCAGTACATCTGAACATTTGTATGCCATCGCCTTCCACTTGTGAATGAAGTCGTTCGTTGACTCACCACTTTAGGCTACAGAGTTGTGCCATAGTGACAAGGTGATCCTCGCCTTTGAAGTGGATCAGAAAGCGTGTCTCTAGCATGGCCCAATTTTGAATGGAGTCCTCCGGCAATGTGGAGTACCAATCGAAGGCCGTGCCTTTTAGGGTACTTGCAAAGAGATGAATTTTGAGGGCATCTTGATCCACGATAGCTCCCGTCAGGATCTTGAAGTGGATGACGTGTTGTCTGGCTGAACCTTTCCTCGTATATGTTTGGAGAGTAGGATGCTTGAATTTTACAGGAAACGGGGCCGAGTCTATCCATAAGGGATATGGTGGCTTGATCCCATGCTCCTTCAGTGTATCATCTTCTCTTGCTTTGGCAAGGATATCGTCAATGTCCTTTTTGGTAAGGGCGTGTGACTCATTGTTTTCTGCATTTTCCTCGTTATCTGGAGGAGGTTGGTTGTTTTCTTGACGCTGAAAAGCGAGAAGAAGATTTTCCATCAGAGCCTCAATCCTCTGCTGACCTTGCCCCAATTGCTAGATGTGTACGGTAGTTTCATCAAGAGGTGGATTACGAGGTGGCTCAGAATTTGTAGCCAAGACGTTCATCCCCCGTGATTCGAACGAAGAGATCGTTCTGGTGACTGAGCTGAGACTCATTCTTGAAGAGCTTGAGGAAGGATTACTCCGTTGTCCTTGGCTTGAAGGAGTAGAAGATTGATGTCTTCGTGTCCAGGAGACGCTGCGAGTCACCGGTCGTCGGACATGAAATTTAGTTGTTGACTTCTGACGTCTTCTAGTTTTGCCAACCATATGGACAGTAGCAATTTGATCGGGTCTTTCTTTTTCGACCCATTTTTGGGAGACTTGGAGGATAAGGTGATGGTCCTTTGCTTCTCTAGTCTCTTTTGTCGATACGTCATGCGGCGACGTTTATGACGGGTAATTTGAGCTTCTGTCAGCTCTGGCTGGGCTTTAGCAATGAAGGATGTACTCCCTTGAGCGCAGCAACTGAGCCTGTCTTCTTTGAAGATGGGCATAGACAGGATCTGGACACGGTCCTTTGCCTGTCGCAGTGAGGCTTTGAATCTTACGAGTTCAACCCCCGTTGAGATAAAGGGTTGAACTGTAGGAGTGCAGGCCTTGGCAGGTTCTTGTAGAGGCAGCCTGGTGATGTATGATTTGATTTTTGGCTTGTATGAACAAGCCGGCTCATGATGGGTTGACTTCTTTGTCAGGCAAGAGGCTGGTTTCTCCTCCTTCATGTATGTAAGAGGATAGAACCGGTTTTCTTTGAGAGGGGCCAGGTATGCGGGCTTTGCAGATGTTCGGGACCTCCTTTGTTTTGGTGAAGGTCTTGGGGACCAAGTCTTAGGGTAGACCTGGTTCTCTGCAGATTGAGGCTTCGTGGGATTGCCACGGGCTTCAGGCTTCTTCGTGTTCGCCCTTGGTGTCATGGCAGTGACACGTTGCGGGGCGATCTTTTGTTTCTTAGTAGGTGCGGTTTCCTCTACGGGAAGTGGGAACGGTCCCGCGACCCAAAGATGATAGTCCGGGGAGTAGAGGTCGACCCGGTGTTCTGAGATTTGCTGAGGGAGGTGACGCTTCTACAGCTAGCAGGGCGCTTATGAGTGCTTGTTCTGCTTCTCTTGGAGCATGAGCCGGTACTTGTTCTCATCGAAAGTGATGGTTAATGAAGCTGCCATTGTTAGTTTTGGAAAACTTTTGAAACAAGACCACGCCCATTAGTAATCACAAGAATACAGTGATCATAAATGGGAAAGAATTATGGTTTTGTCTTTTCAAATCGCTCATGGGAACATGGCCCAGTCCAAGCGAGATGAAGAAAGCAAAAAGCCATAGAGGATACAATTGTTCTGAACGCAAGTACATGAGGCTCAGAGCGAGCATTCCAGTGACTGCTAGAAGCAATTGTAGACCTTAATTCAAATTATCGAGAAGCGAGGCTCACTCGAGGTAAGATGATATAAGGTTGGAGATACAAATGTGTCAGTCGTGAATACAGTAGACCCGGAAGGGCGTACTAGCACTGCTAGGCACAAATGTTGCAAATTGCATCCTTGGAATAGACACGAAATGGGATTTTTTTGAAAGGTCAAAATCAGATTCATAAAAGAGAGCAAATGGTGTTCCAATCCGAACGCAAGCTACAAGTGATTTCCACGAGCTTTTATCCGAAAGGGAATGAACTAAGATTTCTCAGATGTAAACCCAAAAATGATGATTTAAATTTTTTTTTTTTTTGAAAGGAACACATAGGTTTTCAATTCGATCTTATGAAACCTTAGTAGATAGATCAGCCCCCAGGTAAGGGTAGGATTACTTAATGAACCTGTTTGGAGGACCCTTGCCTCGAACAGTCTAAGTGTCTCCACACTCTGGACAAGGCTTTTCTTAGATCCACTTTGGATAAAGAATGCAACAGGTGTAACCTTAGTGTTGTTGTTTTTGTTTTTGTTTTTGAAAACTTTTCTTGAAAGATCTCTAATGGACCTATCAAAGAGAGCGAATAGCTTCTCCCAATCCAAACGTTGGCTACAAACGATTTCCGCGAGCCATGGTCTGAAAAGGAAGAAACTAAAAAGTTGCCCTAATTTGAATCCAAAAGAGAGAAAACTATTTTTTTTTTTTGAAGAGTTTGAGATTAGACTCTTTTTTTTTTTTAAGTTTTTCTTGAAAGATCTCTAATGGACCTATCAAAGAGAGCGAATGGCCTCTCCCAATCCAAACATTGGCTACAAACGATTTCCGCGAGCCATTGTCCGAAAAGGAAGAAACCAAAGTTTCCCTAATTCGAATCCAAAAGAGGGGAAAACTGAATTTTTTTTTTTGAAAATCCTTATGGGACTCATCAAGGAAAAAAGGTGACCCATTCCTCTTTATGAACAATAGCTACAAACATTTATGTGAGCTATCAAGTTCGGAGGGGAAAGGATCAAAGTTTTTCAAAGATGAATCGAGGAAAAGAGAAATCAGATTTTTTTTAAATGAGAAAGAGTAGAAATAGATTCAAAATAGAAATTTCCAAAAAATCCCAGCACATGTTTTTTTTTTTAGATGAAAGATTCAACATAGGTGACCAACTAAAGAGGGGCCAAAGAATCCAAGCATGACGTTCTCCAATGAACGTGGTCCCACTAGGTATGCCAACTTGATGGACCCGATTTCTTCCATTCCTCCCCCATCCGTCCCCGGGGTCACCGAAAAGGCCGAATGGAGGGAAAGAGGGGAGAAAGGCGGGTATCAACATTTTTGTACGGGTATGCTAGATTTTCTATTCTACTTGGAATTTGGAAATGGTGATCTGGAGATCCACCTTCGCAAGTAGAAAGGAAATCAATCTTTTTTCTAACTTCCCATTTCACATATATTTAAAAAGAGACAAGGTTTTTTTTTTTAATGCCGTTAGAGGCAATTTTGCCGTGAAAAGTAAAAAAAAAAAATTTTGCCGTGAAAGGCGATTTACAAATCTCATCAAAATGAAAGACAAGAATTGTGATTTTTTTTGTCTCTTAAAGAAAATACAAAATACAAAAGAAAAGTAAGAAAAGGGATCTGACTTCTCAGGAGAATGCGGGGACACATTTAGATCGACGGTCGCAAGTCATGTATGGACTTCGCCATCGTCCTTCAGATGAGAACATGCGATGCTTTGATTCTTTTGGCTTGGCTTGGACTTCAGTTTTTTTTAGAAGATAAAGACCAAGGGAAGGTCCTATATCCAATAAAAAATGAAGAGACGGGCTGAAAAGCCACGTCTAGGCCATGTTGAATAGGAGAAGAGAGAGCTTTGCCTTGGGGGGGGGGGGGGTGGAGTGCCCCCTAAGGGACTTCAATCACCTTGTGGTGTTTGTTGCAGCAGAATTTCTTCAAAGTAGCAGAGCTTCTGGGAATTCTGGACAACTTTTCTTGATTTCCGGGGCTTGGGTTCGGGTATCTTTCTGACTGATTTTTCTTATCCGTTCTTCTTGGAATGCTCTCCTATTTATAGGCCTTTGGTAGCCATTTAGGAGGGTTTATGAGCATTGATGGCTTTAAAGCTTCATGATGAAAGGAGTTACAAGTTTTTATTTCTTGATTTTGTAACTCCTTTTTCCTTGAATCTGATTGGCCGATGGAGAATAATGGGCATTTAATCGCCTTTAATATCCATGATGAGAGGAGTTTCATGGATTTAATGCCATGATGGCTTTGACTTGTAACTCCCATTCTCTTGAATCTGATTGGGCCATCCAAAAGAATGAGTTAATGACCGCATTTAGTTGGGTCAATTAACAGCATTAAGTGATCGCCGGGGAGTTGAAGAGTTGCGGGCCGTGCGGCGTCTTTTGGAATTCTTCTTGCGATGATCGACGATGGATCTTCATGTTGATCGATGTCAGATGATCATACAACTTCAGACATAGATTGCTAATGGGGGGCCGGTACCATCTGTCTTGTCGATTTCTCGACCAGTCGGACAGAAAGTGTACTTTCTTGGTCAGCCTGTTGGCAATCTTGGAGCGATCAATGGTGATTTCATGCTCTTGACGATGGATCCGAGATGTAGACGGAGATCGGTCGATTTCGAGCATAAAAAATCAGATTTTTGGAAAACTACAGGGACTGGAATTCCCGAAATGCGAAAAGGATCGAAAAACGGGCCTTCTAGCGAAACTCCGGGGACCCGGACTTCCAGGGTCGCTGGCGACCATGCACCCATGGTCGCCAGCAACCATAGGCCAAGGTCGCCGGCGACCATGGGGTTTGGTCCCCTTTGGTCGCCTTTTCTTCGACCGTTTTTTGAGCTTTTTCAGTCCTTTTTTCTCCTGTATTTTTCTTGACATTTTTTCTCATTTTTTGGCTTGATTCTGCTGAGGAAAACCCGACAAGAAGTCGTACAAAACCGAAGCACAAAGTTTCCTTTTTTTTGGAAAAGCCGATGACCTTACCGCCCAGAGTTGTCGATTTTCGGTCAAGAGTCGAAACTAGGTCAAACGATGTCGGAATGACCCAAAATTTGAGGTGAAGCCTCCTGAGTAGTAAATAGGACCAACCATGGGCTTTCATTTGAGTTTTGAAGCTGTTTGGGGTCCCGTCGCTGCTAGACTTGATTTCGCCGCGAGGAAGATGTCGCGCTTTGATGTGCGGTCAACCGTTGCCCGATTGACCTGAAATTTGACAGGGAGCCTGTTGGAGTCATTTTGAAATGATCAATTGGCTCCAATTTGGGTGTTGTGGTCCCACGGTGCTCCGTCGCCGGTAGCCTTGATTTTGTTTCGAAGCGTCAAAGTCGGGTCAAATGTTGTCGGAATGACTTGAAATTTGACATGCAACCCTTTTGAAGCATGTTGAAGTCGCCCATGTGCTCCGTTTGATGAGTCATGGCCTCGGTGGTTCTCGCCACCGAGAGACTTGATTTTACTGTTCAATGGTTGATGGAGGGTCACACGTTGTCGGTTTGACTTGAAATTTGGCACGGAGCCTTTTGGAGGTATTTTGAGACCATCCGTAGGCTCTGATCGAAGTTTTAATGTCTTCGATGCCGTTGCTGCCAGGAGCGCCTTTTCAGCTACCGGATGAGTGCAGTTATGCCAAATGATGTTGGAATGGCCCGAAACTTCATGTGAACCTCTTTTTTGGTTGTCTTGGAGGATCTTATAGTTTTTGTTTGATTCTGAAAATCTGATGCTTGAAGTAGCATTACCCGTTTGTAGTAGGATGCGGCTTGATGCCGCTTCCTGATGTTGAAGAGGCAAAGTGGCATTTTTGGTGTCAACAATTTCATATAATGCAACCACTATTTTGGCTTATGATCAATTTATTAGTGTAAAAGTTATGAAAATAAAGATAACACCTCAATTATCATATAATACTAACTCAATCATCAAATAAGTTGTGAAATTCAAAACCATGAAGATAACATATTAAAATTTGAAGCATGATAGTGAGATAGATAAATCATAAAGCACTTGGAAATTAAGTGATTTACCTAAAATTAGGGGGGACTAAAGAGTAGAGAGAGATTGATGAGTATGTATGACACCCTAAGTCCAAGTGGAGTATTGTCCAGGTTCGATATCATCGTCGTCGTCATTTTGTTGGTATGGGTTAAAAAGATATGCTCCAAAAAATGATTTATTATAATTCAAATATTAAAAAATTCAAAAATAATAAAACTCAAAAAAATTCAAAATCATGTGTATGAGTAGATCTATCATCTACACACTATTAATAAGCCACTAAAATAATTGTTCTCCTCTTATATGGATTTTGGCTAAACTTTATTCTAATTGGAGATGTGGTTCAATGAAATCGATTGATGTTTTAAAATTAATCAATTGACTGTACACCTTTTTTCTATTAAAATGAAACTTGTCCAAGGGCCCACATATCTTGATTTTCAATGGGTGGGCCCACTGTGGAGCCCACAGTTTGACAAGGTCCATAAGGTACACATGTGATGGCCATTTCAAAAAAAAGAAGTAAACACATGATGGCCAGCTGATGGAATCATGAATAAAAGATAACCATAGGGCCTTGCCCTTTTGTCGTTTCAGTTGGGCGGTCGGCGCACATCAAAACAAAGAGGGAGGGAAAAGGAAAAAAAAAGGAAGAAAAGGGAGAGGGAAAGAATAGGAAGAAGAAAATAAAAATGGATAAGAGGGAAACACATCAAACGAGAACAAAAAGAAAGATAAAAGGAGGAGAAGAGGAGGACGAGGGAGAGGAAGAGGAGAAAGTCTGAACCTGTACAGCACCGATCCACGACAATTGATGACAACGGAACGAGTGTAACTACAAATGGTGATGGAGCATCCCCCAGGTATGCCCATCTCCTCCCTGTCTCCTCTTCTTTCTTTCTTTTTTTTTTCTAGCATGTTTGTGGATGGAATTGTGTTGGAATTAGGTTGTTTTTTTTTCTCCATTGATGTGTGTTTTTCTAACCCCAAATCTCCTTCTCTCTCTCTCATTGTTTTTCTAGAAATTTTTGCCTTTAAAAAAAAAGAGATCGTTATGACAGATATTTGACCGATATATCGGTCTCGACAGATATTTTGAAAATACCGGCCGATGCGGTCCGATATTTTGGCGATATATAGGGTGCCCGAGTCTGATACCGATAAGTTTTCATTTATCAAACCAGTGCTAGCTGATATTGGTTCGTGTCGGCCGATACGAACCAGTATCGCCCTATATTTTAAACCATGGTGCACGATGAAAAGTATGTATACGTAATAAGCATCAAATGAGCTACTAAGAATTTTCATGAAAATATATATTTCTTTTTAAATTCTGGGCCGTCTAAACTTAGCAAAGAAAAACATCTTCCTCTCAAGGCGATGATGATGGCTTTCGCACTACTGTTTTTTCAAAGGGCGCAAATTTTTTTTTCAAACATACATGTGATTGTGCATTGCCTAGGTCCCTTAAGCTTTTTTTAATTAACCCATGTAACGAGCATTAGGCCAATGACTCCCAAACCAGATATCTTTAGGGCACTAGGTATGTAAATACCCCTATGGGCTTACTGGCTCAAGTTAAAAAGGCTACAAACGCAAACTAGTCACAAAGCTTTTTATTCTTTTCAAGACTCCTAACTAAACACTTTTTTTGTGGTCCCCAACAATAGGCAGTCATTTCCATGTAGCCACCCGTCGAACCAGGAAGCTCTATAACACTAAGGGTCGATTTTCTTTGTTTTTTTTTTCATTGAAAAGAGGAAATCATAACTTCACATTCAAAACCTTAAAAACGTATACAACCTGTGTAAAAGTGAGGGATCAGAATTCATCACTTTTCCAAAAATCCTTTCCTTAAACAAAACAATAAACCATTGTTCTCTTTTTCCCAAAGCATCGAGAATTCCAAAATTCGAGGTATCTTTGTTTTATAAAAATCTTTTTGAAATTATTTTTTATTTTTATCTTTTTGAAAACGTTTCCTAAAAATCCTAGAAAATCAAACAAAAATAGTGTGGAATTCTTGTCTTAAGATGGACAAGTGTATTTGTTCTCACGCCCCAACCTAGCATGAACATCGTCCTCGATGTTTTAATGAATGAAATGCAAGAAAACATAAAACGTGAGGATTAAAAGTACAGAAGGGTAAAGTGAAGTCACCTATAAATGAAGCTTTTCTGAACCCTATCCATGGTCAAACAAACACACAAACAAACACGAAACAGAGTACTCAGCATGGAATCCACCTGGATCCCAAACAAAATTTTCCTCTACGCATTGGACAAAGATTAGATAAAAAGTTCCAGCACATTAGACCACATGTTTCTTGTCCAATGGTGTTAGACCCCGACCCAGACCAATTCGATTAGTGTGCGATTAGTATGTGTTTAGTCCTAAGTGGGTTTAGTTTTCGTTGGGTTAGAAGTAATTAGTTTAGTCTTGGACATAGCTTTGGGAATTTTGAGAACGTTTAGTATTAGTTAGACACACTCGGAAAGGCCCGAGTGCACGTGTAAGTTTGGGAAGATCGTATCGGTTTTCGTGTGATTGTGATTTTGATTTCATTCGAATGATTTTTCTATGAGTTACAACTTTTTTTTAAGGCCATTCTTGTTTGAAGCCCAATAAACCCATGTTTTGGCCCAAAGAGGGTAAAATTGTCTTTTATGCACAAATCTGGACACAATTTTCGAGATCTCAAAACCATGTCAAAAATATACTTTTTGAAAACTAGATATTTCGAGGATCATTTTATCCTTCTTCGTCGAAGTCATTCGAGGCCCACAAGATCATGTTTTCGACGTTTCAAAGTTCAAGTCAATTGGGCCCCACTTGCTAAGGTTTTAAGCTAAACCCTCATCTCTTTCATTCACTTTACCAAATCTCTGCAATTTCTTATCCTAGGGCAAGGAAAACCTTTTGTTCTCTTCCTCTTCATTTTCTCTTGCATGCTTTAGCTAGAGAGCTCCAAAAAGAATTCCAAAATCATCATCTTCTTCCTCTCCTTGCAAGCTCTCTATCAATACAAGTTTCTTGGAGCTTCTTGTGGAACAAGCTCTACATTTTCTTCATTCCTTATTGTGTGGCCATTGCTAGGTAAGAGCTTCAACCCATATTTTTCATAGAGTTATTTTGGTCCCTAAAGATCTTGTTTTTCATTTGGAAAACCCTTTTTTTTGTTCAAATGGGTTCTTTGTTTCCATTTTGAGTGAGTTTGTGTGGTTTTCTTGGGTTCCTTGTAGTGTGGGAATAGCTTGAGTGAAGTGCTTGAGAAGGAGTATTTTAGCATTGGTCAAGGCAAGTAATCTCTCTAGGAAATGATGCATGTGTATTTTGATTTCATTGTATTTTAGAAATTGTGCATATAAACTTGTTTATGAACTTCATGATCTTGTTTTCTTGTGGATTGGATGTTTGAAATGGTGAGAAATGAACCCTTGGTGAGCATGAAGGCTCAAGGGATTGTATATGATTGATGGATGAGAAGAAGGAGAAAAATGTAGTGGAAGATGTGCAAGAGAAAGGAAATTTCTGCACTCAGCGAGCACAGGCAGTAGCTTGTCCGATCCAGCGACCCTTGGGTCCGCTTGAGCGACAAAGCCTCTGTTTGGTCCGAGCGCAGACAGAGAGTTGTCCGGTCGAGCGCACCTTATATCATCACCTTATAAAGTCCGCTCGAGCGAAACCTGCCAGATTCAGGAAGAAGAATTTATTTCATTTCTGTATTTTATTGAAGGTTGAAAAACTAGACTATGTTAAGGGTTTTGACTTGACATTGTGTAAATGGAACTTCGAAATGCAACACAACTTCGGGGACACCAATTCTTGTATATTCCGACATTTGGGGTCCCAATTACACAAAGGTCAACTAGTAGCCTTAACACATGCTTGTCAGATTTCGTGTTTGAATTCCGTTTGGTACGATAAGTACCATCGTGTACTAGTTTTGGATTTCAAGTATAAGCTTGTTTTGAAGAATCGTTTCAAGAAAAAGGAGATCACTTCCTAAGCGTGTTATGCATACTAATTATGCCTTTGCTAGTCGTGTTCATCATGTTTTGATAAGTGATTTCTTCCTTTTTATCTCGACATGTTTTGATGTTGTTCCGCGTGTTTTATGCATTCATGAATTAAGTAAACACCACTAAGCTTGGACTGCCCTTTCAGTTTGATCCACTGTCTGGGGGTCCTTAAACATGTGGACTGTCTGCAGACTGGTCGTGTATTTATTACACATCGTGCGTGTCCGGTTCTGCGGCCGGAATTCCCGTCTTTGTGGGAAATCGTGTCATGCTAATATTATGTATATCGTGCTTGTCGTGCGTGCTTGCTCTTTTCATTATATAAATGATAGAGAAAGGATGAGCTCTTTATGGATTGTAACTATTCATGATATATTATGTACTCATGCTAGTTTGTTTTAGTAGCTCAGTCATTATAGTATTTCAAGTCAAGGATTGCTTATATGTTTTCTTAAACGTTATTGGTTCATGCTTGCACCTAAATTGATTACTTGCCAAACCGTTGTGTTTGACCCTTGTTTGTTGGTGCCCAGGTGCAGGAGACGTTGCCTTTGAGGAGGAGCGTCAGGAGGAGGCTTGTGAGCCAACCCCTGTGAGAGAGTGGCAACCCGATAATGTCATCTAGACGTCGGGCGGGTTCTTGAGTCTCGTCATCTTTTGTCTTGGGGTTTCTTTTGTTGTTTTTGAGAAGTGAATTGGCCTTTGTTGGCCTCTTATGGGTTGTAACATGAACTTAACTTACTTTCGTGTTAGTCTCATAACTTGAACTATGATGAGAATTCCATGTTAGCTTCTTTCTTTGATACTATGTCTTGTTACTATTTGTCATGGCACTTAAATATTTTATTGGTGCTCATCTTGTTGTGTTTTGCTACACGCTTCCGCATACTTGATCATGTGAGTCAGATTCCGCGTGACTTTGGGAATCCTCACCGCGGGAACCTGTGGGAAAGTACATCTCTAATAAACAGAGTAATGTAATGCAAACAACAACGTCGCGGGCCCGGGGATCCGTTCCGGGGTCGCGACAAATGGTGAGAGGGTAACCGCCAGTAAAGTCTCTTCCTTTAACAATGAATCATGGAAGTCTAAAGGAAGAGATTACACAAATGAGCATAGTGGTTCAAGTGATTCTCGTGTATGTAATTTTTCTAAATCAGATTTCTCAAGCTCCTCTAGCACGGGTGTGGAACATGTAGTGGCAATGTCATCATTTGGATTTTTTGAGGGTGCCGTGCATGATTTTGAAAATTCATACTCAAAGGTTTGAAGAAGGCCACTTTCCTCAAATTTGGTTGCAAGGTCCCCTTTGAGGGGTGTGATTGCCATTTCCCATAATGATTGATCATTAAAAAGCTAGGAAATGAGCAATACCTAATTCCAATGATTCCAAAGTGTCAAATTCGAAGAGCGGTAGAATGGGTCATCCAAAAAATTGTCAAACCCCTCTCTCTTGGGAGGCCCATAAGTGTATTCATTTTTTCCTCTAAAATTGGAACATCAAATTCTTGGAAATCAACAATACGTGATTCCATTGTTGTAAAAGAATCAGAATCTAAGAGGGACTTCTGGGAATATTTCTCCAAATCAGAGGCAATGATGACAGGTAATGTTTCGCCAATACCCAGAAAAGCATACTTTAAGGACTCAGGCAATGGTTTGAGCTCCAACTTAGGAGGCTCTACAATTGATGGGATAGGTGGGGAAGCAGATGGAGTCAGAATCTCATGCTTCGGCTGTCACCTAGGGCAATCTATGGATGGGGTTGAGTCTAACAGTGCATTGACTTCCTTAATATGTCCATTTATATCAAAATCACTTCCAAAGTGGGCAAGACAAGCCTCTAGTGGATCTTCAAGTTTCAAATGGGGTAAATGATTTTTCACAAATCCATGAATGTAATTGACTTAAAAAACTCCATCATTCTCATCAGTTGGTTGCTTACTGACATTAAAAATGTTCACTTGAACTGTCATGGTCCCAAAAGAAATTTGCATCACTCCATTCCTACAATTTATCAAGGCATTTGAGGTGGCAAGAAATGGTCTCCCCAAAATTACTGGAATTTTGGGTTCAGCCCCAGATGTGTGTCTAGTATCCAAGACAACAAAATCAATAGGAAACACAAAGTCCCCGACTTTGATCAAAATGTCTTCAACTACCCCCTTGGGGTATCGAATCGATGCATCGGCCAAATGCAAGGTCACATGTGTCCTTTTCAACTCCCCCAAACCTAATTCTTCATAAACAGAGTACGAAAGAAGGTTCACACTTGCACCCAAATCTAGCAAAGCTTTCTCTATGTGAAGGTCCCCTATCTGGCAAGAAATGGTAGGACACCCTGGGTCCTTGTATTTGATGGGGGTTGGACAAGAAATGATTAAGCTAGCTTGTTGCGCTAGAAAAGCCTTCTTGGGCACATTAGTAGTCTTTTTGAAGGTGCAAAGGTCCTTTAGAAATTTTGCATAGGCCGGAATCTGTTGGATAGCCTCAAGTAGTGGGATATTATCCTCACTTGTTTGAATACTTCTAGCGTTTTATCCAACTGAACAATTGATTTTGCTGGACCTAGCCTTTGTGGGTATGGTGCCTTGGGAACATAGGTCCTAGGAGTGGGCTCACTAGGTGATGGTTCAGCATTGACTGGGTTCTCTTGTTCTAATATGGGTTCAACATTCATGCTTGGTTCCTCAGTTTCCACTATCTCGCTTGATTCTTCCTCAGGTTCCTTGGGTAGTTCCACTTTGTTACCAACCTGTGTACCTGACCTAAGAGTGATAATGGGTTGAACTTGTTCTAGGCCTTTTCCTTTAGGATCATGAACAACTTGGCCCTTGGGATTAGGTTCGGGTTGACTAAGGAAGGTTCCCTTATCTCTGGCACTAATGGAGTTGGCTAGTTGGCTCGTCTAATATTCTAGTTTTGCAAGGGTCTGTGTGTAACCATTCAAAATTTGAGAAGTGGTTTGGTGGAATTAAGCAGTCGTTGACACCAAAAATGTCACTTTGCCTCTACAACATCAAGAAGCTACATGAAGCCACATCCTACTACAAAAGGGCGTTGCTGCTTCAAGTATCAGATCTTATCAGAATCACTTGAAAACTGATAAATCCTTTAAGACAACCAAAAGAGGAGTCCACATGAAGTTTCGAGCCATTCCGATATCATTTGGCCTACCTTCACTCCTCCGGCAACCAAACAACGCTCTTAGCAGCGGCGGCGTCGAAGACAATGTTTGGCCCGACTTTGACTCTCCGAAAGAAAATCAAGACCCTCGGCCGCGAGAATCACCAAGACCATTACTTATCAAACGGAGCACATGGACGGCTTTAACATGCTTCGAAAGGGCTACACGTCAAATTTCAGGTCATTCCAACAACGTTTGACCCGACTTTGACGCTCCGATAGAAAATCAAGGCTACCGGCGGCGGGGCACCCCAGAACCATGACATCCAAATCGGATCTAATGGATCATCTCAAAATGACTCCAATAGGTTCCCTGTCAAATTTTAGGTCGATCGGACATTGGTTGACCACACATCATAGCGCGACATCTTCCTCGCGACAAGATCAAGCCTAGCAGCGACGGGAACCTAAACGGCTTCAAAACTCAAACAAAAGCCCATGGTTGGTCCTATCTACTGCTCAGGAGGCCTCACGTCAAATTTCAGGTCATTCCGACATCGTTTGACCTAGTTTCGACTCTTGACAAAAATCAGCAACTCTGCACAGCAAAGTCTTCGGCATTTCCAAAAAATAGGAAACTTTGTGCCCGGTTTTGCACAACTTCTCTTTGGGTTTTCTCCAGGAGAAGCAAACCAGAAAATGAGAAAAAATGTCAAGAAAAATACAGGAGAAAAAAGAAGCAAAAAAGCTCGAAAAATGGCCGACAAAACGGTGACCAAAGAGGAAAATCTCCCCATGGTCGTCGGCGACCTTGCCCCATGGTCGCCGGCGACCCTGGAAGTCCGGGTCGCCGGATTTCCGCTGGAGGGCCATTTTTTTGGGTCTTTTCGTGTTTCGGGAGTTCTAGCCCCTGTGATTTCCTGAAAATCTGATTTTTGACGCTTGGAAACGACAAGACGGATGTCACCGGCCCGCTGGTATCAACCAATGCCTGAAGTTGCGTGATCATCCGACATCGATCGACATGAAGATCCATCATCGATCATCGAAAGAAGAATTCCAAAAGACGCGGCACGACCCGCGACTCTTCAAATTCCCGGCGACCACTTAATGATGTTAATTGACCCAACTAAATGCGGTCATTAACTCATTATTTTGGACGGCCTAATCAGAAACAAGGAAATGGGAGTTACAAGTCCAAGTCATCATGACATTAAAGTTATGAAACTCCTCTCATCATGGAGATTAAAGGCGATTAAATGCCCATTATCTCCACCGGCCAATCAGAAGCCAAGAAAAAGGAGTTACAAAACAAAGAAATTAAAACATCTAACTCCTCCCATTATGTGGTTTTAATACATTAAAGCCCATAAAGTTACCTAAAGGCTACCAAATGCCTATAAAAGGAGGTGATTCCAAGAAGAAAGGATCCCCGAACACAGACGCCCAGAAAAACACACGGAGAATCCCGGAATTCTGAACTTGAGATTCAGAAGCCCTACTACTCTGAAGAAACTCTGTTGCAACAAACACTCAAAGGTGATCAAAGTCCCTTGGGGGGGGGGGGACACACCCCCCCTCCTCTAAGAAAATGCCTCCTCTTCTCCTACTCAACATGGCCAAGACGTGGCTCTTTAGCCCGTCTCTTCATTTTTCATTGGGTATAGGACCTTCCCTTGGTCCTATAAAAACCTGAAGTCCAAGTCAAGCCAAAGAATCAAAGCATCAAGCGTTCTCTTCTGAAGGACGATGGCGAAGTCCATACATGACTTGCGACCGTCGATCTGAATTGGTCCCCGCAATCTCAAGAGAAGTTAGATTCCCTTTCTAACTTTTCTATTGTATTTTGTATTTTCTTTAAGAGACAAAAAAATCACAATTCTTGTCTTTCTTTATTGATGAGATTTGTAAAACGCCTTTCACGGCACAATCGCCTTTCAGGGCACCAAATCGCCTTTTTCGGCAAACAAAATCGCCTCTCATGACATTAAAAAAAACTGTCTCTTTTTTTAAATATATGTGCAATTTGGAAAGTTAGAAAAAGGTTGATTTCCTTTCTACTTGCGAAGGTGGATCTCCGGATCACCGTTTCTAAATTCCAAGTATAATAGAAAATCTGGCATATCCGTACAAAACATAAGATGCCCTTTTTTTTCTCCCCCTTTCCTCCCATTTTCATTTCAATCTCTCCTCTCGGCGACCCCGGGGACGGACGGGATGGGAGAGGAGAGGTGGAAGAGAGAAAAAAAATCTGGTCCATCAAGCTGGCATACCCGGTGGGACCAGTTCATTAGAGAATGCGATGCTTCAATTCTTAGGCTCCTTTCCAGTTGGTGGCCTACGTTGGATCTTGCATCCAAAAAAATGAGATGGGATTTTTTGAAAATTTCTACCTTTGAACTTATTTCCATTCTATCTCATTTCAAAAAAAAAATTCAAAAAAAAAAGAAATCTGATTTCTTTTTTTGGATTCAATTTTGAGAAACTTTGATCCTCTCCTCTTTGAACTTGATAGCTCACAGAAATGTTCGCAGCTATTATTCTTATCGGGGAATGGGCCATCTTTTCTCTTTGACGAGTCCGATAGGGATTTCAAAAAAAAAAAAAAACTCTTCAAAAAAAAAAAACTCCTTCAAAAAACAAATTCTTTTGGAATCAAATTTGAGAAAGTTTGGTCCCCTCCTTTTCGGATTTAGCGCTCGCAGAAATGTTTGAGCCCTTATTCGGATTGGAACACCGCTCGTTCTCTTTGATGAATCCATAAAAAAAAATCAATTTTTTTTTCAAAACCCACTAAGGTTGAACCAATTGCGTTCTTTGACCAAAGTAGATCAAGAAAAGCCTTGTCCAGAGTGTCGAGACAGCTAGACTGTTCGAGGCAAGGGTCTTCCAAACGGGTTCACTAAGTAATCCTACCCTTACCTGGGGGCTGATCTATCTGCTAAGGTTTCATAAGATAGAATTGAAAACCTTTGTGTTTCTTTCAAAAAAAAAAAAAAAAGAACGAAACAAAAAAATTTCAAAAAAAAAAAAAAAACTTTAAAAAAAAACTTCCGTAATTTTTAGGTTCACATTCGAGAAATTTTGGTTCCCTCCTTTTCAGATTTAGCGCTCGCAGAAATGTTTGAGCCCTTATTCGGATTGGAACACCATTTCCACTCTTTTATGAATCCAATTTTGACCTTTCAAAAATCCCATCTCGTGTCCATTCCAAGGATGCGATTTGCAACATTTGTGCCAAGCGGTTTTAGTACGCCCTTCCGTGTCTACTGTATTCGCGACCGACACATTTGTTTCTCCAACCTTATATCATCTTACCTCGAGTGAGCTTCGCTTCTCGGTAATTTGAATTAAGGTCCACAATTGCTTCTAGTAGCCACTGGAATGCTCACTTTGAGCCTCCTGTACTTGTGTTCAGAACAATTGTATCCTCTATGGCTTTTTGCCTTCTTTCGTCTCGCTTGGACTGGGCCATGTTCCGTTGAGCGATTTGAAAAGGCAAAACCATAGTTCTTTCCCATTAATGATCACTATATTCTTGTGATTACTAATGGACGTAGTCTTGTTTAAGAAGTTTTCCAAAAACTAATAATGGCAGCTTCATTAACCATCACGTTTGATGAGAACAAGTACCAGCTCATGCTCCAAGCGAAGCAGAATAAGCGCATCCATAAGCGCCCTGCTAGCTGCCGAAGCGTCACCTCCCTCGAAAAATCCTAGAACACTGGGTCGACCTCTACTCCCCGGACTATCATCTTCGGGCCACTGGGACCATTCCCACTTCCCATAGAGGAAATCGCACCTGCCAAGAAGCAGAAGATCGCCCCGCAACGTGTCACTGCCATGACACCAAGGGCGAACGCGAAGAAGCTTGAAGCCTGTGGCAACCCCACGAAGCCTCAACCCGTAGAGAACCAGGTCTACCCTAAGACTTGTTCCCCAAGACCTTCACCAAAACAAAGGAGGTCCCGAGCATCTGCAAGGCCAGCATACCTGGCCCCTCTCAAAGAAAACCAGTTCTATCGTCTTGCGTACTTGAAGGAGGAGAAACTAGCCTCTTGCTTGACAAAGAATGCAGCCCATCATGAGTCGGCTTGCTCTTACAAGCCAAAAATCAAATCATACATCACCAGGCCTCTGCAAGAACTTGCCAAGGCCTGCACTCCTGCGATTCGACCCTTTATCTCAAGAGGGGCAGAACTCGCAAAATTCAAAGCTTCGCTACGACAGTCCAAGGACAGAGTCCAAATCTTGTCTATGCCTAGCTTCAAAGAAGATAGGCTCGGCTGCTGCGCTCGAGGGAGTACATCCTTTATTGCCTAAGCCCAGCCAGAGCTGACAGAAGCTCAAATTGCCCGTCGCATACGACGCCGCATGTCGTATCGACAAAAGAAACTAGAAAGGCAAACGACCCAGCATCCTACCCTCCAAGTCTCCCAAAAATGGGTCGAAAAAGAAAGACCGGACCAAGTTGTTGCTATCCATATGGTTGGCAAAACCAGAAGACGCCAGAAGTCGGCAACCAAAATTCATGTCCGGCGACTGGTGACTCGCAACGTCTCCCGGACACGAAGACGCCTGGAAGAATCTTTTGCTCCTTCAAACCAAGGACAACGGAGTAATCCTTCCTCAAGCTCTTCAAGAATGAGCCCCAGCTCAGTCACAAGGACAATCTCCTCATTTGAATCACGGAGGGTGAACGTCTTGGCTACAAACTCTGAGCAACCTCGCAATCCACCTCCTGATGAAACGACCGCGCGCATCAAACAATTGGAGCAAGGTCAGCAGAGGATTAAGACTCTCATGAAAATCTTCTTCTCACTTTTCAGCGTCAAGAAAACAACCAATCTCCTCAAGATAATGAGGAAAATGCAGAAAACAGTGAGTCACGCGCCCTTACCAAAAAGGACGTTGACGATATCCTCGCCAAAGCAAAAGAAGAAGATACACTGAAGGAGCATGGGATCAAGCCACCATATCCCTTATGGATGGACTCGGTCCCGTTCCTTGCAAAATTTAAACAACCTACTCTCCAAACATATACGGGGAAAGGTTCAGCCAGACAGCACGTCATTCACTTCAAAATACTGACGGGAGTTATCGCGGATCAAGATGCCCTCAAGATCTGTCTCTTTGCAAGTATCCTAAAAGGTACGACCTTCGATTGGTACTCCACTCTGCCGGAGGACTCCATTCAAAATTGGGTCATGCTAGAGACACGCTTCCTGACCCACTTCAAAAGGTGAGGATCATCCTGTTACTATGGCACATCTTTGCAGCCTAAAACAGGGGGAGAATGAGTCAACTTACGACTTCATTCACAAGTGGAAGGCGATGGCATACAAAGGCTCAGATGTTCTACCACAAGCGTCACTTGTCTGTTAGGGATTTTGTGTTTGCAATTTGATGGATGCATTTTCACTTTAGCATCATTTGAATTTTCACACATGCATTGTTTTAGAAAATCTTGAAATCTGGTTTTATACATGCATTGGATTTTAGACTTGTAGAATTAATGATTTATGCATGTTTTGTTTTTAAACTTGGATGCATTTGTTTTAGAATCCAAACTCTTTTGAAAACCTAATTCTTTGTGCATTACTTTTGAGAAATCAAATTGAGGATTTAGGTTTGTGCCTTGCATACATTCTTCATTTTCAGAATCATTTTATGTATGCATTTAAATGTGAAAAGAGTTTTATCAAATCAAGCAAGCCTTTGGTTTTAAAGTTTCGAATCATTTTAGGCTTTTTGTGTTTCATGTTTTTAAACATCTTAGATTGATTTAAAACATGTTTCTAAGCTTGGTTTAGTAGCCCAAAAATCCCCTCCAAGAAAAACCTTCAAATATGCAAAATTTGGGATTTTTTGGTCCTAGGGGGCCGGCCTGCCTGTGTGGCCGGTCGACCGGGAACACTACAGGCAGACAGGGCCCTGGAGCACCAACGGTCATATTTCTGACCGTTGTGTGTACCCGGTCGAACGAGACCTGTTTCCAGGTCGACCGGGGACTAGCCGTTGGACTGTTTTCTTGTATAAAGTCCATTCATTTCCCATCTTTCGAGAGGCTTGATACATGAACTTTTGAGACCATTTTGGAGCCAAAGAAAGGGGAAGAAGTTGGAAAGGCTAGAGGGCTTTTTGGAAATCAAATGCTTGAGTTTTAAAAAGGTAGATCTTACTTGTCATTTTGATTTCCATTAAAATTAGAATCAATGCATGTTTAAATCTTTGTATTTTCTTTTATGCATGATTTCTAGTTTTTAAAGAGTTGTTTTGCAAACTCATTATCATCTTTGGAATATTAAGAATGGTTTGCAAACTCTCTTGACTAATTCACATGCTCTTAGACTTTAAATATTCATACAACTTGTTTAGTTCATTTCTTCAAAGTTGTTTGAATCTTTTATGTGATTAGTTTTATCTTCAATCATCCTTTTCTAAGCTTTGATTTTAAAATGCATCAAGCATTCATTTAGGAGCTTCATTGTAGAAATTGATTGAAGTAAAGCATTCATACACTTGTGCACACACTTTAGTTTCTTTAGTGTATGTTTGTAATTTGAATTACACTTTCACATCAGCCTTTTTAGAGGCAATTTATTTGAGCTTAAAATGTATCTCTTAGAGTGTTCTTGAATAGAAACCTTCTTAGAGAAAAATCTTCTTTTGTAAAGGTTATTGCTTAGCCTTAGAAAAGCACTTTGCAAAGGTTATTGCTTAGCCTTGAAAAGCATATTGTGAAGGTTGTTGTTGAGCCTAAGAAAAACAACATTGTAAAGGTTATTGCTTAGCCTAGTAAAAAGCATAATTAGTGGAAATCCGGTGGGGTGATTGGATCACAAGCCAGTAGTGGACGTAGGCATATTGAGGCCGAACCACTATAAACCTTTGTGTTGTGGTGCTTGCTTTTGTGGTGATTGTTTATATTAGCTTCCGCATATTGTTTGATTAATCATCACTTGTGACTAGCTTAACTTAAAGAATTAAAATTGGTATAAATTGGTCATAGTTGTAGCACACCCTATTAACCCCCCCCCCCCCCCTCTAGGGTTAGGATCCCGGACTTTCAATTGGTATCAGAGCCTCGTGCTCTATCTTTTAGGATCAAGTGTTTGGAACTCTTGATTAGGTGTAAAAACCTAGAGTCAAAACCCTAGAGTTGTGCTTATATGAAAATCATTAAAATGGATTCCACTTCTATAGATTGTTTAGATTATTGTGTAGACTCTTCTAGACCCCTCCTTCTTCCTTCTATTGGAGATTCAAACTCTCAAACTAATGAATCTCAATGTGACATAAAAGAAGAAGAAAATGTTTATAATGAAGATGAACTTCGACAAGCCTTTGAAGAATTATATGAATTATCCTAAAGCCTGAGAAGAAAGACAAAAGTTTAAGAGAAGAATCTAAAAATCTTAACAAAGAATTAGCTTCTTCAAAAGATGAACTTAGAGAGAAAGAAGAAGTAATAAATGTAATTCCATGGGGATCCGAACCCTAGAGGGGGGGTGAATAGGGTGAGCTCCAATTATGACCAATTTTAACAAATTTAACTTCTTTAAAACAAACTAGTCACATGTGATGATTAATCATACAAGATGCGGAAGCTAACAAAAGAATCACCACAAAGCAATCACCATTACACAAGTATTTATAGTGGTTCGGCCTCAATGCCTACATCCACTACCGGCTTGTGAACCAACACCCCACCGGATTTCCACTATTTATGCTTTTCAATAGGCTAAGCAATAACCTTTACAATATGCTTTTCAAGGCTAAGCAATAACCTTACAATGATGTTTTTCAAGGCTTAACATCAACCTATACATTATGCTTTTATAGGCTAAGCAATAACCTCTTCAACCACAAGGTTGGTTATCTCACTAAGATAGTGTCTTTAATACACTTGATGGAGATTCTATTAAGCTCATTACAATGCCTCTTAATTAGGCGGATATGGAAGTGAAAATCTAATACACACTCACACTATGAATGCAAAGATGAAAACATATGAAGTGTGTGTGTGTGGTCCTCAATCATTTTGAAAATGAAAGTTCATAAATGTATGCCTAAGGCTTTTGAAAGTTTTAGCTCATAAAACATTTATGATTGAGGATGTAATGCAATCACATGTTAAAAGTAACAACTTGTTAATGATATCAAAGTTACACAAGTTGTATGAAATGGATTAGCTCTAAACATGTGATGCATAGGGATGTCAATCAAATCATCAATGAAGCTCAAAACATAAAAATAGATTTGATTGAAAAGAGGGGACAAATCATATGTAATTATAAAGACAACTTGAAAAAGATTTACCAATCAAAGTAAGGCAAGTTGTGAAACATTAAAACAATAATACACATATGATTTGTAATGATGTTGAATCCAAAACATAAGATACATTTGAAAGAGATTTTCTTATGATGGAAAAACAACAACCAATGATTCAACAAAGTATATGAATCATGTTACATATTTCATTAACATGATCTACTTAGATTTACCAAAGTTAAGTACTACTTTGATGAATCAATGGTGATGTATCCAAAACAATAGATCTATTCAAAATATAACACATGCAAAGGATACAACACATCATAGGTTAACATGTTACTAAGATTTACCAATGATAAAACAAAACATGAAAACATATGATTTGTAAAGAAGTTGAGTCCAAAACATAAGTTAGTTTTGAGAGAGATGTTCTTATGATGGAAAACAACAACCAAAGATTCAACCAAGTATAGGAATCATGTTACATATAATTTCAAAGGTTCTTTCATTAACATGATCTACTTTGATTTACCAATTCAAGTACTACTTGGATTGAATCATATGGTGTTGTATCCAAAACAATAAATCAACTCAAAACATAAAATATGTTAAGGACACAACACAAACATAGTTTAACATGCTAGAAATGATTTACCAAAAATAAAACAAAAGCATGAAAACATATGATTAAGGAAGGAAGAGCCTACTTGGTGGTTTAACTTCATTAATCCAAGCTTTAGCTTTCCTAATCTTCCCCTTCATCCCTTGGTTCTTTTCCCTTTTGATATGCCTCAATACCTCTCAAGGAGGGGTTCAAAATTCCCAACTTTTGGCAAGGGAAAGAACTCATATTTATAGGAAAAAGTGGCCAACGGCTAGTCCTCGGTCGACCGGCAAACAGGCCTCGGTCGACCGAGAACACACAACGGTCATATTTCTGACCGTTGGTGCTCCCAGGCAATTTTTGCCTGCAGTTGTCTCGGTCGACCGAGACCTGCCTCTCGGTCGACCGGCGACACTGCCGGGACTACCCCCCCTTGACAAAAAATCCAACTTTTGCCATTTCAAAGTTATTTCTTTGGGGGACCTTTTGGCCACTAAATCAAGCTTGGAAAACATGTTTTAAAGATTCTAATGGTTTTTAAAACATGACATAAAAAGCCCAAAAAGATTCAAAACTTTTAAAACAAAGGCTTGCTTGATTTCTTGAAAACTCTTTTCTAAAACAAATGCATCCAAGTTGAAAATACAAATCATGCATAAATCAATACTTTTACAAATCTTAAAAGCAATGCATGAATAAAACAAGATTTCAAGTTTATTTAAAACCAATGCAAGTGTGTAAATCAAATGATGCTTGAATGATAATGCATCCATCAAATTGCAATCTATAAAAACCCTAACAATAAATTGTGTAGAATCTAAGTTCATGATCTCTTTAAATAACCTATCTAACATTCAAGATGAACTAAAAGAATTAAAGATGAGTTATGATAATGTCAATAAGGAAAATTTAAATCTAAGAGATCAAATAAAAAGGCAAGATGAAGACATTAACAATTTAGAATCCAAGTTAACCATTTCTACGGAAAATTTATCTAATTCTCAAAATAAGATAAAAACTCTAGAACTTGGATCTAATGTCGTTAATAAACTTAAATTTGAATTAAAACTTGCCAATGAAGAGCTAAGCAAATATAAGGAAATTGAAAATGAACTTTCAAAAGTCAAAAATGAAAATTCAATCCTTATAACCAAAGTCACTCAACTTGAAAGCTATAAACAAAAGTACGCGTGCAAATTTACCCAAGGAGAAGATAAATTTGAAAAATTATTTAGATTGGGTAAATCTAAAGGAGATAGGACGGGTCTTGGATTTAATAGGAATATGTCACATGACCCTAAATTCACCAACACTTTTGTGAAAGGTGAGTCCTCTTTCTCTAGCACTCTTTCTCCTTTGCCCAAAACCAAATGTAATTATTGTGGCATTGAAGGGCATTTTAGGTTTGAGTGCAAACTAAAAAGAAGAAGCCATGTGTCTAAACCCATCTTTGAACTCAAGAAGGTAGAATCTAAATCTATGAAGGGTAAGACACTAAAAAACAAAGAAGACTCCAAAAAGATTAAACAAGTTAAATAATTTAAAATGGAGTCTCCTAAGATAGATTCTAAAAAGTTTAAACAAGTTAAACCAAGCTTAAAAGAATCTATGAACAAAAAGCTTCTCAACCTATCTCCCTTATATAAACCCATGAAAGAACTTTTGAATAAAGTAACAAAGTTAAATTTAAAATTCAAAAGTCAAGTAAAGGGAGAAAATAAGAAGAAAAGAAAAGTGAATCAATCCCCAAAGAAACAAACTCACCAACATCAAAAGACTAATCACCAATCTAAGCTAAATTTAGTAAAATCTAAATATCATGGTGATAAGTTTAAATTAAAAATTTATCAAGTCAAATCTCCTTTAGTTGGTGAGAATTCTAAACTAGACCTCAAAGTTCAACCCTCTCAAGACCTTAGGTGGATTCCTAAAGTTATCTACTTAGACAAACCTTAAGGCCTTGAACCTCCTTGACCAACCTATCCTTTTTAGTTAAATCTCTTTGTTGGTCATGTTGCATTTGCATTTTGTTTCTATATAGTTACATTTATTAAAATGCATTGTTTCTTTTTGATCAATTGATTTTGTCTTCATGCACCATTTTAGTTACATATCATGGTTTTCAAAATCTTTTGATTATAATTTCATCATGTTAGATTTGCTTTTTGCACTCATTGAGTTACATGACTTGCATTGTATTTCTTTACATGATCAATTGATTGTGATTTCAAAAGCTTTCATAGCTAGATTATTCATGGTCAATTGTTGTTGCAAAATCATTTGTGTAGATGTCATAGTAAGATTATTTGAACAAATGATTTGAATCAATTCAAGTTTTTCCATAGACTTCTAAGTTATATTTTAATATGGAAAATCATTTTTTTGAAAAATCAACTTGTATGTGTTTCAATTAAGTTATATCTTTTCAAATACTTTGTTGAAAATTGATCTTCAAAATCATTCTTTTTATGCTCATTGTTGGATTTTGTTTATCAAAATGATTTGAAGATTGTTTGAATGGAAATGCTCTAAAACATCATTAGTTATAATCATCTAAGCATGTTCCATGTTCTCATTTCCTTTTCTTTTGGTTTCATTATCTTAGAAATGGAAATGTATGTTGTTTGCATCCTTGCTTATTTGTTTACATTCTTTTTATATGCAAATGACTATTGGTTCCATGTATGGTTGTGATCTTAGTAATATTTGTAGAAACCATACTAGAACCCAAATCCATCCTCTATGCCTTCTAGTCATTTCTTTTTGGATGGTTATGATGTTGATTCATGGGTATTCTCTAAGTGATATCTTCCTTATACATGTTTCAACTTCATAGTAGTGATCTTGATCATATGAAACTCTTTGAAATCCATTCCTCATATTTCTATATGTTTGATGGATATCTTAGATGTTGAATTCATATGATTTTGACACTTTGGAAATTGCATGCATTACCAAGTAATATTCTTTTGCATTGCAATTTACCTTGTTCATCACTATACTCAATAGTCATATCTTTAAAAGTGATGAATATCTATTTATGATGCTTGATGGAATTTTGTGTTTGTCACATCCTTGCTTTTAATCATGTTGTCATATTCAATTGGTTTCATTTGGTATAACTTTCCATTTATTTCATATCCAATTGATATCTTATCTTGTGTATGTGATAGACCTTGTGTACATTGGATTGAACTTGATAGTAATATGTTTACATTCCATGTCACATTCCATTAGCATCATAATTTTCATTTTGCCACCTCACTTGCTCATATAGGTAAATCTCATGACCACCATGTTTATGTGTTCATAATATTGGTTGGTTAATTGTTGAGGTTGGCTTCATGCTTGAAATTCATTTCACTCTTTTTGCACATTAATAGTCATATTTATTGATTGAATGAAACGATTTCAAAGCTTACATAGCATATGATTTTCATAGTTAAATTGATTGATGCTATGTTTAATAATCCCCATTTCATCATGGATAGCTCTAATTTGGATTTTTCCTAATAGTCATATTTTTAAATCCATTTTAGAGTGATTGTTTCAATAGACTTATCTTTGAATCTCAATTGATATCCTTTGTTTTTCCAATTGGTATCCATGATTGCTTTTCTCATTGACCTAGCTCTCTTTTGGTAATTTGATCATTTTGTGCTTTCTAGTTAAACGAATCTAATCCTTTCCTTGAAGTTGACCCTCAATTGGTTAAACCATCTTCTTCTTGAACCAAAAAGTTATATCTTTGTCAAAAGTTTGACAAAAGGAGAGAATGGATTGAGGGGGAGTGTAATCCTTCATAGGAAGTATTAGTTTTGATCAAATTGACCCTTGGATAGGCTTTGAACCCTTAGAGGTTTCATCCATACATGATAACCTGTTATGAATTTCATTTTTGATTTCTTTTGTTAACAGGTGCTACTAAAGGTATTTTCCTTGTTTCATGTGTGTAGGTACCTTTGCAATTTAATGTCAAAGGGGGAGAGAGCATTCAAGTTCTCTAAAGGGTGAAGAGAAAGTCCAAGCTTCCTAAGGGGAGAGATGTGTATGATCTTCTACAGGGAGAGAGAGGCATGGTCAAAGGGGGAGAGCAAATAGAAGAAAGAAAGCTTGGGAGCTAAAGAAGATGCTTGGCCATAGAGAGGAAGATGAAAAGAAAGCTTGAAGAATGATCAAGCTCCAAGCATCAAGAAGATTGAAGAAAAGAGCCCAAGAGCCCAAGCTAAGAGGAGGAGCATCCAAGAAGATTTCAAGACTTGTCCAGCTTAGGGGGAGCTGAAGACTTAGTGTGTAATTTCAATGATGAGTAAGTTGCCATCAAATTGCAAAGGGGAAGATTGTTAGGGATTTTGTTTTTGCAATTTGATGGATGCATTTTCACTTTAGCATCATTTGAATTTTCACACATGCATTGTTTTAGAAAATCTTGAAATCTGGTTTTATACATGCATTGGATTTTAGACTTGTAGAATTAATGATTTATGCATGTTTTGTTTTTAAACTTGGATGCATTTGTTTTAGAATCCAAACTCTTTTGAAAACCTAATTCTTTGTGCATTACTTTTGAGAAATCAAATTGAGGATTTAGGTTTGTGCCTTGCATACATTCTTCATTTTCAGAATCATTTTTTGTATGCATTTAAATGTAAAAAGAGTTTTATCAAATCAACCAAGCCTTTGGTTTTTAAAGTTTCGAATCATTTTAGTCTTTTTGTGTTTCATGTTTTTAAACATCTTAGATTGATTTAAAGCATGTTTCCAAGCTTGGTTTAGTGGCCCAAAAATCCCCTCCAAGAAAAACCTTCAAATATGCAAAATTTGGGATCTTTTGGTCCTAGGGGGCCGGCCTGCCTGTGTGGCCGGTCGATCGGGAACACTACAGGCAGACAGGGCCCTGGAGCACCAACGGTCATATTTCTGACCGTTGTGTGTACCCGGTCGACTGAGACCTGTTTCCAGGTCGACCGGGGACTAGCCGTTGGACTGTTTTCTTGTATAAAGTCCATTCATTTCCCATCTTTCGAGAGGCTTGATACATGAACTTTTGAGACCATTTTGGAGCCAAAGAAAGGGGAAGAAGTTGGAAAGGCTAGAGGGCTTTTTGGAAATCAAATGCTTGAGTTTTAAAAAGGTAGATCTTACTTGTCATTTTGATTTCCATTAAAATTAGAATCAATGCATGTTTAAATATTTGTATTTTCTTTTATACATGATTTCTAGTTTTTAAAGAGTTGTTTTGAAAACTCATTATCATCTTTGGAATATTAAGAATGGTTTGCAAACTCTCTTGACTAATTCACATGCTCTTAGACTTTAAATATTCATACAACTTGTTTAGTTCATTTCTTCAAAGTTGTTTGAATCTTTTATGTGATTAGTTTTATCTTCAATCATCCTTTTCTAAGCTTTGATTTTAAAATGCATCAAGCATTCATTTAGGAGCTTCATTGTAGAAATTGATTGAAGTAAAGCATTATTACACTTGTGCACACACTTTAGTTTCTTTAGTGTATGTTTGTAATTTGAATTACACTTTCACATCAGCCTTTTTAGAGGCATTTTATTTGAGCTTAAAATGTATCTCTTAGAGTGTTCTTGAATAGACACCTTCTTAGAGAAAAATCTTCTTTTGTAAAGGTTATTGCGTAGCCTTAGAAAAGCACTTTGTAAAGGTTATTGCTTAGCCTTGAAAAGCATCTTGTGAAGGTTGTTGTTGAGCCTAAGAAAAACAACATTGTAAATGTTATTGCTTAGCCTAGTAAAAAGCATAATTAGTGGAAATCCGGTGGGGTGATTGGATCACAAGCCGGTAGTGGACGTAGGCATTGAGGCCGAACCACTATAAACCTTTGTGTTGTGGTGCTTGCTTTTGTGGTGATTGTTTATATTAGCTTCCGCATAATGTTTGATTAATCATCACATGTGACTAGTTTAACTTAAAGAATTAAAATTGGTATAAATTGGTCATAGTTGTAGCACACCCTATTCACCCCCCCCCCCCTCTGGGGTTAGGATCCCGGACTTTCATTGTCGACATCTGCCGTAACAACATGAGAGCGAGGATCCGCTCCATGATTATCGGCAACAAATCAAAGAATCTGGGAGAACTCCTAGAAGCTTCCTTGGAGGCTAAAATGGTGATCAAAGACCTCAACAGTCAGCAATCATCAAAGAAAGAGTCAACCACCATTACGACATCAAACCCAAAGAAAAAGGAGGTTCTTAATGTGTAAACCAAGTCAGCTCCTCAGCAGCCAAAGAAAGCTGAAAACAAAGCTGCAGGTAAGAAACCTGAACTCTCTGATGCCTTCAGAGAACGAGTAGAGAAAAAAATACCCGTTCGATGAAGATGTTGAAGAAATTTTCGAGGTTCTTGTAGCAAATGGAAAACTCACTCTGCCTAAGCCCAAAAGACCGGGAGATGTTGGCAAAACCAATGATCCTCGGTATTGTCCATACCATCAGATGATCTCGCATCCTCTCAATCAATGCTTTGTTGTGAGAGAAAAGATCAACGAAATGTGGAAAAATGGAATCATCACCTTTGACAAAAACTATGGGCCTGCCTCCGTCAACATGGTGTCGTATGGACAAACTTCAAAATCACCAAAGGAGAAGAACACTACTTCCTTCAAGGTGATAAAAATGACCCAAACGTCCCAACAGTTGGTTCCTTATCCAACATCAGATGGACAACCTATATGGGTGCATCCCGATCTCTTAGAAGATGAAAATTGGGAGATCATCAAAACAAAGCCCACCGCTCGATAGCGAAGGCAAGCCAAGAGACAACTCCACAAGCTCAACCAGCAGGAGAAAGCTCAACCAAAACAAGAAGTCCTGGAAAAGGCAGAAACCTCTTCCACTGCTTCGCTGGGGGCAACGGAAGAACCCAAGGCTTCCAAGGTGGAAAGAAAATTCACCCTTGGTGATTTCATGCCACCTCAATTAAGAAATGAAACTGTGCTGGGGGCATCATACTCTTGCAATTCGGTAATTGGATTCTCCATGGATGGATACGAGTCCAGTGATACCGCCAGTGACACCGATGAGTGGGAGGAATCCCTTGAAACAGGAGAAAACCTCTCCGATGAAGAATGGGTTCCCGAATCTCACCTCATGCCGGTAATCTGGTATAACCCATATGGGCAACAAGGATCCTGGTCCGATGATGAAGGAGACCAAGAGCTTGTTCAAGAAAATGCTGTTGATTCAGCACCCGTCAACGCTCCAGCGGAACTCAATCATGTTGAACCACAATGAGCGGACGAAGAAGAAGATTTGGCTCCCATGCCTGATCTTGAAGAGTATGTGCGGCTCTTGTAGCGCCTTGCCTTAGAACAAGAGCAAGATCTTCGCGATCAAAATCTGGAACAAGAAGTCCCTGAAAATCAACAAATGCCTCCTCCCTCAACTCCTGAAAATGGAGAAAATTGTTGGATAGATGATCCTCTCACATCCGACAATGAGTCCAATTCCCAACAGTCCACTCTTGGGGAATCTCCTATCAGGGCAACGTACAATGCGATAGCTTAAGATGATAATGCCTCCGAAGCATCATCTACTGGAGACACGTACTCACCGGCTACATCTGATAGTATATCTTTCGGAGCTACGTTTTCTCGGGTGACTTCCACTGAGATAACATCTTCTCAGCCTTCGTCCCCTGAAACCGTGACGTCGCAACTCACAGCTCTTTCGACCGATCATCCTGAAGAAACTTCCGCCGGAGAAGACCTGGTCAGTTGGTCCCAGATACCTTTTTTTTTTTTTTTTGCTAAAAGGTAATTTGAATTAAAAGAGAAAGAGAAAGGAGACAGGGCCAATTAGCCCAGAAGAGAGGGAGCTCAAAGAGCTACAACAGAGAAGAAGGAAACCAAAATAAAAGAAACAAACAAAAGCCAAGAAAACACTGTCCCAGATACCTGATCTCATAGGAGATGTCTGGACTGACAAATTACTCAATGAAGGAGAAAAGTTGCTGGATGCTGTTCAGGACTTGTTCCCGGAAAATGCTCCATGTAACGCAATCACTGGGAATGGTGACTCTGCTGTAGAGACATCTTCAGTAAATGAGAAGGATCAACCTTTGGCTCCCAAGGACGATCTTTCAAATGAAGACCCTTCTCAAGAAGCTCTTGAAGTTGGTAGAGGTACCCGTTCTGGCCGGGATTACCACAAGAACTACAACCAACCTTCTTCTTCTTCTTATGTAAATCCTTCGGGAACACAAAATGTAAACGCCCCAAGTGGCAACAATAATGAACATGCAGGCCCGAAGGAGACTTTCAAGTACGACTTGATTGAGCACTTCAAACACATACCTGCACGACTCCACATCCTGGACTTATTACGAATGTCTCCACAAACTCGTGATAGTCTCATTTCAGAACTGCAAAGGCTGAAAGCGGATGTCAACAAACATGCCCCACAAGTCCTACAAATTGAAATGGACTATAGGGTCAAAAAAATCAAATACTCCCTCAAGGGGAGAAAAGAAGAAAACTGAAGGATCAGGCATTGAATGCCTCTTGGTACAGAAAGCAGCAAGTACAACCATCGCCTTCAGTAAGGATGACCTCCTATTAGGCGAGACAAAGCAAAACTGACCCCTGTACTTCACCCAGGGTCTGCGCTAAACCTCATCTCTACTTTGGCACTTGAAGAGCTGGGCATCCCACCTAGCAAGCTGAGTCACACGTCTGTATCCATTTTTGGGCACGATGGGAGCGCTCAAAGGCCTATCTGGAAAATCAAGTTCAAGTTGCAAATCGGTGATCTTATCTCTGAAGTCACTATGTATGCAATAAGAACCCCTTCATGCTACAACATCCTTCTTGGACGCCCCTGGATACACGAGAATGGTGTCGTCCCTTCAACTCTACATCAATGCATCAAGTTCGTTGGTAACGACGGCTTGATACATCGAGTGTTTGCAGACAAAAATCCCTTCAAAGGCAAAGAAGTCCATTTTGCAGATGCCCAGATGTACAAGGATGAAAAAGAAGAAAAGGAGGAAGAAACAACACCCTTCGCCGAAAATCTCCAGAAAGATAAAGGCAAGGCTCCTCAGCGATCATCAGAAGAAAACAAACCTTCCTATGGATCTGAAGAGAGAAGTCCATCTCTTTTCATTGTTTCTCTTAAATCTTCCAAGCCTTTGGTCATAACGACCAAAGCAAAGAAGACAAAACACAAGTCTGGGGGCAAGTTTGTCGTCTCCTTCGTGTCTATAATGCAAGACACGGATTTGGAGCCAGAGCCAGAAGATGACACTCGACAAGTTCAGCCTGCTCTACCTCCAATAGAGACACCTGCTGACGTAGAAGATCATACGTCTGCTTCCTTTGTTGTTCCGGCAACATCAGCAGAAGAGAAGCCAATCTTCTTCCACAGATCAGAAACTTCTTCATCAAATTCTATGCTTGAACCTTTCTAAAATGAAGGTATGCCTCAACTATTTCTATATAGTCCTATGGCACAAGCTATTATGAAGAAAATGGGTTATGACACTCAAAATCCAGCCGGTCTAGGACAAGGTCGCGGTATTCTCACACCATTGGAGCCCGCCTTGACCAAAAGTCAACTGGAAGATTGGGGACTCTACGGTCATGTAGAAAAATCTTCACATGGGTTGGAGTATGATCCCGACGCTCCCATGAGACAGTTGACACAAATGCTGAGGAGTCGATTTGCCGACCAAGCCTTAACATCTCATGTCTTCGAAGACATCAGTCTCCCTAGATATCTCTTTGAAGAGTCACCCATCAAGGATCCGGGAAGCTTTATAGATCGGTATGATTTTTCTGATGATGAAGAGGAATTATCCGGTGATAAAGACATGTGGCATTCTAACCCAGAAGAACCATTGTCTCCAAAAGAAGTACTCTACTTCGACCCAGTTTCAACAGGTGATTGGGATCACCTCATAGCAAGCCTTGAGAAGATCACCGATCCTGAAGACCCATGGTCAGAAACAAAGCCTTGGCCTGAAAATCCTCTTGAAACTCCAGAAGGTTTCGTTGAGTTGGAAGCCTCTGAAAATATTGTGGAGAAACCACCTTCGAACCTTCCAACAAAAAATCCTGTTCAAAAGATAGACTTGGGAACACCAGATAACCCACGTCCTGTATTCATGCAAGAATATAAAGGATGATGAGTTACCCGAGTACATCTCTTTTCTGCGTGAGTTCGTTGATTGTTTTGTATGGTCGTATGCTGAAATGCCTGGCTTAGATCCCAAAATAGCAGTCCACAAACGCAATCTGCAAAAAGATATCAAGCCTGTCAAACAAGGCCAAAGAAGATTCCGTCCTGATGTGATGAACAAAATTGAACAGGAAGTTTAAAAACTCAAAAGCGTCGGCTTCATCCATGAGGAACAACATCCTGAATGGTTGGCCAACAGCGTCCCCGTGACAAAGAAAAATGGGCAGATCAGGGTCTGTATTGATTATAGAGACCTAAATGGCGCTTGCCCCAAAGATGAGTTCCCGCTCCCCATACCAGAGGTGATGATTGACAACACCTGTGGGTTTGAGTGAATGACATTCATGGATGGATTCTCTGGCTACAATCAGATAAAGATGCATCCTGAAGATGAAAAATACACATCATTTCAGACCCCATTTAGCGTGTATTGCTACACTGTCATGCCATTTGGTCTAAAAAATGCTGGTGCAACATATCAGAGGGCTATGATGAAGATATTCTAAGATATGCAGCACAAGACGATCGAATGTTATGTTGATGACCTCGCCGTCAAAAGCAAAAGGAAAAAGGACCATCTCAAAGATCTTCGAGAAGTCTTCCTCCGACTTCGCAAGCACAAATTGCGGATGAATCCACTAAAATGCTTCTTCGGTGTCTCATCGGGTAAGTTTCTCATATTCATAGTTCGGATAGGCGGGATAGAACTTGACCCCATCAAAGTCAAGGCTATCCTAGAAATGCCATCTCCAAAAACCCTAAGACAACTAAAAGGGCTTCAAGGGAGGTTGGCATACATCCGACGGTTCATCTCTAATCTGTCAGGGAAATGCTGTCCCTTTTCCCGCCTAATGGAGAAAGGTGTGAACTTTGTTTGGGATGTTGAATGTGAAGCGGCATTTCAACACATCAAGTCATACCTGACCAACCTCCAGTGCTGGCTACCCCTACCGTTGGAAAACCATTCATCTTGTACACAAGAGCTCTCGACCATTCCTTGGGCGCCTTGCTGGCACAAGAGAATGACGAGGGAAAAGAAGTTGCTCTATACTACCTCAACCGTATGATGGTAGGTGCGAAGCATCGCTACTCTCCAGTCGAGAAAGAATGCCTTGCAGTGATGTTCGCCGTACAAAAGTTGCGTCACTATCTGTTGTCGAACACGGTATACCTGATTTCGAGGATCAACCACTTAAAGGTCCTTGTTATAAAAGCAGGTTCCCTCAATGCCTGGCTGGTAAAATGGTCCATCCTCCTATCACAATTTGATATCAGGTATGTACCACAAAAGGCAATCAAAGGTCAAGCCCTAGCGGATTTCCTCGCAGAGCATCCGTTGCCTAAAGATTCCCCACTCAGGGATGATCTCTCAGACGAAACTGTATGCAACGTGGAGACTTCCTCACCAAATACCTCCTGGGACATGTACTTTGACGGTGCAACCAGGACAAATGAAAAAAGAAAGCTGATTTCGGGAGTTCGCATCCTCTTTGTTAGCCCCGATAAGCACATGATTTCACATGCTTTTTCACTACTGGAACCATGCTCAAACAATGCAGCTGAGTACCAAGCCCTGATCTCGGGATTGGAACTAGCCCTCGAATCCGGCATCACCATGCTGGAAGTCTTTGGAGACTCTCAACTGATTGTCAACCAGATGAATCAGAAATTCGAAGTCAGGAAGCCAGATCTATTGCCTTCCTACAACAAGGCGCAATCGCTTCGCCAAAGGTTTGATATCTGTCACATCACCCACATCCTCAGAGGTGAGAACATCCATGCAGATGCCATAGCCGGACTTACCGCATCCGGGGCGATCCAAGAAGGGGAAAGCATGCAAATTACAGTGTGTCAAAGAAGGATTCTCCCTCCTCTTAACACATACCAAGTAGTTGTTGAATACCATCAATTGGCCGGAAGTCGGATCTCTATCCTTAAACCTCCAATCGGCGAATGGAGAGATCTGTTCATTGATTACACCTTGTTCGGAATCCTCCCTGAAGATCCAAAAGAACGGGTAAGCGTTCAAAGACGAGCCCCAAACTTTCATTTGGATATACCTTCGAAAATGCTTTGCAGAAAATCCTTCGATGGAGTACTTTTGCGCTGCTTGTCACAACAAGAGGTCGAGGAAACGCTCAAAGAAGTTCATGCTGGTCTTTGTGGAGTCCATCAGGCTAGGCCCAAGCTGTACGATCAGATAAAAAGGCTAGGATATTATTGGCCTACCATGGTAGCTGACGCAATGCAATTTGCTAAACGCTGCCGCCAATGCCAAGTTCATGGAGACTATGTCCACATGCCTCCAGACTGGCTACACCCCACAGCAGTCTCATAGCCATTCGAAGCTTCGGGTATGGACATCATAGGTCCTATCTCTCCCCCGTCAAGCAAAGGCCATCGCTTCATCTTCGCTGCTACGGATTATTTCTCCAAGTGGTCAGAAGCATTTGAGCTCAGCGAAATGAAGACCTCATCAGTCCTTCAATTCTTGTGCATCAGCATTATTTGTCACTTCGGCATACCTAAAAGATTTGTCCATGATAACGGACCGCAATTTCGGGATCACCGACTCTACAGGTTTTGCGACAAATACAAAATCTGGAGTTGTCCTTTGACTCCGTACAATCCGGCAGTGAACGGACTAGCAGAACCCTTCAACAAGACACTCTGCAAAATTCTCTAGAAAATGGTCTCTCGTCACAAAAGAGACTGGGGAGACAAACTACCAGAAGTTTTGTGGGCTTATCGAACCACCGTTCAAGGACCAACCCATAGCACACCATTCTTTTTGGACTATGGATGCGAAGCTGTTGTCCCTTTGGAAATACAAATTCCTTCCTTAAAGGTAACTTCGCAAAATGACATGACGCAAGAAAGCAATGTCAAACTGAGACTCCAAGAACTGGACAATCTCGACGAAAGACGCTAGAAGCCTTTCAAAGCATTGAGTTGTACCAAGCACGCATGGAGGGATCTTTCGACAAAAGGGTCCGGCAACGCGCCTACAAAAAGGGCGACTTGGTTCTTGCGGTGAAAAGGCCAATGGTTTTTTCTCACAAATCCAAAGGCAAACTTGAACCAAAATGGGAGGGACCCTTCGTCATCGACAAAGCCTTCTCCAACGGCGCATACACATTTCTAAATATGGAAGGCAACAGTGTATGCTGCCCATCAATGGCAAGTTCTTGAAACGGTACTACCCTTGAAGACTTCCGTCACTGGGTTAGAGCAGTGCCTTGACGGCCAAAGCCTATTCTCAGGTACTTGCTCGTCAAACCCGTCTTTTTTAGATTTTTCATCCTTATGTTGAGATTTCTAAAAATTCAAAACAGTGCTTATTTTCATAGTTTCATTGTTAAAAAAAAAAATCCAAAAATCCAAGTTTAGGAGCCTCTTCCTAGACTTGACCAAATTTTCGATCCTTGAACCCAAAATTCATGGTTTGAAACAAAATCAGGACTCAAGAATTTCCACCCTAGTCCACCCTGACTTTTACAACAAAAAACGGTTTTAAGTCAAAATTTACGACCCTCATGTCTTTAAACAAAAAAAGGTTTTATAGAAACCGCGGGGAGGCGATGTTCAGTCGATACTCGCAAAACCCAAAAATCGGAAGGATGCGAACCTCATTAGATACTTCCAAAATTTCATAATCGCAGGGAAGCGACACTTTGTCGATACTTGTAAAATTTCAAAAATTGTGAAGACGCAACATTCCAGTTGATATCCACAAACCCAAAATTCAAACAAAAACCGAGGTCCAAAAAAAAGGGGAGGACCTCAAAATTTCAAATCCGTGGGGAAGCGACATTCTATCGATACCCACAAAACCAAATTTTTGAAAAAAGCAAGGAAGTGACGCTTAGTCGATACATGTGCGCCCAAATCCGCAAGGAGGCGACATTCCATCGGTACTCGCATCCGAATGAGCAAGGAGGTGACTTTTAGTCGATACTTGCATTTTTGAAAACCAAAAACTCGGCTAAAAATGCCAAAAACCCGACTATAAACGCCACAAAACTCGGCTATAAATGCCAAAAACCCGGCTATAAACGCTACAAAACTTGGCTATAAATGCCAAAAACCCGGTTATAAACGCCACAAAATCGGCTATAAATTCCAAAAACCCGGATCTCATGCCAAAAATCAGCCATCGATGCCAAAAACCCGACTATAAATGCCAAAAACTCGGCTATCAATGCCAAAAATCGGCTATAAATGCCACAAAACCTGGCTTTCACGCCAACAAAACAAAACCTGGTTTTCAAAAAAAATAATCGGCTCTCATGCCAAAAATCGGCTATAAACGCCTCAAACTCGGCTATAAACGCCACAAAATCGGTTATAAACGCCACAAAATTTTGACTTCCATGCCAAAAACAAATTTCGGCTTCTACACCAACAAAAAACAAATCCCGGCTATCAATGCCACAAACAAATTTTGGCTCCCATGCCACAAACAAAACCAGCTTCCATGCCATCCCAAATTTTGGCTTTTACGCCTCAAAACTCCGGCTCCCATGCCGACCCAAATTTTGGCTTCCATGCCATCTCAAAATTCGGCTTTCACGCCAAAACAACCATTTGATAAAAGGTTTTTCACAAAATGACAAACTTTTGATCAAATTTCCAAACAAATATTCCCATTTCACTATTGCTTGAATTTATCACAAAAGAATTTGAGTGAAAGGAGGGAATACAAAAAAAAGAAGTGCTGAAAAAAATGTCCACAAGCACTACAAAAGAAATAGTACAAAAAATATATATATGTGTGTATACACGGGTACCAAAGAAAAAGAAGAAAAAAAGGGTTTGTTACAAAAGTCAAGAGCTCACATGGTTTTCAACCAATGGCTCAACTACTCAAGCAGACTCTTGGCCTTAGCCTCTAAAGCTTCCAGGCCACGCTTCTTCAAGATCTTCCCATAGAATGCTGCACAACCCCGCGATCGGTCTGCAGCATGGGGAAGCTCTTCCCAAAGAATCTGTCATTGCTCGTACTCTTGAGTCTTCCTCCGAAGATTGCTCTCAGCTTCCTTGACTTGGCGAATCAGAGGCCCTTCTCTGGCATGAGCTTTCACAATGGTAACCCATTTCGCAGCAGATTGTTCCTCCAATAGCTCAAGACGCTACCTGGTCTCAACGACCTCCCCATTAATACGACGCAGATCCTCTGTCAGCCCGATGATAACCAACTCGATAACGTTCCTCTCCCGAACGAATTGCTTCCGAGTTCGTGAGATCTCGTCCAGCTCTAACTTGACCTCGCCAGAAGGCTAAAAAAACATCTCATTGAAGAAGTCACCACTCGGGAAGCTCTGGTTTCATTCCACTTGCTCCCTAAATCTCTGACTTCATCAACGAAATCCTTCGCATCTGCAATGTCCAGGCCGACTTCTTCGCTATCAGCAAGGATGTCCTGTACGTGCTTGATCATGCCAAAGCCAGCTTCTAAAAGGCCAGAAGAAAGAGTCTCGATCCACGAGCTCAAAACGCTCTTCAGTACTTTCTTCGCATACTCAAGAGATGGCCCGGACGAAGGCTCGCCCCTCTCCATCGGTCGACCGCCTGTGTCATGTCCTGCTAGAGGAGTGATCATTAAACTCTTTCTAACCAGAGACACTGGCAACGGAATCTACTCTGCCGCATTAAAACTGGAAGAAGAAGTCCCTACTTCTGGTTCAACTCCAGGCATCCCCTGCTCTGGCACTGAGAAAGACGGAGGAACTTCTTCTGTCACCTCACAGTCTGCCAGCAAAACAAAACAAAAAAGGTATGAATTTGATACTATTGAAAAAATCAATATCATCAGGGTTATTGCTTCAAATACCTTCTTCGACGATTGGCGGAATACTCTCTGCCTCCATGAGTTCATCCGAAACGTCGTCAAAAGCAGCGTCCATGGATGGCTCAAAATAGTCGGAATCCTGTGGCAGGTCAGCTGAAAAGAAAACAAGCAACATGTTAGCAGATGACAGCACAGACAAAAAAAAAACAAAGGAGTCATACCAGGTGAAGATTCTGGAATCACTCCAGAGTCCCTCAGTTCTTCTTCGGATGTTGCAACTGGATCCGTCACTGCCTCATCAGTTGGAACCTCAGGCATCACCAAGTCCTCATCTTCTGCTGAAAAAGGGAGAGAAGGCAAATCAGAACAAGAAAATCTAAAACAAAGAAATGGAAAGAGAAAGAGAGGAATCATACCTGCATCAACGGTTTCCTCCTCTCGACTCCTCTTTTCCGGAGGTTCATCAGCATCCCCTGACATTTCTTCAGCAGTGGCGAGGGGGACTTCCAAATCATGGGAGTCATCATGTCGTCTCTTGTTGCGGCGCTGTCCTCACTTCCTCTTGCTTCTATGGGAAGGTTTACTTGAAGTACCCGCCCCACTATCAGAGTCAGGAGCTTCGCTTGATTTTTCACCGGACGGTATGCTCTTTTCGGTAGATCCCATGGAGGCCTTTGTTAATTCCGCTTGCATCCAAGCATCGATCTCGGCTTCCTCTTCTTCGAGCTGATCCAAGACCTCACTAGGTGTCTATTGTACAACTCCTGGTCTGATGATGTCCTGCTCATTGAGAAAGTCAATCTTGTGCTTTTCTCCGGAAAGGAAAGCCAGAACTTCCTCTCGACGGACTCCATCTAATCTGCCGAGACCCTTCCCAGGAGATTGCTTGACATCAAGCTCCTTCTTGGAAAGCCCCCGGTACACTAAAAAGCTTTCCACAAACCATTTCGTGGAAGCTAGCAGTTCGGAAAGTGGGCAACTCAGGATAGGAAATCATGACGGTAGTGTCCTCCGCACTGGAAAAGGCCCATGCATTCCTCCCATCCTGTAAACCTCCAAAGCATTTCACCATGCTCGAAGGCGCTCCAACTGCAGTGTAAAACACAAGGGAACATACGGCTGGATATCAATAAAAAGATGTCTTCGGTACACCATTGCACCAACACGTATGTTAAAAAGTCATCCCTTTTCTGCATTGGTCAAGGAGTAGTGTCTTCCTGACCCCGCCCTGGTGGAATCACGGGAGGCTCCAAAATCAAAAGCCTTCTTCTGTAAACCTGGAGAAAGCTTCACTGAAGATTGCCCGATCTCGACGTCCCTGAACCGTCGGACCTCAAACGGGCAGATAAAAGAGATTCGGAAACGGTTGTACCTCTAGCCAACCGAATCATGAAAGGGTCATCATCCTGCAGTTAGGTACACAAGTAGGAGTAAAGGGCTAGCACCAAAGCCAACCGCTCTTCAAACGCCATCTGATAAGTCGGAGAAATACAATGCGGCCTGATGTGTGTTCCATCTCCTCCAGCAAAAACAGCCTCACCCAACCAATAAGTGAGGTAAACAGCAAGATCTCTTCACAGTCCAATGTCAGGACAAATGGCGTCTGTACTCTCGAAGAACTTCTTCAAGTCATCTCGGATAACGGAGATCTTCTTTGAACCTGGGTTCTTGGCCCTAGAATCTTGGGCCATACCATCAGAAAACTCTCCGCCGTCAAAGAAGTTGGAACTACAATTCTTCCAAATGCTACACCGGACTTTCCTGCCCTCCTTCTCCTTCAAAAAATCATAGAAGGCGACAAGCTGGAAGTACAGGAGCTTGAACTCCTCAGACTGCTCCTCAAGAACGTTGTCGATAGGCATAAACTCCTCATAGAGTTTACCAAGGATAGGCAGTCCGGTGATGACGCTTAGTTCCTTCAAGGTAAAACCAATATCACCATTCGTTACAATGAAGGTGTTGGTTTGTGGAAGGAATGACTCTAGCATGGTCATAAAGGCCTCATCGGAGAAAACCACGGTCTTCCGAAAAGCGCGAACCCCGTCAAAGATCCCGGCCTCCCTCAAAATGGCTCCACCAACCTGCAGGGTGTGATCAGTCCATGATTCTCAGCTCGAATCAGCACTGAAACGGCCATGAAGTCGAAAAGGCTTCACCCAACTGCTGCCGTCACCCAGAAAAATGCCTAGGCCAACCGGTCTCAAATTGACCGACGGATGGTCAGAACCTTGGTAGCCACTGGAAGGCATCAACATGTCCATACGGACAGGCGACTTCTCCGCATATCCGGAAGGACCGCCAATAAAAACCCCGGTCTTTATCACATTGGTCCTCTTCACCCAGCTTGGAGGATCCTCCCTCTTGGGGCACGTGGGAGAAAGACTCATGATCGAGACAATCCAATCAAAGGTCGACCGGGTAGAAATAGTTCTCTCCTCACCATCAGCTGTGTAAGAGAACTGAAAAAACTTCTTTGGTACGTCAAGTCGTCAGGGACTGCATCGCCAAAGAAGAAGGTAGGCTTGGGCACAATGCTCTGATCATCCATGACCCAAGGACAGTTGCTTACCATAACTCTGTAGAACTCCTCATCCTTGAGAACGATTAATCGATGTCTCATCCCATCGCGGTTGAGGGAGTCACTGAATGTCCACGAGGATCCTAACCCTAGAGGGGGGGGGGTGAATAGGGTGTGCTACAACTATGACCAATTTACACCAATTTTAATTTCTTTAAAACAAACTAGTCACATGTGATGATAAATCAATCAATATGCGGAAGCTAAAACAAAAACAATCACCACATAGCAATCACCACAACACAATATTTATAGTGGTTCGGCCAACGTGCCTACATCCACTACCGGCTTGTGAATTCAACACCCCACCGGATTTCCACTATTTATGCTTTTTCAAAGGCTAAGCAATAACCTATACAATGTTGCTTTTCAAGGCTAAACAACAACCTTTCAATGTGCTTTTCTAGGCTAAGCAATAACCTTTACAAAATGCTTTTCTTAGGCTAAGCAATAACCTTACAAGATGCTTTTCTTAGGCTAAGCAATAACCTTTACAAATATAGATTTCTCTAAGAAGGTGTCTTTCCAAAAGATCACTCTAAGAGATTACAATTTAAGCTCAAATAAATTTGCCTCTAAATAGGCGGATATGAAAGTTTAAAACTAACTCACACAAACACTCTATGAATGCAAAAGTGTATGCTCATGATGTGTGTGTGTGATGACTTCAATCAAGTTTAAAAAGAAGGCTTATTCAAATGTATGCTCAAAGCATTTCAAAGTTCAAAGCTCATGAAAGATTTGATTGAAGTTTAATGCAAATCACATGTATGTTTAATAACTTGTTAATGATATAAAAATCAAAGAATCACAAGTTGTATGAAAAAGACTAACTTAGAACATGTGATGCATGTGCAATGTTGTTTTCAAAGACAAATAGATTTAACTAAAGTTCAAATGAATGAAAACAACAAATTAGGTCTCAACCAAGAAAATGAATCATGCCATAAAAGGAAATCAAAGATTTATACTAAGCATGATTAAGAAGGTTTTAGAAACTACTTGGATTGAAACCAAAATGAAGAATCCAATCTTAATTAGATCAAAGATTAGGAGAAGAATGGATTCAACACATCATAGTTATCATGTACAAAATCATTTACCAATAGCTTAAGTAAAACATGAAAACTATGATTAACAAAGGTAGAGCTTACTTGGTGGTTTAACTCTTAATCCAAGCTTTAGCTCTCCTAATCACCTCCTAGCCTTTCCAACTTCATCCCCTTTCAATGGCTCCAAAATGCTCTCAAAAGTTCATGTATCAAGCCTTGAAAAAGGTTGGAAATGAATGGACTTTATAGCCAAAAAGTTGCCAACGGCTAGTCCTCGGTCGACCGGCAAAGAGGTCTCGGTCGACCGGGAAGGCATAACGGGCAGATTTCTGACCGTTGGAGGTTTCAGTTCAGAAACTGAAAAACTGACTCCCAGTTGTCTCGGTCGACCGAGATGCAGGTCTCGGTCGACCGAGACACCTGTAAAAAGTCAGCCCAGATTTTTCATAAAAAATGGAAACTTGAGGCTTTTAAGGGCAACTCTTTGGGGGGATTTTTGGCCCACTAAACCAAGCTTGGTAACATGTTTTAAGGCATTCTAAGATGTTTAAAAACATGAAATACACAAAGCCTAAAAAGATTCAAAAGATTAAAATCAAAGGCAAGCTTGTTTAGTAAAAACTCTTTTCAAATCAAATTGCATACAAAACTGATTCTAAAGGTGCTGAATGTATGCAAAGCTCAAACCTAAATTCACAAGATGATTTTCCAAATCTAATGCACAAGGAATTTTGTTTTCAAAAGAGTTTTGGGTTCTAAAACCAATGCATCCAAGTTTATGACCAAAACATGCATAAACCACAAACTTTTCCAAATCTAAAAACCAATGCATGTATAACACTAGATTTCAAGATATTTTAAATCAATGCATGTGTGTGAATTCAAATGATGCCAATATGCAAATGCATCCATCAAATTCTAATTACAAAAACCCTAACAATCTCCCCCTTTGCAATTTGATGGCAACTTACTCATCATTGACATTTCACACTAAGTCTTCAGCTCCCCCTCAGCTGAACATGTCTTGAAATCTTCTTGGATGCTTCTCCTCTTAGCTTGGGCTCTTGGGGTCTTTTCTTCAATCTTCTTGATGCTTGGAGCTTGATCATTCTTCAAGCTTTCTTTTCATCTTCCTCTCTTTGACCAAGCATCTTCTTTAGCTCCAAGCTTTCTTTCTTCTATTTGCTCTCCCCCTTTGACCATGCCTCTCTCTCTTGAGAACTTGAAAGCTTTCTCCCCCTTTGATGGATAGGAGATCTTCGAGTACTTGAACTCTCGAACTCTCTCCCCCTTTAAAGAGAAGGAGATCTTTGAGTCACACTTGAACTCTCTCTCCCCCTTTGACATTAAATTGCAAAGGTACCTACACACATGAGACAAGGAAAATACCTTTAGTAGCACCTGTTAACAAATGAAATCGAAAATGAAATTCATAACAGGCTATCATGTATGGAAGTTAGCTCTAAGGGCTCAAAGGCAATCCAATGGTGAATTTGATCAAAACTAATACTTCCTATGAAGATTTACACTCCCCCTCAATCCATTCTCTTCTTTTGTCAAGCTATTGACAAGATATGACTATTAGATGCAAGAAGGAGATGGTTTAACCAAATGAGGGTCAACTTCAAGGAAAGAATTAGATTCATTTAACTAAAAGGCTCATATGATCAAATTACCAAAAGAGAGCAAGGTCATTAACGATCATGGATACCAATTGAAATAAACATATCAATTGAGATTAAAGGATGTGACTATAAACTCAATCACTCTAAAATGGATGTAAGAATATACCTATTAGGAAGAATCCAAATTAGAGCTATCCATGATGCAATGGGGTTTACTCAAACATAGCATCAAACAATATAACTTATGAAAATCATATGCTATGTAAGATTTTGAAAATCATTTCATTCAATCAATAAATATGACTTATTAAAGTGCAAAATGAGTGAAATGAAATTCAAACATGAAGCCAACCTCAACTAATAACCAACCAATATTATGAACACATAAACATGGTGGTCATGAGATATACCTATATGAACAAAGGAGGTGGCAACATGAACATTATGATGCTAATGGTGTGTGACATGGAACAATCAATATTACTTACCAAGTTCAATCCAATGCACACAAGGTCTATCACATACACAAGATAAGATATCAATTGGATATGAAATCAATGGAAAGTTATACCAAATGAAACCAATTGAATATGACAACATGATTAAAAGCAAGGATGTGACAAACCCAAAATCCCATCAAGCATCATAAATGCATATTCATCACTTTTAAGGATATGACTATTGAGCATGGTGATGAACAAGGCAAATTGCAATGCAAAAGGATTTGACTATGAAATGCATGCAATTTCCAAAGTGTCAAAATCATATGAATTCAACTACTAAGATATCCATCAACCATCATAAATGTAAGGAATGGATTTCAAAGAGTTTCATATGATTAAGATCACTACTTATGAAGTTGAAACATGTATAAGGATGACACCAAGAAAATCTACATGAATCAATCATCATAACCATCCATAAAGATATGACTATAAGGCATAGGGGATGGATTTGGGTTCTAGTATGGTTTCTACAAATATTACTAAGATCACAACCATACATGGAACCAAAAGTCATTTGCATATAACAAGAATGTAAATCAACAAGTAAAGATGCAAACAACATACATTTCCATTTCTAAGATAATGAAACCAAAAGAAAAGGAAATGAAAACATGGAACATGCTTTAGATGAATATAACTAATGATGTTATAGGCATTTCCATTCAAACAATCTTCAAATCATTTTGAAAAACAAAATCCAACAACGAGCATAAAAAGAATGATTTTGAAGATCAATTTTCAACATTGTATTTTAAAAGATATAACTTAATTGAAACACATACAAGTTGATTTTTCAAAACAATGTTCTCCATATAAAAGTATAACTTAGAAATCCACGGAGAAATTAAGTTGATTCAAATCATTTGTTCAAATAATATTACTAAGACATCTACACAAATGATTTTGCAACAACAATTGATCATGAATAAATTAGCTATGAAAGCTTTTAAAAACACAATCAATTAATCATGTAGAAATGCAATGCAAAACTTATGTGTGCAAAAAGCAAATCAACCATGATGAAATTATAATCAAAATATTTTGAAAACCATGACATGTAACTTGGAATGGTGCATGAAAACAAAATCAATTGATCATAAAGAAACAATGCATTTAAATAAATGTAACTAAATAGAAACAAAATGCAAAGCAACATGACCAACAAAATGATTTAACTTAAAAAGAATAGGTTGGTCAATGAGGTCCAAGGCCTTAAGGTTTGTCTAAGTATAAAACTTTGGGAATCCACCTAAGGTCTTGTGAGGGTTGAACTTTGAGGTCTATTTTGGACTTCTCACCAACTATAGGAGATTTAACTTGATAAATTTTCAATTTGAACTTATCACCATGATATTTAGATTTTACTAAATTTGGCTTAGAATGGTGATTAGTCTTTTGATGTTGGTGAGTTTGTTTCTTAGGGGATTGTTTCACTTTTCTTTTCTTCTTACTTTCTCCCTTTACTTGACTTTTGAATTTTAGATTTAACTTAGCAACTTTCTTCAAAAGTTCTTTCATGGGTTCATATAAGGGAGGTAGGTTGAGAAGCTTTTTGTTTTTAGATTCTTTCAAGCTTGGTTTAACTTGTTTAAGCTTTTTAGAATCTATCTTGGGAGACTCCATTTTAAATGATTTAGCTTGTTTAGTCTTTTTGGAGTCTTCTTTGATTTTTAGTGTCTTACCCTTCATTGATTTTGATTCTATCTTCTTGAGTTCAAAGATGGGTTTAGACACATGGCTTCTCTTTCTTAGTTTGCACTCAAACCTAAAATGCCCTTTAATGCCACAATAATCACATTTGGTTTTGGGCAAGGAAGTGTGAGTGCTAGAGAATGAGGACTCACCTTTCACAAAAGTGTTGGTGAATTTAGGGTCATGTGACATATTCCTATTAAATCCAAGACCCGTCCTATCTCCTTTAGATTTACCCAATCTAAATAATTTTTCAAACTTATCTTCTCCTTGGGTAAATTTGCACTCATACTTTTGTTTATAGCTTTCAAGTTGAGTGACTTTGGTTATAAGGATTGAATTTTCATTTTTGACTTTTGAAAGTTCATTTTCAATTTCCTTATATTTGTTTAGCTCTTCATAGGCAAGATTTAACTTAGAATTAAGCTCATTAACAACATTAGGTCCAAGTTCTAAAGTTTTTAAATTACTTTGAGCATTAGACAAATTTTCATTGGAAATTGTCAACTTGGATTTTAAATAGTTAATGTTTTCATCTTGTCTTTTAATTGTATCTCTTAGGTTCAAATTTTCATTTTTAAGCTCATCACAATTTATCTTAATCTCATTTAATTCATCTTGAGCATTAGATAAATTTTCCTTAGAGATAGTCAATTTAGATTCAAGATTGTTAAAGTCTTTGTCTTGCCTTTTTATTTGATCTCTTAGAATTAAATTTTCCTTATTGACATTGTCATAATCCATCTTTAATTCTTTTAGTTCATCTTGAATGTTAGATAGATTATTTAAAGAGATCATGAACTTAGATTCTACACAATTTATAAATTCATCTTTTTCTCTAAGTTCATTTTTAGAAGAGTCTAATTCTTGTTTTATCCTTATAGATTCTTCTTTTAATCTTTTATTTTTCTTTGAAACCTCTAAGGACCATGTGTACAATTCCTCATAGGCTTCAAGTTCATCATATTCTTCTTCTTTTAATTCAAGTTGAGATTCTTTAATTTCAATTTTTGAATCTCCATAAGATGGAAGAATGAGGGGTCTAGAAGAATCTACAAGGTCTAGCATAGTGGATTCCATTCTAATGATTTTCAAATAAGGACAACTCTAGGGTTTTAACTCTAGGTTTTTACACCTAATCAAGAGTTCCAAACACTTGATCCTAAGGGATTAGAGCACTTGGCTCTGATACCAATTGAAAGTCCACGAGGATCCTAACCCTAGAGGGGGGGGGGGGGTGAATAGGGTGTGCTACAACTATGACCAATTTACACCAATTTTAATTTCTTTAAAACAAACTAGTCACATGTGATGATAAATCAATCAATATGCGGAAGCTAAAACAAAAACAATCACCACATAGCAATCACCACAACACAATATTTATAGTGGTTCGGCCAACGTGCCTACATCCACTACCGGCTTGTGAATTCAACACCCCACCGGATTTCCACTATTTATGCTTTTTCAAAGGCTAAGCAATAACCTATACAATGTTGCTTTTCAAGGCTAAACAACAACCTTTCAATGTGCTTTTCTAGGCTAAGCAATAACCTTTACAAAATGCTTTTCTTAGGCTAAGCAATAACCTTACAAGATGCTTTTCTTAGGCTAAGCAATAACCATTACAAATATAGATTTCTCTAAGAAGGTGTCTTTCCAAAAGATCACTCTAAGAGATTACAATTTAAGCTCAAATAAATTTGCCTCTAAATAGGCGGATATGAAAGTTTAAAACTAACTCACACAAACACTCTATGAATGCAAAAGTGTATGCTCATGATGTGTGTGTGTGATGACTTCAATCAAGTTTAAAAAGAAGGCTTATTCAAATGTATGCTCAAAGCATTTCAAAGTTCAAAGCTCATGAAAGATTTGATTGAAGTTTAATGCAAATCACATGTATGTTTAATAACTTGTTAATGATATAAAAATCAAAGAATCACAAGTTGTATGAAAAAGACTAACTTAGAACATGTGATGCATGTGCAATGTTGTTTTCAAAGACAAATAGATTTAACTAAAGTTCAAATGAATGAAAACAACAAATTAGGTCTCAACCAAGAAAATGAATCATGCCATAAAAGGAAATCAAAGATTTATACTAAGCATGATTAAGAAGGTTTTAGAAACTACTTGGATTGAAACCAAAATGAAGAATCCAATCTTAATTAGATCAAAGATTAGGAGAAGAATGGATTCAACACATCATAGTTATCATGTACAAAATCATTTACCAATAGCTTAAGTAAAACATGAAAACTATGATTAACAAAGGTAGAGCTTACTTGGTGGTTTAACTCTTAATCCAAGCTTTAGCTCTCCTAATCACCTCCTAGCCTTTCCAACTTCATCCCCTTTCAATGGCTCCAAAATGCTCTCAAAAGTTCATGTATCAAGCCTTGAAAAAGGTTGGAAATGAATGGACTTTATAGCCAAAAAGTTGCCAACGGCTAGTCCTCGGTCGACCGGCAAAGAGGTCTCGGTCGACCGGGAAGGCATAACGGGCAGATTTCTGACCGTTGGAGGTTTCAGTTCAGAAACTGAAAAACTGACTCCCAGTTGTCTCGGTCGACCGAGATGCAGGTCTCGGTCGACCGAGACACCTGTAAAAAGTCAGCCCAGATTTTTCATAAAAAATGGAAACTTGAGGCTTTTAAGGGCAACTCTTTGGGGGGATTTTTGGCCCACTAAACCAAGCTTGGTAACATGTTTTAAGGCATTCTAAGATGTTTAAAAACATGAAATACACAAAGCCTAAAAAGATTCAAAAGATTAAAATCAAAGGCAAGCTTGTTTAGTAAAAACTCTTTTCAAATCAAATTGCATACAAAACTGATTCTAAAGGTGCTGAATGTATGCAAAGCTCAAACCTAAATTCACAAGATGATTTTCCAAATCTAATGCACAAGGAATTTTGTTTTCAAAAGAGTTTTGGGTTCTAAAACCAATGCATCCAAGTTTATGACCAAAACATGCATAAACCACAAACTTTTCCAAATCTAAAAACCAATGCATGTATAACACTAGATTTCAAGATATTTTAAATCAATGCATGTGTGTGAATTCAAATGATGCCAATATGCAAATGCATCCATCAAATTCTAATTACAAAAACCCTAACAATCTCCCCCTTTGCAATTTGATGGCAACTTACTCATCATTGACATTTCACACTAAGTCTTCAGCTCCCCCTCAGCTGAACATGTCTTGAAATCTTCTTGGATGCTTCTCCTCTTAGCTTGGGCTCTTGGGGTCTTTTCTTCAATCTTCTTGATGCTTGGAGCTTGATCATTCTTCAAGCTTTCTTTTCATCTTCCTCTCTTTGACCAAGCATCTTCTTTAGCTCCAAGCTTTCTTTCTTCTATTTGCTCTCCCCCTTTGACCATGCCTCTCTCTCTTGAGAACTTGAAAGCTTTCTCCCCCTTTGATGGATAGGAGATCTTCGAGTACTTGAACTCTCGAACTCTCTCCCCCTTTAAAGAGAAGGAGATCTTTGAGTCACACTTGAACTCTCTCTCCCCCTTTGACATTAAATTGCAAAGGTACCTACACACATGAGACAAGGAAAATACCTTTAGTAGCACCTGTTAACAAATGAAATCGAAAATGAAATTCATAACAGGCTATCATGTATGGAAGTTAGCTCTAAGGGCTCAAAGGCAATCCAATGGTGAATTTGATCAAAACTAATACTTCCTATGAAGATTTACACTCCCCCTCAATCCATTCTCTTCTTTTGTCAAGCTATTGACAAGATATGACTATTAGATGCAAGAAGGAGATGGTTTAACCAAATGAGGGTCAACTTCAAGGAAAGAATTAGATTCATTTAACTAAAAGGCTCATATGATCAAATTACCAAAAGAGAGCAAGGTCATTAACGATCATGGATACCAATTGAAATAAACATATCAATTGAGATTAAAGGATGTGACTATAAACTCAATCACTCTAAAATGGATGTAAGAATATACCTATTAGGAAGAATCCAAATTAGAGCTATCCATGATGCAATGGGGTTTACTCAAACATAGCATCAAACAATATAACTTATGAAAATCATATGCTATGTAAGATTTTGAAAATCATTTCATTCAATCAATAAATATGACTTATTAAAGTGCAAAATGAGTGAAATGAAATTCAAACATGAAGCCAACCTCAACTAATAACCAACCAATATTATGAACACATAAACATGGTGGTCATGAGATATACCTATATGAACAAAGGAGGTGGCAACATGAACATTATGATGCTAATGGTGTGTGACATGGAACAATCAATATTACTTACCAAGTTCAATCCAATGCACACAAGGTCTATCACATACACAAGATAAGATATCAATTGGATATGAAATCAATGGAAAGTTATACCAAATGAAACCAATTGAATATGACAACATGATTAAAAGCAAGGATGTGACAAACCCAAAATCCCATCAAGCATCATAAATGCATATTCATCACTTTTAAGGATATGACTATTGAGCATGGTGATGAACAAGGCAAATTGCAATGCAAAAGGATTTGACTATGAAATGCATGCAATTTCCAAAGTGTCAAAATCATATGAATTCAACTACTAAGATATCCATCAACCATCATAAATGTAAGGAATGGATTTCAAAGAGTTTCATATGATTAAGATCACTACTTATGAAGTTGAAACATGTATAAGGATGACACCAAGAAAATCTACATGAATCAATCATCATAACCATCCATAAAGATATGACTATAAGGCATAGGGGATGGATTTGGGTTCTAGTATGGTTTCTACAAATATTACTAAGATCACAACCATACATGGAACCAAAAGTCATTTGCATATAACAAGAATGTAAATCAACAAGTAAAGATGCAAACAACATACATTTCCATTTCTAAGATAATGAAACCAAAAGAAAAGGAAATGAAAACATGGAACATGCTTTAGATGAATATAACTAATGATGTTATAGGCATTTCCATTCAAACAATCTTCAAATCATTTTGAAAAACAAAATCCAACAATGAGCATAAAAAGAATGATTTTGAAGATCAATTTTCAACATTGTATTTTAAAAGATATAACTTAATTGAAACACATACAAGTTGATTTTTCAAAACAATGTTCTCCATATAAAAGTATAACTTAGAAATCCACGGAGAAATTAAGTTGATTCAAATCATTTGTTCAAATAATATTACTAAGACATCTACACAAATGATTTTGCAACAACAATTGATCATGAATAAATTAGCTATGAAAGCTTTTAAAAACACAATCAATTAATCATGTAGAAATGCAATGCAAAACTTATGTGTGCAAAAAGCAAATCAACCATGATGAAATTATAATCAAAATATTTTGAAAACCATGACATGTAACTTGGAATGGTGCATGAAAACAAAATCAATTGATCATAAAGAAACAATGCATTTAAATAAATGTAACTAAATAGAAACAAAATGCAAAGCAACATGACCAACAAAATGATTTAACTTAAAAAGAATAGGTTGGTCAATGAGGTCCAAGGCCTTAAGGTTTGTCTAAGTATAAAACTTTGGGAATCCACCTAAGGTCTTGTGAGGGTTGAACTTTGAGGTCTATTTTGGACTTCTCACCAACTATAGGAGATTTAACTTGATAAATTTTCAATTTGAACTTATCACCATGATATTTAGATTTTACTAAATTTGGCTTAGAATGGTGATTAGTCTTTTGATGTTGGTGAGTTTGTTTCTTAGGGGATTGTTTCACTTTTCTTTTCTTCTTACTTTCTCCCTTTACTTGACTTTTGAATTTTAGATTTAACTTAGCAACTTTCTTCAAAAGTTCTTTCATGGGTTCATATAAGGGAGGTAGGTTGAGAAGCTTTTTGTTTTTAGATTCTTTCAAGCTTGGTTTAACTTGTTTAAGCTTTTTAGAATCTATCTTGGGAGACTCCATTTTAAATGATTTAGCTTGTTTAGTCTTTTTGGAGTCTTCTTTGATTTTTAGTGTCTTACCCTTCATTGATTTTGATTCTATCTTCTTGAGTTCAAAGATGGGTTTAGACACATGGCTTCTCTTTCTTAGTTTGCACTCAAACCTAAAATGCCCTTTAATGCCACAATAATCACATTTGGTTTTGGGCAAGGAAGTGTGAGTGCTAGAGAATGAGGACTCACCTTTCACAAAAGTGTTGGTGAATTTAGGGTCATGTGACATATTCCTATTAAATCCAAGACCCGTCCTATCTCCTTTAGATTTACCCAATCTAAATAATTTTTCAAACTTATCTTCTCCTTGGGTAAATTTGCACTCATACTTTTGTTTATAGCTTTCAAGTTGAGTGACTTTGGTTATAAGGATTGAATTTTCATTTTTGACTTTTGAAAGTTCATTTTCAATTTCCTTATATTTGTTTAGCTCTTCATAGGCAAGATTTAACTTAGAATTAAGCTCATTAACAACATTAGGTCCAAGTTCTAAAGTTTTTAAATTACTTTGAGCATTAGACAAATTTTCATTGGAAATTGTCAACTTGGATTTTAAATAGTTAATGTTTTCATCTTGTCTTTTAATTGTATCTCTTAGGTTCAAATTTTCATTTTTAAGCTCGTCACAATTTATCTTAATCTCATTTAATTCATCTTGAGCATTAGATAAATTTTCCTTAGAGATAGTCAATTTAGATTCAAGATTGTTAAAGTCTTTGTCTTGCCTTTTTATTTGATCTCTTAGAATTAAATTTTCCTTATTGACATTGTCATAATCCATCTTTAATTCTTTTAGTTCATCTTGAATGTTAGATAGATTATTTAAAGAGATCATGAACTTAGATTCTACACAATTTATAAATTCATCTTTTTCTCTAAGTTCATTTTTAGAAGAGTCTAATTCTTGTTTTATCCTTATAGATTCTTCTTTTAATCTTTTATTTTTCTTTGAAACCTCTAAGGACCATGTGTACAATTCCTCATAGGCTTCAAGTTCATCATATTCTTCTTCTTTTAATTCAAGTTGAGATTCTTTAATTTCAATTTTTGAATCTCCATAAGATGGAAGAATGAGGGGTCTAGAAGAATCTACAAGGTCTAGCATAGTGGATTCCATTCTAATGATTTTCAAATAAGGACAACTCTAGGGTTTTAACTCTAGGTTTTTACACCTAATCAAGAGTTCCAAACACTTGATCCTAAGGGATTAGAGCACTTGGCTCTGATACCAATTGAAAGTCCACGAGGATCCTAACCCTAGAGGGGGGGGGGGGTGAATAGGGTGTGCTACAACTATGACCAATTTACACCAATTTTAATTTCTTTAAAACAAACTAGTCACATGTGATGATAAATCAATCAATATGCGGAAGCTAAAACAAAAACAATCACCACATAGCAATCACCACAACACAATATTTATAGTGGTTCGGCCAACGTGCCTACATCCACTACCGGCTTGTGAATTCAACACCCCACCGGATTTCCACTATTTATGCTTTTTCAAAGGCTAAGCAATAACCTATACAATGTTGCTTTTCAAGGCTAAACAACAACCTTTCAATGTGCTTTTCTAGGCTAAGCAATAACCTTTACAAAATGCTTTTCTTAGGCTAAGCAATAACCTTACAAGATGCTTTTCTTAGGCTAAGCAATAACCTTTACAAATATAGATTTCTCTAAGAAGGTGTCTTTCCAAAAGATCACTCTAAGAGATTACAATTTAAGCTCAAATAAATTTGCCTCTAAATAGGCGGATATGAAAGTTTAAAACTAACTCACACAAACACTCTATGAATGCAAAAGTGTATGCTCATGATGTGTGTGTGTGATGACTTCAATCAAGTTTAAAAAGAAGGCTTATTCAAATGTATGCTCAAAGCATTTCAAAGTTCAAAGCTCATGAAAGATTTGATTGAAGTTTAATGCAAATCACATGTATGTTTAATAACTTGTTAATGATATAAAAATCAAAGAATCACAAGTTGTATGAAAAAGACTAACTTAGAACATGTGATGCATGTGCAATGTTGTTTTCAAAGACAAATAGATTTAACTAAAGTTCAAATGAATGAAAACAACAAATTAGGTCTCAACCAAGAAAATGAATCATGCCATAAAAGGAAATCAAAGATTTATACTAAGCATGATTAAGAAGGTTTTAGAAACTACTTGGATTGAAACCAAAATGAAGAATCCAATCTTAATTAGATCAAAGATTAGGAGAAGAATGGATTCAACACATCATAGTTATCATGTACAAAATCATTTACCAATAGCTTAAGTAAAACATGAAAACTATGATTAACAAAGGTAGAGCTTACTTGGTGGTTTAACTCTTAATCCAAGCTTTAGCTCTCCTAATCACCTCCTAGCCTTTCCAACTTCATCCCCTTTCAATGGCTCCAAAATGCTCTCAAAAGTTCATGTATCAAGCCTTGAAAAAGGTTGGAAATGAATGGACTTTATAGCCAAAAAGTTGCCAACGGCTAGTCCTCGGTCGACCGGCAAAGAGGTCTCGGTCGACCGGGAAGGCATAACGGGCAGATTTCTGACCGTTGGAGGTTTCAGTTCAGAAACTGAAAAACTGACTCCCAGTTGTCTCGGTCGACCGAGATGCAGGTCTCGGTCGACCGAGACACCTGTAAAAAGTCAGCCCAGATTTTTCATAAAAAATGGAAACTTGAGGCTTTTAAGGGCAACTCTTTGGGGGGATTTTTGGCCCACTAAACCAAGCTTGGTAATATGTTTTAAGGCATTCTAAGATGTTTAAAAACATGAAATACACAAAGCCTAAAAAGATTCAAAAGATTAAAATCAAAGGCAAGCTTGTTTAGTAAAAACTCTTTTCAAATCAAATTGCATACAAAACTGATTCTAAAGGTGCTGAATGTATGCAAAGCTCAAACCTAAATTCACAAGATGATTTTCCAAATCTAATGCACAAGGAATTTTGTTTTCAAAAGAGTTTTGGGTTCTAAAACCAATGCATCCAAGTTTATGACCAAAACATGCATAAACCACAAACTTTTCCAAATCTAAAAACCAATGCATGTATAACACTAGATTTCAAGATATTTTAAATCAATGCATGTGTGTGAATTCAAATGATGCCAATATGCAAATGCATCCATCAAATTGTAATTACAAAAACCCTAACAATCACACTCTTCTAGGTTTCTCTCCACAAACTGGACCTTCTCCCAAGCCCGCTATACGGCGACATTAGGAGACCTGGTAGAGGAGATCTGGTAGACCGACGAGGCGCATCAGTAGCAGACTCTTTGCCCTTGTTCGTTCTGGAGGAACTACCTGTAAAGGACAAAAAAAAGGAAAAATCAATCATCAAAGTGACAGAATTTTGCTAAAAAAAATTCTAGCGAAATTTTGGCATGACTCCGGGACAATTCCGACGAAAAAGGAAACATCCCGAAGAAGATAGGAAGCAAGAAGATGAGCTCAACGCTGCTGCAAGCTCAATGAAGCATCCTCAAAGAAGGTTTCAACTAAACATCGCTGCGAGATCAAACCAATCTCATCAAATCTCCACAAGCTCGAAGAAGGGCTCAACATTGCTGCGAGCTCCAAACTTCGAAATCTGTAAAGCTCCTCAAAATCCAGCAAGATCTGGAATGGCTCAACATTGCTGCGAGCTCCAAATCCCAAAACTTGCAAAAGATTTCTAGGTATGCATCATCATGCTCCTAATCAATTTACTAAAAGTATGCATCCAAAAATCATCATGCATTAGATGCTAGGAAAACTTTAATCAAAGTTTGACCAATTCCAACCCAACTTGGTCAAAACCAATCAAACTTTGTCAAAGTCAAAATTCATGTTGACTTGACCTAGAAATTCTAGCCTTTTATCTTGACGCATCAAAAAAAAAAAAGAAAAAAAACATGCATGAACATCTTGGAATGCATAAACCCCATCATGGTGCATAAACTTCATTATCATGGTGAACAAAAATAAAGAGAGAGAAGTTTCAAAAAAAAATATGGGCAGCAGGCCGTGGCCCACTGCCACGTGGCAGTACGGACAATAAAAAAAAACGTGCAAAAAAAAAAAGAAAGAGAAAAAAAAACGTCAAAAAAAAGGGGGCAGTACGTGGAAAAAAAAGAAAAAAAGAAAGAAAACACGTGAAAAAAAGAAAAGAAAAGAAAAAGTCATTCTACTTCTACAATGGAAAATTTCTTGTGGAGGAAGAAAACTTACTTGAAGCCATTGATGGAGAAGAAGAAGAAAAACTTGAAGCTCTTTGAAGAAGAAGGAGAATTCTTGATCTTGGAACACTCTTGGAGACTCTTGCAAAGAAAGAAAGCAAAGAAGCAAAGATCCAATCTCCTCTTGCTTTTATAGAAGAGAGCAAACCAAAAGAGGAAACAAGGAGAAAAGAAAGGAGGTAAGTGCTAAAAATTAGCAACCTTAAAAGAAAAGAGATTTTAGATATTCTCTCCCAAAGAGAAGATTCTTTGAGAAATTTTCTCCAAAAAGAATGGGAATGAGAAATATTCTCTCCCAAAGAGAGATACTTTGAGAAAATCTCTCCCAAAAGAAAGGAAACTTGAGAGATTCTCTCCAAGTAAGAATATTTTTAGATATTCTCTATCCAAAAGAGATATTTTTAGATATTCTTTATAAAATGACACCATGTGAGATCTAAGCCATCTTTAAATGCTTAAGGTCCCATGGGCTAGCCCACATGAGTCAGGTTTGACCACCTAGGCACTAAAAGGGGCTTCCTTTCAAAAAGTTCCTCTTACCAAGAGCATACAAAATAGTTCCTTGCCTCTTTTGGGTCGATTGAACCATTCAAAAAAAAAGAAGAGAGAAAGCCTCATGAGTTTCCAAAAAACCAAACCATCCAACCTCATGAACCAAATTAAGCCAAAATCTTGAAATTGACAACCCACAAAAGCCACACCCTGGTCCCCTAACTTGCCACATAAAGCTTGTTAGGTCAGAAGGCCAAAACCAAAAAATCCCCGACCCCCCAACTTGCCACATACAGCTTGTTGGGTCACAAGGTCAAAATCCAAAAATCAAACCTGACCCCCCAACTTGCCACATACAACTTGTTGGGTCACAAGGTCAAAATCCAAAAATCAAACCCCGACCTCCTAAACTGCCACATACAGCTTGTTAGGTCACAAGGTCAAAAACCAAAAATCCTTCTTGATCGCCTGATGTGCCACATAAAGCCCTTAGGTTCACAAGATCAAAGGGAAAACCCAAAATCCAAAACCCAAATCCAACTCCCTCATGTCGTTTTCAAAACTTTCCCTTGAGATGGTACGTGATCCCTCTCACTACCATACAATCCCCTTGAAAACTTAAAAGGCTTTTAAAAAAAATGCTCAAAGACTTTTGGTCAAATCGAAAGCTCTCTTTCAAGTTTCTCTTCAAGGCACATCGACTCCAAAAGCTACTTGTCGCTGTACCTCGAGGGGGCATTTGTTGACACCAAAAATGTCACTTTGCCTCTATAACATCAGGAAGCTACATGAAGCCACATCCTACTACAAAAGGGCGTTGCTGCTTCAAGTATTAGATCTTATCAGAATCACTTAAAAACTGATAGATCCTTCAAGACAACCAAAAGAGGAGTCCACATGAACTTTCGGGCCATTCAGACATCATTTGGCCTAACTTTACTCCTCCTGCAACCAAACAGCGCTCCTGGCGGCGGCGGCGACGTCGAAGACATTAAAACTTCGATCTGAGCCTATGGATGGTCTCAAAATACCTCCAAAAGGCTCCACGTAAAATTTCAGGTCATTCCGACAATGTTTGACCCGACTTTGACGCTCCGAAAGAAAATCAAGCCCCTAGGCGGTGAGAACCACCGAGACCATTACTCATCAAACAGAGCACATGGACGGCTTCAACATGCTTCAAAAGGGCTACACGTCAAATTTTAGGTCATTCCGACAACGTTTGACCCAACTTTGACGCTCCGACAGAAAATCAAGGCTACCGGCTGCGGGGCACCCCGGAACCATGACATCCAAATCAGAGCTAATGGATCATCTCAAAATTACTCCAATAGGCTCCCTGTCAAATTTTAGGTCGATCGAACATCGGTTGACCGCAAATCAAATCGTGACATCTTCCTCGCGGCAAGATCAAGCCTGGCAGCGACGGGAACCCAAACGGCTTCAAAACTAAAAAAAAAACCCATGGTTGGCCCTATCTACTACTCAGGAGGCTTCACGTCGAATTTCAGGTCATTCCGACATCGTTTGACCTAGTTTCTACTCGACAAAAATCAGCAACTCTGCGCAGCAAAGTCTTCGACTTTTCCAAAAAATAGGAAACTTTGTGCCCGGTTCTGCACAACTTTTCATTGGGTGTTCTTCAGGAGAACCAAGCCAAAAAATGAGGAAAAATGTCAAGAAAAATACAGAGAAAAAAGAAGCAAAAAAGCTTGAAAAACGGCCGACAAAACGGTGACAAAAGGGGAAAATCTCCCCATGGTCGCCGGCGACCCTGGAAGTCCAGGTCGCCGGATTTCCACCGAAGGGCCCTTTTTCCGGTTCTTTTCTCGTTTCGGGAGTTCTAGCCCCTGTGATTTCCTGAAAATCTAATCTTCGACGCTCGAAAATGACTGATCTTTGTCGACATCTCAGATCCGCCGTCAAGAGCATGAAATCGTCATTGATCGCTCCAAGATCGCCAACCAGCCGACCAAGAAAGTGCACTTTCTGTCAGACCGATTGAGAAATCGACAAGACGGATGTCACCGGCCAGCTGTATCAACCAATGCCTGAAGTTACGTGATCATCCGACATCAATCAACATGAAGATCCATCGTCGATCATCGTAAGAAGAATTCCAAAAGACGCGGCACGGCCCGCGACTCTTCAAATTCTCGGCGACCACTTAATGATGTTAATTGACCCAACTAAATGCGGTCATTAACTCATTATTTTGGACGGCCCAATCAGAAGCATGGAAATGGGAGTTACAAGTCCAAGTCATCATGACATTAAAGTTATGAAACTCCTCTCATCATGGAGATTAAAGGCGATTAAATGCCCATTATCTCCACCGGCCAATTACAAGCCAAGAAAAAGGAGTTACAAAACAAAGAAATTAAAACATGCAACTCCTCCCATTATGTGGTTTTAACACATTAAAGCCCATAAAGTTACCTAAAGGCTACCAAATGCCTATAAAAGGAGGTGATTCCAAGAAGAAAGGATCCCCGAACACAAACGCCCAGAAAAACACACGGAGAATCCCGGAATTCCGAACTTAAGATTCAGAAGCCCTGCTACTCTGAAGAAACTTTGTTGCAACAAACACTCAAAGGTGATCAAAGTCCCCCGGGGGGGACACACCCCCCCTCCTCTAAGAAAAAGCCTCCTCTTCTCCTACTCAACATGGCCAAGACGTGGCTCTTTAGCCCATTTCTTCGTTTTTCATTGGGTATATGACCTTCCCTTGGTCCTTATCCTCTAAAAAACTGAAGTCCAAGCCGAGCCAAAGAATCAAAGCATCAAGCATTCTCTTCTGAAGGACGATGGCGAAGTCCATACATAACTTGCGACCATCGATCTTAACTGGTCCCCGCAATCTCCTGAGAAGTCAGATTCCCTTTCTAACTTTTCTATTGTATTTTGTACTTTCTTTAAGAGACAAAAAAATCAAAATTCTTGTCTTTCTTTATTGATGAGATTTGTAAAACGCCTTTCACGGCACCAAATCGCCTTTTACGGCAAACAAAATCGCCTCTCATGGCATTAAAAAAAATGGTCTCTTTTTTTAAATATATGTGCAATTTGGAAAGTTAGAAAAAATTTGATTTCCTTTCTACTTGCGAAGGTGGATCTCTGGATCACCGTTTCTAAATTCCAAGTAGAATAGAAAATCTAGCATACTCGTACAAAACATAAGATGCCCTTTTTTTTCTCCCCCTTTTCTCCTATTTCCATTTCGATCTCTCCTCTCGGCGACCCCGGGGACGGACGGGATGGGAGGGGAGAGGAGGAAGAGAAAAAAAAAATCGGGTCCATCAAGCTGGCATACCCGGTGGGACCAGTTCATTAGAGAACGCGATGCTTGAATTCTTAGGCTCCTTTTTAGTTGGTGGCCTACGTTGGATCTTGCATCCAAATAAATGAGATGGGATTTTTGGAAAATTTCTACCTTTGAACTTATTTCCATTCTTTCTCATTTCAAAAAAAAAAAAGAAAAAAATTTCAAAAAAAAAAAGAAATCTGATTTCTTTTTTTGGATTCAATTTTGAGAAACTTTGATCCTCTCCTCTTTGAACTTGATAGCTCACAGAAATGTTCGCAGCTATTGTTCTTATCGGGGAATGGACCATCTTTGATGAGTCGGATAGGGATTTCAAGAAAAATAAAATCTTCAAAAAAAAAACTCCTTAAATTTTTTTTTTCTTTTGGAATAAAATTTGAGAAAGTTTGGTCCCCTCCTTTTTGAATTTAGCGCTCGCAGAAATGTTTGAGCCCTTATTCGGATTGGAACACCGCTCGTTCTCTTTCATGAATCCATAAAAAAAATCAAATTTTTTTTCAAAACCCGCTAAGGTTGCACCAATTGCGTTCTTTGACCAAAGTAGATCAAGAAAAGTCTTGTCCAGAGTGTGGAGACAACTAGACTGTTCGAGGCAAGGGTCCTCCAAACGGGTTCACTAAGTAATCCTACCCTTACCTGGGGGCTGATCTATCTACTAAACTTTCATAAGACCGAATTGAAAACCTTTGTGTTTCTTTCCAAACAAAAAAAAAACTTCCGTCATTTTTGGATTCAAATTCGAGAAATTTTGGTTCCCTCCGTTTCGGATTTAGCGCTCACAGAAATGTTTGAGCCCTTATTCGGATTGGACACCATGTGCTCTCTTTTATGAATCCGATTTTGACCTTTCAAAAATCCCATCTCGTGTCCATTCCAAGGATGCGATTTGCAACATTTGTGCCTAGCGGTGCTAGTACGCCCTTCCGGGTCTACTGTATTCGCGACCGACACATTTGTTTCTCCAACCTTATATCATCTTACCTCAAGTGAGCTTCGTTTCTCGGTAATTTGAATTAAGGTCCACAATTGCTTCTAGCAGTCACTGGAATGCTCGCTCTGAGCCTCCTGTACTTGCGTTCAGAACAATTGTATCCTCTATGGCTTTTTGCCTTCTTTGTCTCGCTTGGACTCGGCCATGTTCCCTTGAGCGATTTGAAAAGGCAAAACCATAGTTCTTTCCCATTTATGATCACTATATTCTTGTGATTACTAATGGACGTAGTCTTGTTTCATAAGTTTTCCAAAAACTAACAATGGCAGCTTCATTAACCATCACGTTTGATGAGAACAAGTACCAGCTCATGCTCCAAGAGAAGCAGAATAAGCTCATCCATAAGCACCTTGTTAGCTACCAAAGCTTCACCTCCCTCGGCAAATCCCAGAACACCGGATCGACTTCTACTCCCCGGACTATCATCTTCGGGTCGCTTGGACCATTCCCACTTCCTGTAGAGGAAATCGCACCTGCCAAGAAGCAAAAGATCGCCCCGCAACGTGTCACTGCCATGACACCAAGGGCGAACGCGAAGAAGCTTGAAGCCCGTGGCAACCCCACGAAGCCTCAACCCGCAGAGAACCAAGTCTACCCTAAGACTTGGTCCCCAAGACCTTCACCAAAACAAAGGAGGTTTCGAGCATCTGCAAGGCCAACAAAGAAAACCGGTTCTATCCTTTTGCATACATGAAGGAGGAGAAACCAGCCTCTTGCCTGACAAAGAAGGCAACCCATCATGAGTAGGCTTGCTCTTACAAGCCAAAAATCAAATCATACATCAACAGGCCTCTGCAAGAACCTACTAAGGCCTGCACTCCTACGGTTCGACCCTTTATCTCAATAGGGGCTGAACTCGCAAAATTCAAAGCTTCGCTACTACAGTCGAAGGACCGAGTCCAAATCATGTCTATGCCCAGCTTCAAATAAGACAGGCCCGGCTGCTGCGCTCGAAGGAGTACATCCTTCATTGCCAAAGCCCAGCCAGAGCTGAGAGAAGCTCAAATTGCCCGTCGCATACGACGCCTGGAAGAAACTTCTGCTCCTTCAAGCCAAGGACAACGGAGTAATCCTTCCTCAAGCTCTTCAAGAATGAACCCTAGCTCAGTCACCAAGACAATCTCCTCATTCGAATCACGGAGGGTGAACGTCTTGGCTACAAACTCTGAGCAACCTCGCAATCCACCTCCTGATGAAATGACCGCGTCAAGAATTGGAGCAAGGTCAGCAGAGGATTGAGACTCTCATGGAAAATCTTCTTCTCACTTTTCAGCGTCAAGAAAACAACCAATCTCCTCCAGATAACGAGAAAAATGCAGAAAACAGTGAGTCACGCGCCCTTACCAAAAATGACGTTGACAATATCCTCGCCAAAGCAAAAGAAGAAGATACACTGAAGGAGCATGAGATCAAGCCACCATATCCCTTTTGGATGGACTCAGTCCCGTTCCTTGCAAAATTCAAGCAACCTACTCTCCAAACATATACGGGGAAAGGTCCAGCCAGATAGCACGTCATTCACTTCAAAATACTGACGGGAGCTATCGCGGATCAAGATGCCCTCAAGATCCGTCTCTTTGCAAGTACCCTAAAAGGTACGGCCTTTGATTGGTACTCCACTCTGCCGGAGGACTCCATTCAAAATTGGGTCATGCTAGAGACACGCTTCCTAACCCACTTCAAATGTGAGGATCATCCTGTTACTGTGGCACAGCTTTGCAGCCTAAAACAGGGGGAGAATGAGTCAACTTACGACTTCATTCACAAGTGGAAGGCGATGGCATACAAATGCTCAGATGTGCTACCACAAGCGTCGCTCGTTGACATCTGCCGTAACAACATGAGAGCGAGGATCCGCTCCATGATTATCGGCAACAAAACAAAGAATCTGGGAGAACTCCTAGAAACTTCCATGGAGGCTGAAACGGTGATCGAAGACCTCAACAGTCAGCAGTCATCCAAGAAAGAGCCGGCCACCATTACGACCTCAAAGCCAAAGAAAAATGAGGTTCTTAATATGCAAACCAAGTCAGCTCCTCAGCAGCCAAAGAAAGCTGAAAACAAAGCTGCAGGTAAGAAACCTGAACTCTCTGATACCTTCAGAGAACGAGTAGAGAAAAAATACCCGTTCGATGAAGATGTTGAAGAAATTTTCGAGGCTCTTGTAGCAAATGGTAAACTCACCCTGCCTGAGCCCAAAAGACCGGGAGATGTTGGCAAAACCAATGATCCTCGGTATTGTCCATACCATCAGATGATCTCGCATCCAATCAATCAATGCTTTGTTGTGAGAGAAAAGATCAACGAAATGTGGAAAAATGGAATCATCACCTTTGACAAAAACTATGGGCTTGCCTCCGTCAACATGGTTTTGTATGGACAAACTTCAAAATCACCAAAGGAGAAGAACACCACTTCCTTCAAGGTGATAAAAATGACCCAAACGTCCCAACAAATAGCTCCTTATCCAACATCAGACGGACAACCTATATGGGTGCATCCTGATCTCCTAGAAGATGAAAATTGAGAGATCATCAAAACAAAGCCCACCGCTCGACAGCGAAGGCAAGCCAAGACATAACTCCGCAAGCTCAAGCAGCAAGAGAAAGCTCAACCAAAACAAGAAGTCCTGGAAAAGGCAGAAACATCTTCCACTGTTTCGCTGGGAGCAACGGAAGAACCCAAGGCTTCAAAGGTGGAAAGAAAATTCACTCTTGGTGATGTCATGCCACCGCAATTCAGAAATGAAACTGCGCAGGGGGCATCATACTCTTGCAACTAGGTAATTGGATTCTCCATGGATGGATACGAGTCCAGTGATACCGCCAGTGACACCGACGAGTGGGAGGAATCCCTTGAAACAGGAGAATACCTCTCCAATGAAGAATGGGATCCCGAATCTCACCTCATGCCGGTAATCTGGTATAACCCATATGGGCAACAAGGATCCTGGTCCGATGATGAAGGAAACTAAGAGCATGTTCAAGAAAATTCTGTTGATTCAGCACCCGTCAACGCTCCAGCGGAACTCAATCATGTTGAACCACAAGGAGCGGACGAAGAAGAAGATTTGGCTCCCATGCCTGATCCAGAAGAGTATGTACGGATCTTGCAGCGCCTTGCCTTAGAACAAGAGCAAGATCTTTGCGATCAAAATCCGGAACAGGAAGTCCCTGAAAATCAACAGGTGCCTCCTCCCTCAACTCCTGAAAATGGAGAAAATTGCTGGATAGATGATCCTCTCAAATCCGACAATGAGTCCAATTCCCAACAGTCCACTCTGGGGGAATCTCCCATCAGGGCAACGTGCAATGCGATAGCTCAGGATGATAGTGCCTTTAAAGCATCATCTACCGGGGACACGTACTCACAGGCTACACCTGATAGTATATCTTCCGGAGCTATGTTTTCTCGGGTGACTTCCACTGAGATAACATCTTCTCCGCCTTCGTCCCCTGAAACCGTGACGTCGTAAGTCACGGCTCTTTCGACCGATCATCCTGAAGAAACTTCCGCCAGAGAAGACCTGGTCAGTTGGTCCCAGATACCTGATCTCATAGGAGATGTCTGGACCGACAAATTACTCAATGAAGGAGAAAAGTTGCTGGATGCTGTTCAGGACTTGTTCCCGGAAAATGCTCCATGTAACGCAATCACAAAGAATGGTGACTATGCTGCAGACACATCTTCAGTAAATGAGACGGATCAACCCTTGGATCCCAAGGACGTTCTTCCAAATGAAGACCCTTCTCAAGAAGCTCTTGAAGTTGGTAGAGGTACCCGTTCTTGCTGGGATTACCACAAGAACTACAACCAACCTTCTTCTTTTTCTTATGTAAATCCTTCGGTAACACAAAATGTAAACGCCCCAAGTGGCAACAATAATGAACATGCAGGCCCGAAGGAGGCTTTTAAGTACGAACTTGATTGAGCACTTCAAACACATACCTGCACGACTCCACATCCTGGACTTATTACGAATGTCTCCACAAACTCGTGATGGTCTCATTTCAGAACTACAAAGGCTGAATGCGGATGTCAACAAACATGCCCCACAAGTCCTACAAATTGAAATGGACTATAGGGTCAAAAAATCAAATACTCCCACAAGGGGAGAAAAGAAAACCGAAGGATCAGGCGTTGAATGCCTCTCGGTACAGAAAGCAGCAAGTGCAACCATCGCCTTCGGTAAGGATGACCTCCTGTTAGGCGAGACAAAGCACAACCGACCCCTGTACTTCACAGGGTACATCAAAGAAATGTCGATACACGGAGTCCAGATCTACCCAGGGTCTGCGCTCAACCTCAACTCTACTTTGGTACTTGAAGAGCTGGGCATCCCACCTAGCAAGCTAAGTCACACGTCTATATCCATTTTTGGGTACGATGGGAGCGCTCAAAGGCCTATCGGCAAAATTAGGTTCAAGTTGCTAATCGGTGATCTTATCTCTGAAGTCACTGTGTACGCAATAAGAACCCCTTCATGCTACAACATCCTTCTTGGTCGCCCCTGGATACACGAGAATGGTGTCGTCCCTTTAACTCTACATTAATGCATCAAGTTCATTGGTAACGACGGCTTGGTACATCAAGTGTTTGCATACAAAAAGCCCATCAAAGGCAAAGAAGTCCATTTTGCAGATGCCCAGATGTTCAAGGATGAAAAAGAAGAAAAGGAGGAAGAAACAACACCCTTCGCCGAAAATCTCCAGAAAGATAAAGGCAAGGCTCATCAGCGATCATCGGAAGAAAACAAAACTTCCTGTAGATCTGAAGAGAGAAATCCATCTCATTTCGTTGTTTCTCTCAAATCTTCCAAGCTTTTGGTCATAACGACCAAAGCAAAGAAGACAAAGCAAGAGTCTGGGGGCAATTATGTCGTCTCCTTCGTGTCTATCATGCAAGACACGGATTCGGAGTTAGAGCCAGAAGACGGCACACCGTCAAACCAAGCTGACACTCGACAAGTTCATCCTGCTCTACCTCCAATAGAGACACTTGCTGACGTAGAAGATCCTACGTCTGCTTCCTTTGTTGTTCCGGCAACATCAGCAGAAGAGAAGCCAATCTTTTTCCACAGATCAGAAACTTTTTCATCAAATTTCATGCTTGAACCTTTCCAAAACTAAGATATGCCTCAACTATTTCTATATAGTCCTATGGCACAAGCTATTATGAAGAAAATGGGTTATGACACTCAAAATCCAGTCGGTCTAGGACAAGGTCGCGGTATTCTCACACCATTGGAGTCCGCCTTAACCAAAAATCAACTGGAAGATTGGAGACTCTACGGTCATGTTGAAAAATCTTTACAAGGGTTGGGGTATGATCCCGACTCTCCCATGAGACAGTTGACACAAATGTTGAGGAGTCGATTTACCGACCAAGCCTCAACATCTCATGTCCTTGAAGACATCAGTCTCCCTAGATATCTCTTTGAAGAGTCACCCGTCAAGGATCCGGGAAGCTCTATAGATCGGTATGATTTTTCTGATGATGCCGGTGATAAAGACATGTGGCATTCTGACCCAGAAGAACCATTGTCTCCAAAAGAAGTACTCTACTTCGACCCAGTTTCAACAGGCGGTTGGGATCACCTCAGCAAGCCTTGAGCAGATCACCGATCCTGAAGACCCATGGTCAGAAACAAAGCCTTGGCCTGAAAATCCTCTTGAAACTCCAGAAGGTTTCGTTGAGTTGGAAGCCTCCGAAAATATTGTGGAGAAACCACCTTCGAACCTTCCAACAAAAGATCTTGTTCAAAAGATAGACTTGGGAACACCAGATAACCCACGTCCTGTATTCATAAGCAATAATATAAAGGATGATGAGTTACCCGAGTATATCTCTTTTCTTCGTGAGTTCGTTGATTGTTTTACATGGTCTTATGCTGAAATGCCTGGGTTAGATCCCAAAATAGCAGTCCACAAACTCAATCTGCAAAAAGATATCAAGCCAGTCAAACAAGGCCAAAGAATATTCCTTCCATATGTGATGGACAAAATTGAACAAGAAGTTTAAAGCCTCAAAAGCGTCGGCTTCATCCACGAGGAACAACATCCTAAATGGTTGGCCAACATCGTCCCCGTGACAAAGAAAAATGGGCAGATCAAGGTCTGTATTGATTATAGAGACCTAAATGGCGCTTGCCCCAAAGATGAGTTCCCGCTCCCCATACCAGAGGTGATGATTGACAACACCTGTGGGTTTGAGCGAATGACATTCATGGATGGATTCTCTGGCTACAATCAGATAAAGATGCATCCTGAAGATGAAAAACACACATCATTTCGGACCCCATTTGGCGTGTATTGCTACACTGTCATGCCATTTGGTCTAAAAAATGCTGGTGCCACATATCAGAGGGCTAGGATGAAGATATTCCAAGATATGCAGCACAAATGGGTTGAATGTTATGTTGATGACCTCGCCGTCAAAACCAAAAGAAAAGAAGACCATCTCAAAGATCTTTGAGAAGTCTTCCTCCTACTTCGCAAACACAAATTGCGGATGAATCCACTAAAATGCTTCTTCGGTGTCTCATCGGGTAAGTTTCTCATATTCATAGTTCGGAAAGGAGGGATAGAACTTGACCCCATCAAAGTCAAGGCTATCCTAGAAATGCCATCTCCAAAAATCCTAAGACAACTAAAAGGGCTTCAAGGGAGGTTAGCAGACATCCGACGGTTCATCTCCAATCTGTCAGGGAAGTGCCGTCCCTTTTCCCGCCTAATGAAGAAAGGTCTGAACTTTGTTTGGGATGCTGAATGTGAAGCGGCATTTCAAGACATCAAGTCATACCTGACCAAACCTTCAGTGCTGGCTGCCCCTACCACTGGTGAATGTGAAGCGGCATTTCAAGACATCAAGTCATACCTGACCAAACCTCCAGTGCTGGCTGCCCCTACCACTGGAAAACCATTCATCTTGTACACAAGAGCTCTCGACTATTCCTTGGGCGCCCTAATTGCACAAGATAATAACGAGGGAAAAGAAGCTGCTCTATACTACCTCAACCTTATGCTGGTAGGTGCGGAGCATCGCTACTCTCCAGTCGAGAAAGAATGCCTTGCAGTGATGTTCGCCGTACAAAAGGTGCATCACTATCTGCTGTCCAACACGATATACTTGATTTCGAGGATCAACCTCTTAAAGGTCCTTGTCATAAAAGCAGGTTCTCTCAAATGCCCGACTGGCAAAATGGTCCATCCTCCTATCATAATTTGATATCAGGTATGTACCACAAAAGGCAATCAAAGGTCAAGCCCTAGCGGATTTCCTCGCAGAGCATCCGTTGCCTAAAGATTCCCCACTCAGGGATAATCTCCCAGACGAACCTGTCTACAACGTGGAGACTTCCTCACCAAATGCCTCCTGGGACATGTACTTTGATAGTGCAACCAGGACAACTAAAAAAAGAAAGCTGATCTCGGGAGTTGGCATCCTCTTTGTTAGCACCGATAAGCACATGATTCCACATGCTTTTTCGCTACTGGAACCATGCTCAAACAATGCAGTTGAGTACAAAGCCCTGATCACGGGATTGGATCTAGCCCTCGAATCTGGCATCACCATGCTGGGAATCTTTGGAGACTCTCAATTGATCGTCAACCAGATGAATCAGAAATTTGAAGTCAGGAAGCCGGATCTGTTGCCTTACTACAACAAGGCGCAATCACTTCGCCAAAGGTTTGATATCTGTCACATCACCCACATCCTCAGAGGTGAGAACATCCGTGCAGATGCCCTAACCGGACTTGCCGCATCCAGGGCGATCCAGGAAGGGGAAAGCATGCAAATTACAGTGTGTCAAAAAAGGATTCTCCCTCCTCTTAACACACACCAAGCAGTTGCTAAATGCCACCAATTGGCCGGAAGTCGGATCTCTATCCTTAAACCTCCAATCGGCGACTGGAGAGATCTGTTCATTGATTACACCATGTTCGGAATCCTCCCTGAAGATCCAAAAGAAAGGGTAAGTGTTCAAAGACGAGCCCCAAACTTTCATTTGGATATACCTTCAAAAATGCTTTACAGAAAATCCTTCGATGGAGTACTTTTGCCCTACTTGTCACAACAAGAGGCCGAGGAAGTGCTCAAAGAAGTTCATGTTGGTCTTTGTGGAGACCATCAGGCTGGGCCCAAGCTCTACGATCAGATAAAAAGGCTAGGATATTATTGGCCTACCATGGTAGCTGACGCAATGATCTTACCCACGGGAAATTAGCTTCTAAATAACATCATCAATTCCACACTCAGAGATCCCAACCTAACCAAATAAAAGACAATTTAGTTGAAAAGGACATGGTATATTCACTAAACAATCAAATAAAAAAGGAAAAGCCAACTGAGATCAGACTTAATACTTCAACATAAATCCAATTTAAGAAACTCAATTATTTTAATGAGTTAACTAGAAAAGACTTAAGCTAATCATAGATTATAACAATACCAAATTTTTCCAAGAAAATTGAATGCTCAAATTACAAACCGCCCTTCCCCTTTCTTAAAAGCAAGATGTACTAATGCAGTGTTTAATAAAGTTTTGAATTCAGATGTAGGTCCTCATTACAGCAAAGACGGGACAAGTTAGCACCCTGTACAAGTCTTAAAAACTGACAAAAAATTCAAAAAAATAAAAATAAACAGAAAATAAATTGACAATAAAAATAAAAAGGGTTAGATCTACTGTAGATGATGGTGATCTACAACTTGATCCAGCCCATGGTCTACACTGGACCATGTTAGGACCGGCATTTTAACATTATAGTCTACATGAGAACCAAATGCTTGGACATCCCTTTTGCGTGTGTGTTTTTGTTCTATCGCCCATTTCATTTAAGTAGTTAGGTGCATTTATGTCTTTTAGCTATATTTAAGTTCCCGTGGCCAGGATTAAAACATCAAAACCTTAATCTGAAGGCCAAGATGGAACCTATGGCTACATTAAGAAAGAAGAGTTGGTTGATGACTCCATTCTCTATTTAGACTTCTATCACATTATCTCTACTCAATTTGGTGCATATGTGACCAGTCTGGATTGACTCTAGGATGTAGACATCAACCCAATTTCACATATGACTCAGTTGCCTTCTTGCAATTTTTTATTGTTGGGTTTAGGGGTATGGTAAGCGCTAATCGGTCAATCCTATTGGCCTGGATTGCATCAGTTGTAAGACTTTTAGTCTTTGGATAAATGCGATGATCAATATTAGAACATCCACTTTTATCATCAACATGGGATGGTTCCTCTTGAAATCATTAGAAACAACTGAAAAAAAAGGGAATGCACACCTCTTTAGCTCGGATTCCTGTCGTTGGTGTTGTCCTCAGTGATAAGTACTTTTGGTGTGTCAACTGTGATTTCAAACATGAGTCATAGTGATGATCAATATTAGAACATTCACTTTTATCACCAACATGGGATGGTTACTAAGAACGACTCTTACCGGAGTGGTAAGGAGTGACATTTCTCACTTGGTTGCCCAGGGTTCGAACCCTGGGTACGCCACCTCTTCCTGTGTATGCGGGCTTTCCTTCCCACTTGTGTGGGCTTTCTTATCACGCGTGCAGGCTCCCCTCCCACTTGTGTATGTGGGCTTTAACTTGTGTATGTCTTCCCGTGTGTATGTGGGCTTTAACTTGGGTCCCAGCCCCCTTGGCTGGGTTACAAAAAAAAATGGATGGTTCCCACTAAAATTACAATTAATAGATGATGGGTCACATATTCTTCAACAATTAATCCTAGTTTTGTTACTTGTATTAGATGGCTTATCATAATTAGTGAGGAGCTACAATGGCTCAATCATCTATACCTATTTATTTTATTGTAGTTTTAGGCATAAACTCTGTTGAAACCCTCGCAAATTGCCAAATATTGTCACTTTTAATTTGTTAAATTTCATGAAAGTAGTCAAACATAACAATTTGCACAGCCATGGAATATTTGTTCCGTGCAATTAAATTCTGATAATATTTGAAATTTTAAAACCTAGTTTGCATGTATTCTGGAACCTTCTTATCCCGAAAGTATTCAGTTTCAAATTATTTTCAGTTACTTAGAATACATAGAACTGGATTAGATTGTTATATCTTAATAGCTAAGATAATGATGTGTTTAGAGAACCTATAATTAAAGATATCCTTGGAAGAAATTGTGAAGAAAGGATTTCTTGTAGATGTTATTATGCATTGTTAGTTTAATTTATTAGATGCATTGTTAGTGTAATTTATTAGATAGAGTTTCACATTCATTGTTGTGGAGAGAGAGAGAGTCTTGGGGATGTTCTGTTCCAAACATGAACATGACACGCAGACGTGCATGTTGAGAATGGTTCATACGGATGGTTAAGACCAATAATAGGATCCAAGATTTAAGAAATTTGCAAGGAAGTTGAAGCTTTGGCCCAATGCCTTGTGTAACGCTCCAATTCCGAATGGCGAGTTTACCGCCAAGGTTCCCGAAATTGGCGCTCTACTTCCCATATGGATGAGATCCACATACGGGAGACATGTGTAACAAATCTTATACTTACATATCTTCACAACCAGTGATGAGATTAGGCATCTCATCTTATAAGGTTGCGGCACTTTGATCACTATGAGATAGTGTGATTTGTCTCGATCATCAGAATGTAAGATTCTGGATCATGGCACTGGAACATTGGATGTATTGAATGACCATGAGAAGCACACACTGTCTTTACATTAAGGTCTGCTTTCATAATTTCCTAGCAATAAGCTCATAATCTTGAGACATTAATGAACTCAAGTTTCTATCTATTCATTTTCTTTGAATCACCAATGAGTAAGGCCAATTGTAGGTCAACACCTTGGTATCTTGGGTACGTGGTAGTAGGACTGTGGGAACGTTCAATGGTCAAGATGGAATATGTCCTTATTATCCCCTTATGCTAATTAATGGATTTATCATTAGTAAGTACGCACCCATTCCAATTAAGAGTTAATTGGATAGGTATTGATGATTACTATAATTAATTGGGTCTCAAGGATAATAAGATATGGATCCAATTTGGAGGACACGTCCATTTGATTAGATGGAGGGGCCTACTTGTGGTCATAGGGAAGTTTAGGGTCTTCTTTGTAATTTATTCATAAGACTGCAGTTCAATTACATTTATATAGTGGACTTATTTACAATTAATTGTAGGCCTGGATTGCACATGAGATGCGGAGTCGCGGTGTCCCAGTTGGAGCCAATTTTTTATGGAATCCCTAGTGGTCCCCACGCGAGCCCAATTATTGGAAAGATACTAATTCTAGTTGAACTCTAAAAGGAAAGGAATTAGAAAGTTACTATTTCTATTTGAAGTGAGACTTCTAATAGTGGTAATAGTAAGTTACTAATTGTTAATGGAAGTGAGACTTCTAATAATGATTAGAAAGGAGAAAGTTACTAATTCTTAATGGAAGGAGGACTTCAATTTTAATTAGTAAGAGGAGGTTGCCAAAAGTTATAAATAAGGAAGCATCCCCTGGACGTCCATCCATCTAATCAGAATGAGTTGCACGCCCAAGAGTTGGACGCCCAGCCCTATTTGTGCAAGTTGTTGCACACCCTCCTCTTCTCCCTCTTCTAGTTCCCTTCTGAATTCCTTTAGAGCTTCTAGTTGGTTTCTCTTGAAGATCCCATCCATCTTCTTGAGAAAAGAGATCCGATAAGGGACATAGCATGGAAGACGATTGGGTCTTGGAGATTCTAATTGTTAAAAAAAAAAAAAGAGTTCTTCATCCAACAAGTTGTCAACTTCTCCATTAGAGCACTACGGAGCTCCCAAGGTAAAACATACTCCTTGTATGTTGTAGATTTATTGTGGATGCATGGTGATGCTTTTTTCTATCTTAGAGATAGTTTTACTAATGATCTTGGTTGATGAGTTTGAGGATTGGATCCTGGATCGGATTTGAAGCCTTATGGATAATTGAACCCTACATCAAGTGGGTCAAAACTTTTTGAAACCTATCAACGAGGCCCACCTATTTCCAACAATCATATGAATAAGAACCCCCTGCCATGGTTTAAATCCTCGGTCTCGGTTGCTGTATCGGCCGAGCTGAAAAACCGATATGATATCGGTATCGGTCACGGATATCGGTCCGTCACGGTGTGAATTTTTTTTTAATCCGAAAAAATTCGCAAAAATATCCAAAACATCCGGAATATTAGCAAATGCTAGAAAACAATATTTTTTCCATTAGTAACAACAATAAATCAAAATCTCAGTCACCTTAAGTTATGAGTCATGTTTATGTCACAGTTCGTTGTCTTCTCCAGTATTTCACATAATGCAACCATTATTGATGCTCATGATCAATTTATTAGTGTAAAATATAAGAAAATAAAGATAACATATCAATCATCATTTAATACTAACTCAATCATCAAATAAGTCGTGAAATTCAAGACCCTGAAGAGGACATATTAAAATCAGAAACACGATAGTGAGATAGATAAATCATAAAGAACTTGGGCATAAAAAGGTTCATGGTTTACCTAAAATTAGAGGGGACTAGTAGAGAGTGGAGACAAGAGAGAGATTGATGAGTATGAGTGTATGACAAATTGACAGCCTAATTCCAAGTGGAGTGTTGTTAGACCCCAACCCAGACTAATTTGATTAGCGTGTGATTTGTGTGTGTTTAGTCCTAAGTGGGTTTAGTTACCGTCGGGTTAGAAATAATTAGTTTTAGTCCTGGACATAGCATTGGGAATTTTGAAAACGTTTAATGTTAATCAGACACGCTCAGGAAGGCCTGAGTGTACGTGTAAGCTTGGGAGGATTGTTTTGATTTACGTTTTAATTGTGATTTTGTTTTCATTTGAATGGTTTTATTTTCGTTACAACTTTCATTTTCAGCATAATTGTGTTTGAAGCCTAGAAATCCAAGTTTTTGGCCCAAAAGGGGTAAAATTGTCTTTTACACCCAAATATGGACACAAATTTCGAAATCTCAAAAACCATGCCAAAATTATACTTTTTGGAAACTAGATTTGTTGAGGATCATTTTATCCTTCTTCGTCATTTTCATTCGGGACCCGCAAGATCATGGTTTCGTTGTTGTAAGAATTGGACTCATTGGGCCCCATTGGCATTACTTAAGCATTATCTTCATCTCTTTCCTTTCACTTTTCCCAAACCCTGCAACTTTCTTAACCTAGGGTTGAAAACCCCTTTTTCCTTTCCACTTTATTCCTCTTGAATGCACAAGTTAGAAGCCTCCAAATGAAATTCCAAGACCATCATCTTATTCCTCTCATCCCAAGCTCTCCATTGATACAAGTTTCTTGAAGTTTCTAGTTGGGCAAACCCTCCATTTTCCTCATCTCTCCTTGTTTGTGCATCTCTAGGTAAGAGCTCCAACCCATCTTTTTAATGGAGTCTTTTCAACTCCTAAAGATCTTGTTTTTCTAATTTACAACACCCATTTCGAAATGGGTTTCTTGTTTTCAAGTTTGAGTGAGTTTTGAATGATTTTCATGGGGATTTTTGTAGTCTTTGGCTTAGCATTGAGTGGAAGTGCTTGAAGAAAGGTTTGTGGCATCTTCGACAAAGGCAAGTAAACAATCTAGGAAGGATGTTAGCATATGTGTGTTTGGTTTGTTTTCCTTTCATTCTCTTCATCCCATTGGAAATTTATGTCTTGATTTTGGAATTTTGGGGATTTGTTTTAGATTGGAGACTGGGAATGAGATGTTTTAAATTGTGCTTGAAAATGTATGTTTAATCCCTTGGAGAGCATGTAGGCTCAGGGAAGTGCAGGTTGAAGGAGAAATAAGAAGAAGGGAAGAAGAAATGTAAAAATCTGACTTGAAATGCACTGCCCGTGCAGTTTCGGTCAGCTGATGGCTAGCCGAAATCCCCATTTCGGATAACCGTGAGCTGACCGAGCTCTGCGGTTCCTTTTCTAGAAGCTTGCATGTGCATCAGGGTTCAGCGGTCAGCCCTACGGTCAGCTTACGGTTAGCCGCCAGATCCCATTTCGTCTAACCGCAAGCCAACTGAAATCAGTTGGGTTCATTTTCCAGAGAGCTGAGTTTCAGACCTGGGTTCCAGCGGTCGGCCCGTCGGTCAGCTTGCAGCTAGCAGCCATATCCCATTTCAGCTAGCCAACAGCTGACCGAAGTTGACAAAATGTCGTTTTGAAGAATATTTGTAAGAATGAAAACTAGAACATGTTAAGTGACCTTTAGCCTGATATTGTGCACTCGAAACCTGAGATGTCTTTGAACTTCGGGGGCACCGATTCTCTTTTAAATTCCAACATTTAGGGTTTCGCTTACACAAAGATCAATCAAAGGTCCTTACATGTGCTTCATAGACTTTGTGTTCGTACTTTAGTTTTTGAACAATGAATATCATTGTGTATTCGTTTTGAATGTTTATGTACAAGCTCGTTTTGAAGATTTGTTTCAAGAAAAAGGGGACCACTTCCTAAGCCTATTACGCATATTAATTATGCCTCTTGTTAACCTTGTTTTGTCTTGTTTTAATAAGTGATTCCCCCTTAAGTTCAACTTGTTTAAGCTGTGTTTTGTGGTATTTTGTGCATTCATGAATCTAAGTGAACACCACTAAGCTTGGACTGCCCCTTCAGTCTAATCCACTGTCCGGGAGTCCTTAAACTTGTGGACTGTCTGCAGACTGGTCGTGTATTTTATTACACATCGTGCGTGTCCGGTTCCGCAGCCGGAATCCCCATATATATGAGAATCGTGTCTTGTTATATTATGTATATCGTGCTTGTCGTGCGTGCTTACTCTTGTCATCATGTAAGATGGAGAAAGGATGGGCTCATTGTGGATTGTAACTATTCATGTTATTATAAGTATTCATGCTAACTTTTCTCGTATTTTGAAATGTACTTAGTCATGTAACTGTTTCCAATTCAGAAAAATGTTTTAATATGTTTCTTTAAACATTTACTTATTACATGCTCATGCCTAAATTGATTACCTGCCAAACCGTCGTGTTTGATCCTTGTATGTTGGTGCCTAGGTGCAGGTGACGTTGCCTTTGAGGAGGAGGGTCCGGAGGAGGCTATTGAACCACCCCCAGTCAGAGAGTGGCATCCCGACGATGTCAACTACACGTCGGGCGGGACCTTGAGTTTACGCTTCATTTTGTCATGGAATCCTTTTGGTTGTTTTGAGAAGAATTGTATTGGCCTTTGTTGGCCTCTTATGGGTTGTAACAAAACTTAACTTACTTTTGTGTTAGTCTTACAACTTGAATTATGATGGGAATGTCATATTATAATTCCTTCTTCTGATATCTTGGACTTGATGCTATTTTATTGTTATACTTGGAAACTTTATTTGTGCTCGTTTTGATGTGATTTGCTACACGCTTCCGCAAACCTAATCGTGTGAGCTAGATTCCATGTGTCTCAGGAATCATCACCGCGGGAACCTGTGGGAAAACACCGTCGCGAGCCCGGGGTTCGTTCCGGGGTCGGAACAGGACTGGTATCAGAGCGGGACTTGTTTCAGGAACTTAAAAGAAACTAAAAAATCCTAGGAACTTGGTGAGGATTCGTGAGTTCGATAGATTCGTTTACTAAAGGACCTAAGGAACCCTTAAACCATGTTTATTGTGTACTAACTCCTTATTTTACAGCATCATGCCTCTAAGAAAAGCTTCAAACAATAACGTTTCAGGTAGTAATCAGAATGAATCAGACACCACTAATGCTCCAACAGTTACACAGTTCCAAGCACTTATGCAAGCTATGTTAGAACAACAAAGGCAGGCAAATGAGACCCAAGCAAAATTTCAAGAACAGATGGCAAAGAAAGATGAAGAAATGGCTCAAGTCCAGAGGCAACTATTGGATGTTCTTTAGAATCGGCCTCAAGCTCCGCAATCTGAACATTTGGGTCCACAGATTGTTATCCCTAATAGGGATCATGACCCTAACATGCTATTTGAGAGGTTCAGGAAGAGGGCACCGAAGGAATTCTCAGGTCACGAGGACCCGTTAGTTGCAGATGACTGGTTGGCTAATACCGAGAAAATCTTTGATGTCTTTACATGCATGGGGAGACAGAAGGTCAACCTCACAGCTTCATTATTGTTAGTTTTATGGTCTCAATACCAGTATATGATAAATAAATTGATTAATTTCTTTATTTATCAATATATATTATTGCTTTCCTTTCATGAGATGAATGGTGTTTTATTACTTGTTTGCACATAACTAATACGAATGACATAATGGTTCATGAGATGAACCGGAGTCCACAAGTATACTAGATGTAATACATGTGTGTGGATGAGATCCACATATAGAAGATCTGTATTGCAAATCTTATACTTAGATATCTTCACAACCAATGATGAGATTGGGCATCTCATCTGACAAGGTTGCAACACTTTGATCACTATGAGATAGTGTGATTTGTCTCGATCATCGGAATGTAAGATTCTGGATCATGGTCCTGGTACATTGGATGTATTGAAGGACCATGAGAAGCACCTTATATACATTGTCTTTACTTTAAGGTCTGCTCTCATAATTCCCTAGCAATGGGCTCATAATCCTGACACATTAATGAACTCAAGTTTCTATCTATTATTTGCTTTGAGTCACCAATGAGTGAGGCCAATTGTATGTCAACACCTCAGTGATTTGGGTACGTGGTAGTAGAGCTGTGGGAACATTCAATGGTCAAGATGGAATCTATCTTTAATATCCCCTTGTGCCAATTAATGGATTTATCATTGGTAAGTGCGCACCCATTCCAATTAAGAGTTAATTGGATCGGTACCAAATGATCACTATAATTAATTGGGGCTCAAGGATAATAAGATATGGATCTATTTTGGTGGACAGGTCCAATTGATCCATGGATATAGATGGAGGGGCCTACTTGTGGTAGTGGGAAGTTTAGGGTCTTCATTGTAATATATTCTTAAGACTGGAGTTCAATTGCATTTATATAGTGGTGTTATTTACAATTAACTGTGGGCCCGGATTACACATGAGATGTGGGGTCGCGTGTCCCAGTTGGAGCCAGCTTTTTAAGGAATCCCTAGTGGTCCCCACGCTAGCCCAAGTTATTAGAAAGATACTAATTATAGTAGAACTCTAAAGGGAAATAGAAAGTTACTATTTCTATTTGAAGTGAGACTTCTAATAGCGGTAATAGTAAGTTACTAATTATTAATAGAAGTGAGACTTCTATTTTAATTAGAAAAAGAGAAAGTTACTAATCATATTTGAAGTAAGACTTCTAATAGTAATTTAGTAAGCAACTAATTGTTGAGGAAGTAAGACTTCTATTTCAATTAGAATGAGGTGGTTGCTTAAGTGCTATAAAAAGGGGAGAGGAGTGCCTTGGACATCCCCATGCATTAATTCCATCTTGAAATTCACGCCCAAGTCCCTTTTGTGCAAGTGTTGCACACTCCTCTTCCTCTCCATCTTCTAGTTCTCTTCTAGTTTCCTCTAGGGTTTTTCTCTTGGAGATTCCACCATCTTCTTGAGAAAAGAGAATCTGATACGGGTCATAGCGTGGAAGATCAAAAGGTGTTGGAGATTCTGATTTGATTAGTGAAGGTGTTCATCATCAAAGAAAGAATTCAAATTCTCCATTAGAGCACAACTAAGCTCCAAAGGTATAATCTACATCCTTGTATGTTGTGGATTTCGTGGTTGCATGTTTAGGTGCTGTTTTTTATCTTCTAGATAGGTTATATTGATGTACATGATTTATGAGTTTGAGGGATTGCATCCTGGATTGGGTTTGTTGCCTTCTAGATAGTTGATCCCTGCATTAAGTGGGTCAAAAGTTTTTGAAACCTATCTGAATGGCCCACCTATTTTCCAACAATTATTCTATGGGCTTGCAGATTAGTGGTGGCAAACGGCCAAGGACCCATTCATGGCTATGGCTAATGAAAACGCGTGGGGTTCAAGGCACAGTTTCAGGATAAATACATTGCCTCCCACGTCAAGAGACAGAAAGCTATAGAGTTCCAGCAGGTCAAGCAAGGCAATATGACTGTACTAGACTATGTCACCAAGTTTGAGAGATTGGCTAGATATGCTACCGAGTTGATTGATACTGAACAGAAAAAGATAACAAAATTCTTGGATGGATTGAACCCAATTAACATGAGGGATGCCATAGGAGTAGTTCCACCAGCTACATATGATGAAGCTGTCAAACGGGCGTAAAAGTTTGAAGATATTAATAACCTGATCATTCAAGACAGGAAGCAGCACTATCAGCAACAAAATCAGAAGCAACATCATAATGCGAAACCGAAGTAGGAACAGAGTCAAGTGAGGCAAGGTTGTGGCCATTGTGGCAAGAACCACAAAACTCATGAATGTCGTAAGGCCACAGGTGCCTGTTTCAAATGTGGGGCTATGAACCATGCAATCAAGAATTGCCCACAACTTCAGACTCAAGGCAATAGAAACCAACACCACAGACAAGTAGCTCCTTAAAATCAAGCACCAATTCAGAATCAAGCTAGACCGCCACAGCAACAGCAGCACGCTAGACCTCAAGCACCGAATCAGAATGCTCGTCTTCCATAACAGAACAAACATGCCCAAGGAAGGAAAAATCAAGCACCCAATAGGCTACATATGCATGGACACTTATATTACCTCAACCGTGCGGATGCTGAAGCTGTAGGAGACGTTGTAGAAGGTAAACTTCTTGTTTGTGGGGTAGAAACTTAGATTTTATTTGATCCTGGATCCACACATTCGTTTTTATCCCCTACTTTTGCTAAGATGATTGATGCACCACATAGTGAATTGGATTATATTCTGATAGTCACCACACCAGTAGGAAAACAAGTTGTGTGTAGAACCTATTACCCTAGTTGTACAGTTTTGTTAGGAGATGTTAAATTACCGGCCAACCTCATTGTTTTGGACATGCATGATTTTGATATCATCTTAGGCATGGACTGGTTAGAAGCATATCATGCCACTATGGATTGTTTTAGTAAAACCATAACATTCAGATTCCAAGGAGCACAAGCAAAATTGATATTTCAGGGAAACAAGAGGAAAACTCAAGCAGGATTTATTTTAGTGTTAAAAGCAAACAGAATGGTTCAGAACAAGTGTGAGGCATTTATTGCACTTATCACGGAAGATAAACAGTCCCAAGGGGTGGAGGATATCCCCATTGTGTGTGAATTTTCGGATGTTTTTCCAGAAGAAATCCCGTGATTACCACCAATTAGAGAAGTTGAGTTCACGATTGAACTCCTACCAGGGACAGCTCCTATTCTCGATTGCACCATACAGAATGGCTCCAGAAGAAATGGGTAAACTAAAACTTCAATTGCAGAAATTGTTGAGCAAAGGCTTCATTAGGCCAAGTGTTTCACCTTGGGGAGCACCAATGCTATTTGTGAAAAAGAAAGATGGAAGTTTGAGGATGTGCATTGACTATAGGAAATTGATCCATGTGACCGTGAAGAATAAGTAGCCAAGGATAGACGAATTATTTGATCAATTGCAAGGAGCAGCCTATTTTTCCAAGATAGACCTGAGATCAGGGTACCATCAGTTGAGAGTCAGAGACTCAGATGTTCAGAAAACGGCTTTTAGAACAAGATATGGGCACTACGAGTTCTTAGTGATGCCTTTTGGTTTGACAAATGCACCCACAGTCTTTATGGCTCTTATGAATAAAGTCTTCGCATGATATTTGGATCATTCTACAGCAGTATTCATTGATGACGTCCTTGTGTATTCCAAGAGTAAGGAGGAGCATGAAGAACATTTGAGGACAGCGTTGCAGCTTTTGAGGGACAACCAGCTTTATGCAAAACTCAGTAAGTGCAAATTCTGGTTAGAGCAAGTTGTTTTTCTAGGCCACATCATCTCCAGAGAAGGTTTAGCAGTTGATTCAGCCAAGATAGAAGCAGTTGTTAATTGGGTAAGACCAAACAGTGTGACAGAAATCAGAAGCATTTTGGGGTTAGCAGGTTATTACCGAAGATTTGTCCAAGGTTTTTCATCCATTGCAGCACCATTGACGAAATTGACCAGGAAGAATGTTCCATTTGTTTGGACCGATCAGTGTGAAACAAGTTTTCAAGAGTTGAAAGGAAGGTTAACTACGCTCCAATCCTTACATTACCATCAGGCAGCGGCGGATTTATTGTTTATATAGATGCTTCGAATGTGGGACTAGATTGTGTATTGATGCAGGATGGCAAGGTGATTGCTTATGGCTCGAGACAGTTGAAGGATCATGAGAAAAACTATGCAACTCATGACTTGGAATTGGCGGCAGTTGTTTTTGCTTTGAAGATGTGGAGACACTACCTCTACGGAGAGAAATTTGAAGTCCATTCAGATCACCGAAGTTTGCAATACTTATTCTCGCAGAAGAACTTAAATATGAGACAGAGACGGTGGATGGAGTATATCAAAGATTATGACTTCCCAATCAAGTATCATCCAGGCAATGTGAATGTTGTAGCTGATGCATTAAGTAGAAAATCGGTAGGCATTTGAGAGGAATTGGTGTTTTACAGCAGTTTGAAGAGTTGGGTGTAGAAGTGCAAACCCTAAAGTTGGGTGCAATGTTAGCAAACATGATAGTATCAGAACCTACCTTCATTCAGAGGATCAAGGAAAGTCAGTTGCAAGACCCAGACTTGGCAAAGATAACAGAACATATCGCAGAACGTCCAGATTTCAAGATGGTGAATGGGATACTGTATTTTCGTGACCGGTTGTGTGAGCCAAATGTGGACGACTTGAAGAGTGAAATAATAAATGAAGCTCACAGTACAAGATATTCCATGCATCCGGGTAGCACGAAGATGTACCACAATTTGAAGAATAGATTTTGGTGGAATAATATGAAGAAGGAGATAGCAGCTTTCGTGTCCAGCTGTCTGACTTGTCAGTTGATTAAAGCAAAACATCAGAAGCCCTCAGGTTTGCTACAACCGTTAGAGATTCCGGAGTGGAAATGGGAGCACATCACCATGGATTTTGTATCTGGTTTGCCGAATAGCAAGAAAGGGAATAATGCAATTTGGATTATTGTAGATCGTCTGACAAAGTCTACTCAATTCATTCCGATGAAGAAAGGGAATATGATGCACATGGCACCACTTGCAAAACTATTTGTTGATGAGTTTGTTAGTAAACATGGTCAGCCTGTCTCCATCACTTCAGACAGAGATAGTAGGTTTGTTTTAAAGTTTTGGAAAACTCCACATGAATCTATGGGTACCAAACTCCAGTTAAGCACAGCATGTCGTCCTCAAACAGATGGTCAGTCAGAAAGGACGATACAGACTCTTGAAGACATGTTACGTGCTTGTGTATTGGATTTCAAGGTTTAGTGGGATGAGTGCTTACCGCTTTGTGAGTTTATTTGCAATAATAGCTACCACTCTAACATCGGTATTGCACCTTTCGAGGCACTCTATGGCAGAAGATGTAGAACTCTGGTTTGCTGGGAAGAAATCGGTGAGCGTAGTTTCATGGACCGACAATAGTTGGAGAGACAAATGATAAGGTCAAACTGATTCAGGAACGTTTGGAGATCGCCCGAAGTAGGCAAAAGAGTTATGCAGACACTCGCCGAAGAGAATTACAATTTCAAGTGGGTGATAAAGTGTTCTTGAAAATTTCACCAATTAGGGGAACTCTAAGGTTTGGTCAGAAGGGCAAATTATCAAGGAGGTTTATTGGTCCGTATGAGATTTTGAGCAAGATTGGAAATGTCGCATATAGACTTACGTTACCGCCGGAACTCTCCGGGGTACACAATGTATTTCATGTTTCCATGCTCAAGAAATATGTTTCTAGTCCTTCACATGTCCTACAGCAAGAACCTTTGGAGATTCGAGAAGATGCCTCGTATGTGGAGAAACCGATCAAGATCATTGAAACCAAAGAGCAAGAATTGAAAAATTGGACTATTCAGTGGGAAAATCACGAGCTAGAGGAAGCCACATGGGAATTGAGGGATCAAGCGCAGAGGAAGTATCCACAGCTGTTACCAGAGGTAAATGTCTGTTTTATTTGGTGGACCAAATATCCTAAGGGGTGGAGGATGTTAGACCCCAATCCAGACTAATTCGATTAGCGTGCGATTTGTGTGTGTTTAGTCCTAAGTGGGTTTAGTTACCGTCGGGTTAGAAATAATTAGTTTTAGTCCTAGACATAGCTTTGGGAATTTTGATAACGTTTAATGTTAATCAGACACGCTCAGGAAGGCCTGAGTGTACGTGTAAGCTTGGGAGGATCATTTTTATTTTCATTTTAATTGTGATTTTATTTTCATTTGAATGGTTTTATTTTTTGTTACAACTTTCGTTTTCAGCATAATTGTGTTTGAAGCCCAGAAATCCAAGTTTTTGGCCCAAAAGGGTAAAATCGTCTTTTACACCCAAATCTGGACACAAATTTCGAAATCTCAAAAACCATGCCAAAATTATACTTTTTGGGAACTAGATTTGTTGAGGATCATTTTATCCTTCTTCATCGTTTTCATTCGGGACCCACAAGATCATGTTTTCGTTGAGGCAAGAATTGGACTCATTGGGCCCCATTGGCATTACTTAAGCCTTATCTTCATCTCTTTCCTTTCACTTTTCCCAAATCCAGCAACTTTCTTGACCTAGGGTTGAAAATCCCTTTTTCATTTCCACTTTATTCCTCTTGAATGCACAAGTTAGAAGCCTCCAAATGAAATTCCAAGACCATCATCTTCTTCCTCTCATCCCAAACTCTCCATTGATACAAGTTTCTTGAAGTTTCTAGTTCGGCAAACCCTCCATTGTCCTCATCTCTCCTTCTTTGTGCATCTCTAGGTAAGAGTTCCAACCCATCTTTTTAATGGAGTCTTTTCAACTCCTAAAGATCTTGTTTTTCTAATTTGCAACACCCATTTCCAAATGGGTTTCTTGTTTTCAAGTTTGAGTGAGTTTTGAATGATTTTCATGGGGATTTTTGTAGTCTTTGGCTTAGCATTGAGTGGAAGTGCTTGAAGAAAGGTTTGTGGCATCTTCGACAAAGGCAAGTAAACAATCTAGGAAGGATGTTAGCATATGTGTGTTTGGTTTGTTTTCCTTTCATTCTCTTCATCCCATTGGAAATTTATGTCTTGATTTTGGAATTTTGGGGATTTTGTTTTAGATTGGAGAATGGGAATGAGATTTTTTAAATTGTGCTTGAAAATGTATGTTTAATCCCTTGGAGAGCATGTAGGCTCAGGGAAGTGCAGGTTGAAGGAGAAATAAGAAGAAGGGAAGAAGAAATGTAAAAATCTGACTTGAAATGCACTGCCCGTGCAGTTTCGGTTAGCTGACGGCTAGCCGAAATCCCCATTTCGGCTAACCGCGAGCTGACCGAGCTCTACGATTCCTTTTCCAAAAGCTTGCATGTGCATCAGGGTTCAGCGGTCAGCCCTACAGTCAACTTACGGCTCGCCGCCAGACCCCATTTCGGTTAACCGTAAGCCAACCGAAATCAGTTGGGTTCATTTTCCAAAGAGCTGAGTTTCAGACCTGGGTTCCAGCGGTCGGCCTGTCGGTCAGCTGGTGGCTAGCCGCCATATCCCATTTCGGCTAGCCGACGGCTAATCGCGAGCTGACCGAAGTTGACAAAATGTCGTTTTGAAGAATATTTGTAAGAATGAAAACTAGAACATGTTAAGTGACCTTTAGACTGATATTGTGCACATGAAACCTGAGATGTCTTTGAACTTCGAGGGCACCGATTCTCTTTTAAATTCCAACATTTAGGGTTTCGTTTACACAAAGATCAATCAAAGGTCCTTACATGTGCTTCATAGACTTTGTGTTCGTACTTTAGTTTTTTATACAATGAATATCATTGTGTATTCGTTTTGAATGTTTATGTACAAGCTTGTTTTGAAGATTTGTTTCAAGAAAAAGGGGACCACTTCCTAAGCCTGTTACGCATATTAATTATGCCTCTTGTTAACCGTGTTTTGTCTTGTTTTGATAAGTGATCCCCCCTTAAATTCGACTTGTTTAAGCTGTGTTTTGTGGTATTTTGTGCATTCATGAATCTAAGTGAACACCACTAAGCTTGGACTGCCCCTTCAATCTAATCCACTGTCCGGGAGTCCTTAAACTTGTGGACTGTTTGCAGACTGGTCGTGTATTTTATTACACATCGTGCATATCAGGTTCCGCGGCTAGAACCCCCGTATATATGAGAATCGTGTCTTGTTATATTATGTATCTCGTGCTTGTCGTGCGTGCTTACTCTTGTCATCATGTACGATGGAGAAAGGATGGGCTCATTGTGGATTGTAACTATTCATGTTATTATAAGTATTCATGCTAACTTTGCTCGTATTTTGAAATGTACTTAGTCATGTAACTGTTTCCAATTCAGCAAAATGTTTTAATATGTTTCTTTAAACATTTACTTATTACATGCTCATGCCTAAATTGATTACCTGCCAAACCGTCGTGTTTGATCCTTGTATGTTGGTGCCTAGGTGCAGGTGACGTTGCCTTTGAGGAGGAGCGTCCGGAGGAGGCTGTTGAGCCACCCCCAGTCAGAGAGTGGCAACCCGACGATGTCAACTAGACGTCGGGCGGGACCTTGAGTTTACGCTTCATTTTGTCATGGAATCCTTTTGGTTGTTTTGAGAATTGTATTGGCCTTTGTTGGCCTCTTATGGGTTGTAACAAAACTTAACTTACTTTTCTGTTAGTCTTACAACTTGAATTATGATGGGAATGTCATGTTATAATTCCTTCTTCTGATATATTGGACTTGATGCTTTTTTATTATTGTACTTGGAAACTTTATTCGTGCTCGTCTTGATGTGATTTGTTACACGCTTCCGCAAACTTAATCGTGTGAGCTAGATTCCGCGTGTCTCGGGAATCCTCATCGCGGGAACCTATGGGAAAACGCCGTCGAGGGCCCGGGGTTCGTTCCGGGGTCACGACAAGTGTCGCCTTGGCTCATATCATCATCATCATCATCATCATTTCTTCGGTATTGTCTAAAAAGATATGCTCCATACTGTTGCGCAACACTACCATACCCATGACCATATTCAGATTGTTCTTGATAAGATGATGAACTATCTTGATCCCCTGTGGATTGAGATTGCTGGTTGTACTCAAATGGCATGAAATAGGCATGGGGGGCATGAAAAGGTAGTTAGGAAACTGGTGGGGGAAGCTTCCCTTGCTCAATTAACATATGTTAGATAGAAAGAATCGGTGTTGGTGAAGAGGGGTACCCAATTAGGGTCATATGAATAACCCCCATGCTGTCCATACATGGCACTTTGTTGGCCAACATAACCCCCATGTTGTCCATACATAACACCTTGGCCAACATAACTCCCATGATGACTATGAGCAGTGTCACGTCCCCCGAACCCGATTAGAAAATAAACCGGATCCGGGGAGTGAAATTTAGGACTAATTAAAATTTTTGTCCTTTAGGCCCAAGGATCGTAAGTCCGCTGTGAGGATATAATATTTCAAGCCTCAAATAAAATAAGAATTTGCGGAACTCATACAATTCTAGGCATATTTGGATATCAACAAGGAATAATGAATCTCAATATATATTAAAGTTGAACAAAGAATAAAATAAAACTTAAACAATGAAGTTAATTTATTACAATGGCCATCCCAATACTCAAGGCCATTTAAAACAATTAAGAAGTCAATGATATGAAAGATTCAACGAGAGATAAATAAAAATGAAAGAATCTAAAGATGTCCCAATGAATCTCTCTCTTGTGCCAGGATCATTGACGCTACTCTACGTCATCGGCACGCCACTCTTGTTCCTCCTCAGCCGGTTGGAGATCCTCTGGGATCTCCTCACCTGCTTGCTCCCCGTAATAGTACTCACCTGAGGAGTCTGCACACCAAGGAATAGAGTCAACGACATGTTGAGCAATAGATAAGCAAGATATAAATAATCATGACATGCATCAAGTATAAGAATAATGACAGGCATGATACTCAAGAGAATACAAGGAATCGAAGCTAGGCATAAAGCATGAGTAAATAACCAGAAACAATAACAAGAAATCCTAACATACTAACAATAACCACTGTCCAAACAATGCAATGCACAAGAGGGAGACTCCGTGGATGTCCAAGCCACCTCACGGGGTACCAGTAACAATCATATCCGGACTACTGATACCAAAGTCCGGCTCCAGGGGGATCCCAGCTCCCGGTCCTGGGAATAGTAGCACGGTCCTAGCCCGCTCCCAACTATTCAACGCCATGAAAGTCGTCCAAAGCCGACTGCCCACCCCGATGTTTTGTGTAACCGGCCCATCAATAAACCTCCAAACTGCAGCTTGCCATGATATGCAAATAATAATAATAATAAAGTGGTGTTGACATGAGAATAGACAAAGACAAGCAAGTCTGGCTAGTACAATATACAAGACATGTTCATAGGGATTATCTCATTCAAGTCAATACAAGACAAATCCAATCTCGTGATAATCCCTTCAGTCTAGCCAGTCATGTTTATCAATTACATAACACGGGGTCCTAAGGTACACTCTAAGTCAAGTCCAAGTCCTAATTCTACAAGGGATTATGTTTCATAATTAATTAGGTGTATTATGCCGAGAGTGAGTGTACAAGGAATTATAACAACGGATACAATTAAATAAGTCAAGGAGGAATTACGAGCCAATCCTAGGCAAGTGGTGTCATCCATGTATCCTACATGTTCTAACGGAGTACGTGTGGAATTAGATCAACGATGCTTCTAAGAAAATCCCTTGGTGTACAATCATGTTAAGCATCCATTAATTCAGTTCCATACGCATTCGGTTAAACCATACACAATACATGAATACCTAGACACCTAATCGAAGCACACCAAGCCACGTGCTATGATTTACTCCCCATTAATGGTCACGTGATAGTAGGTTCATGGTTTCCAACATCTAAGGCCCAAACCTAAGTTACTGGTCTCATTTCTAATAAAATATAGGCTGGGTCAATAACCTGAGTATTTACATCACTTCTCGACCTCCGATCGTGATGAAACCAAAACCATTAGGTTCTACATCTCAAGAGCTTTCCAACAGTATATTATATGTGAAATTCCGACGGGCGGATTAAAAGTTATTGGCATTCCAAAATGGTATATTTATATGCCCCTACGGGTTTCCGGCGTCCGGACACCCACGCCCGGAGGCAGAAACCCTCCGCAGACGTCCGAATTTACCCTGTTTGTTCAACTAGCCTGCACAAACACTGTACCCTGCACGAAATTGAGCCTCCTGCTCTCCCAAAAATCCATTCTCATAAATTTTACATCCATTCTAACAATTTAGAAACATCAAAAGGGGTAACAATTTAACAATTAATCAAATCCATACCACAAATCCAACCTAATAGGTAATCCAAAATCACTATCATAACCAGGCTTGGTATTAGGGAATTCTAACAAGAAAATCAGTACAATCAATGGAGAAGCATACACCATGCTTAATTATAAATTGCGAATCTACTTGCCTCAACCAAGAAGATGATTAGAAATTGGAAAAGCTTGAGGAGAAGCTTTCTACCACGAAGACCACAATCTACCCCGCTCAAAAGTAATCTACATCACCCAAAAGAAGAAAGAAAGGAAAAAGATCATGATCCAACCTATTCTAAACAAAAGAGAAAACGAATGGAAAAGTTGATGATGGGAAAAGGCTTACCAACTAGTATCAATGGAGAGAGGAGATCGAAAGGAAGAAGATGTGCGGTCCGGATCACGGGGGTGATCTCTCCCGGAGGGAGATCTGGGCTTGAGAAGATAAAGAGGGAGAAGGAGGGCTGCTGTAACTCTTGTTCGTTGCAGAGACGAATAAGAGATTAAGGCTAATCCCTGATTAAGGAGAGAGGGAAGGGAAAAAGACTACTTTGCCCTTAAGTGGGTCCGGTGAAAGAATAGACCATTTGAAGGGTTTCTGATCGTCGGATCGCGACGAGCCAGAAGACAAAAATGATCAGTGCGACGAGGCCTTTCCAACGAACCCAAATCACGGGGATAGGAATTTTTTCAGAAAAACACTCAATTTTCCCTGATTAGCAAACTACCCCCCTGCTAGGATCAAACGAACGTGAAATCAAACGAAACTTTGCAGACACTATTCTAACACTAAAAAAAAAACTCACTCAATGCCTAATCCCACTTAAATATCTAATATCTAACAATACAATTAATTATAATAATAATAATAAAATAAATGGGTTAACGGGCCTACTATTGGGCCCAACTGACCCAGTAAGGTCGCAGACCTTACAAGCAGCAGCACTACTACTACCCCCTGCCTCAGTCTGTCCAACATGTCTAACATAGCCACAGCGAGGATCTAACTGAAACTCCAAGATCGAATCCTAGAGGGGGGTGACTAGGGTTAGGGTGAGCTCAAAAAACTAGACCAAATTTAAATCTTTTAGTTTTTAAGTCACTTATGCTTTGATGAAGATTAATTATCTTGTGAAGATGAGTAGTCTCTAAGTTAAGCATACACAAGAAACTAACAAGTACAATCTTCATTCAATGATAGTATCAAACATAAGAGCATCATCCATGTAATGAAAACAAAAAATCAATCACCATAATACAAGCATTTATAGTGGTTCAGCCAACATGCCTACATCCACTCTCGGCGTCCCTACCGGATTTCCACTAACTCAAATTAAGGTTTAGGTTCACCTTCAACCTTACAAATACAATACTATGCTTTTCAAGGCTAAGCATAAACATTTACAACACTATATATGCTTTTCAAGGCTAAGCACCAACCTTTACAACAAGAGGATTCTCTCTTAAATAAAATGCCTATGAATGCATGGATAAGAGAATAATGTAAGTGCAATTTAATGCCTCTAAATAGGCTGAACTGAAAATGAAATCTCACTCTCTAGACATATGCATATGAATTGTAAAAGTCTATGATTGATGCATATACTAGAAATTTTTCTATCTCTTTTTAGAAAGAAGAAATTCTAAATGATGCAAAGATGTTAGTCATTTATATGAGAAAAAGTTGTATGACAAACACATGGGTTTTCAAAGTGAACAAACTTGATTTGAAGAAGAAAAACTTAAATCTAGCAAGTTAGTTTTGAAACAATAAAACAACCTCATGTGAATTGCAAACCAAATGTTGATTTCATAAAGCTAAGAGATTTTAAAGTTCGAAGCATGTTATGAAAAGCAACATTTCAAAAGATAGACAACTATTTAATCATGCTTAAAGGAAACAAAGATTTAGAAACAAGCATGAGTATAAACTTGGGATAAAGAAAGCACACCCATTTGAAGATCAAAGGTTGAATCAATGGATTAGCTTCATAATCCCTTCACTAATACTCTTAAAAAGTTGTTATTCCTTGGCCTTAAAAATCCTTCAAAGTTTAACAGCTTTTTCCAAACAAAAAACCACTTTTTATAGAGAAAAAGTTCCCAACGGCTAGTGCCCGGTCAACCTGGTACAGGTCCGGGTCCACCGGGTGCTCAACGGCTCTAAAAATGCCCGTTGGAGAGGCCTAACGGCACAATTCCCCGGTTGACCTGCAGTGTGCCCGGTCGACCGGGTCCCTTGGTTCGGTTGACCGGCCACACATGAAGGTCGACCTGGAGACAGCCTAAAAATTCTGAATTTTCATAAAGATGAAACTATGAGGGCTTCTTTCCAGGGGACTTTGAGGCACAATGATCAAGCTTGGGATCATGACTTAAAAAGGATGAAAATAGAATTTTAAAGACATGAAACATTCAAACCAAAATATGGATTTAAAGAGAAAACAATTGAAAAGCTTGAAAAGATTTTTGAATTTAAAGATAGAACATTTTGAGACTTGAAAATCTGAACCAAAAAACTTCATGAACTTAAGATAAATAAGATTTGAAAACCATGCATATCATATAATAAAAACAAAGATTATGCTGAGAAATATGCATGAAGATCCTAAGATAAAGAAGAACATGAAAGAATGAGAGGTCAAGCTATGAAAATGAATGCATCCTATCAAATTGTAACAGAACAAAAACTCTAACACTAACTCGGTAGCACCAGGAAAATGCTTAACTGTCTTAAAAGTGACAGGCTCATCATCTCTATAATAACCCCCATACCCGGGAGAGTCAGGTGGAATTCCTGCTGATGATGAAGAAGTAGAAATACTTGACTCACTCTCCTCGTTCCCCTCCTTTCCCCTTGGCTTACTCGTATCAGGTGCGCGCCCCCACTACATTGTCAAATTTATTTGTTCTATCTTTTCTGCGGCCCTTACTGTCTCATGCCTATCCCCAGTCAATTCCTCAATCAACTCCTCAAACTCTGGGTCTTGGTCTAACACCAGTTCTTCTTGTTCCTCCAACCATTCACCTAACACAGTATCCTCTTCTGAAAAGATATAGTCCAGATTAATTGGACAAAAATAATCCCGTTGATCCTCAAACTGTCTTCTATTTCTATTTCTACTCCGGAGCTTGAGGTTGTAGTGGATGTAGACCAATTTATTTAGTTTCTGCATTGTCAATCTATTTCTTGGTCTTGTGTGGATAAACGAGAAGGTGCTTCAGTTTCTTTCACAATTGGAAGATGATATAGTTTGGCTAAGGACTTTAATAACAATCGTCCTTAGTGCAAGAGCACTCTCTCCATAATTCAACCACCATTCAACTAAAAAAAAATAGAAATGATATTAGATTCAACAAAATAATAATAAGTCATTGAATAATATGGAGATGACATTACAATCAATACCAGGATTGGTCTATGTGATAGCTCTCCGCACAGTCGTCGTTCCAAAGCTTCCAGCACGTACATTGTATATGTCAATCTGAAGACATTAATGTAGAAATTTTTTTTAGAGAAATTACAATGTTATATACTTTTTTCCTTAATTATCCTACCGGATTAGTAACCCAAATTGTTTCATCTGTACTCTCTGCCAATCTTTCAATTACATGTTTTAGTCTTAAACGGATTTCATCAGATATGTGTCCATCCGTAAATTGTGGATTAAAGAAGTATCCTGTAAAACCAATGAATTTTAGTCATTGATAAATTAATATAGTGAGGAGAGACTAGAGAGTTGAATACAACAATTCAAGTATTAAAGGAAATAGCCTTCACTTACCAGCAGTGTATAAATCATGTTTCAATTGTCGTCCCATCGATTGTCGATGATCTTCCAAAACCTTTTGTAATATTTACAGTCTGCTTGAATAACCAGCTTTGATCTCTCCATGGCCTCATGTAAGAAGCCCATTGTTGTCTTATCATCGCCATTAACCAATCGAAGAACCTTTATTAGGGGATCAAAAACATTCAAAACACCCTTTACATGAGGCCAAAATTTGTTGGACTCAATTATTTTACATACTTCTTTTGTAATGGGACTTGGCCTCTTTCCCCATTTTGAATTCATGAACTCCTGTGTGAAAGTCCTGGGATCCTAACCCTAAAAGGGGGGTGAATAGGGTGAGCTACAATATGTGACCAATTATGACAAATTTTAACTTCTTAAAAATAAACTAGTCACAAGTGATGATAAACAAACAAAATGCGGAAGCTAATAAAACAATCACCACAAACAAACACCACTACACAAAGATTTATAGTGGTTCGGCCTCAATGCCTACATCCACTACCGGTTTGTGATCCAATCACCCCACCGGATTTCCACTATCTATGCTTTTTAAAAGGCTAAGCAATAACCTTTACAATGTTGTTTTTCTAGGCTTAACAACAACCTTTACAAGATGCTTTTCTAGGCTAAGCAATAACCTTTACACAATGTTTTTCTTAGGCTAAGCAATAACCTTTACAAATGAGAGATTTCTCAAAGAAGGTGTCTATGCAAAAACACTCTATGAGATACAATTAAAGCTCAATATATTTGCCTCTAAAATAGGCGGATATGAAAGTGAAAAACTAACTCACACAAACACTAAACGAATGCAAATGTGTATGCTCATGATGTGTGTGTGTGACAACTTCAATCAAGTTAAAAATAAGGCTCAATTAATATATGCTCAAAGCATTTAAAAATTTAAGGCACATAAAAGATTTGATTGAAGTGAAATGAAAATCACATGTATGGATACAAACTTGTTAATGATATGAAAACCAAAGGTTCACAAGTTGTATGAAAATAATTAACTTAAGACATGTGATGCATGTGCAATGTTGTTTTCAAAACTAAACAAATTTAACTATAGTTCAAATGAATGAAAACAACAAATAAAGATTCAACCAAGAAAATGAATCATGCTATAAAAGAAAACAAAGATTTTGGCTAAGCATGATTAAAGAAGGTTTTAAAACAACTTGGTTTGAAATCAAAGTGAAGAATCCAATCTTAATTAGATCAAAGATTAAGAGAAGAATGGATTCAACACATCATAGTTATAATGCTAAAATTCATTTACCAATAATTTAAACAAAGCATATAACATATGATTAAGAAAGGTAAAGCTTACTTAGAGATTTAACTTCATTAATCCAAGCTTTACCTTCCCAAATGACCCCTTGGTCTCTCTTAGTTCATCCCCTTTGTCTTCTCTCCAAATACCTCAAAAGAGTCTAAAAAATCTCCAACTTTGGTAAATGAATGAACTTCATTTTATAGCCAAAAAGTGCCCGACGGCCCTTCCCCAGTCAACCTGGCTCTTCCCCGGTCGACCTGGCCTTCAACGGTCATAAAACTGACCGTTTGAAACAGGCACAACGGCTCTTGCCCGGTCGACCCGCAGTGGGCTCGGTCGACCGGATCCCCTGGGCCGGTCGACCTGGGCCTGGGACCAAAATTCCCTAATTTTGCATTTTTCAAAGTATTTTCTTGAGGGAACTTTTGAGCCATTAAATCAAGCTTGGAAACATGTTTTAAATCATTCTAAGGGTTTTAAAACATGAAACATAAAAAGCCAAAAAAGATTCGAAACTTTAAAACCAATGGCTTGCTTGATTTCTAAAACTTCTTTTCAAAAAAACAATTGCATCCAAGATTAAAAACAAAACATGCACAAAAACAATATTTCTCCAAGTCTAAAAACCAATGCATGTGTAAATCAAGATTTCAAGTTTTTCTAAATTAATGCATGTGTGAAAATTCAAATGGTGCTAATATGATAATGCATCCATCAAATTGCAATACACAAAATTCCTAACACTGTGATTTTATCAATCGGAGAAGTCATTCTCTATACTTATAAACACTTTCGATAGCAATGAAGTGGGTTGCAAATCTAGTGATGCCAAGCCGTAGTAGTTCATGGTTGTTTGTGTGTGTTTTCATCATGGAAATGGGTCTATATGACTGATCGAAAAAATTGGTGATCTTCTTTATCTGACCAATCACTTACAACATGACTTTTCCTTTTGCAATATCTTCAAGCATTACATCTAGGCAATGTGCTGGACATGGAGACTAGAAAATCCTTGGCCTTTGTTTCATAAGCATCATTCCAGCAGCCTTCATGTTTGTAGCATTGTCGGTAACAACCTGTACTACACAATCTGCCCCAATTTCTTCAATCACCTCATTGAATAACCTATTAATATATTTTGCATCTTGGATGTAATTAGTTGCATCAACTGATTTGATAAACACCGTGCTCATAGACGAGTAGACTAGAAAATTCAAGAGATGATGGTGTGTGATGGTTGTCCACCCATCGCACATTAGTCTGCAACCTCTTTCCTTCCATGCCCATTTGAAAGTTTGCACTCAAGCCTACAACTCCTCATACTCTTTCTCAACACAGACATGCTCAATCCCATAAAGGGTGGGTGCCTTTATACCTAGACCATGTTCTGCAGCTACATCTAACATGGTGGTGAAATAAGGAGAAGATGCCTTGTTGGGTGGATGCCTCCATCCAAAAAAAAACTTCCCAGTGGCTCTCACTAGATGCTCTCTTACTTTACCAAACTTGCCCTTTAATGCTTTCATAATGCTGGGCTGCTTTGATGTTGGTTTTCTATAAGCAAATGGGTCCGTTGGCCCCACCACATTCAGCCTACGAGGTGCATATGTAGGAAGTCTTTCAACCTCCTCAATGTCTGGCTTGAAAGTCCGGGATCCTTAACCCTAGAGGTGGGGTGAATAGGGTGTGGTACAACTTAGTGACCAATAATGCCCAATTTTAACTCCTTTAATTCAATTAGCTACTAGTGATGATTATCAAACTAAATGCGGAAGTTAACAAAAACAATGATCACAAAGCATTCACCATCACACAATGATTTATAGTGGTTCGGCCTCAATGCCTACATCCTCTACCGGCTTGTGATCCAACACCCCACCGGATTTCCACTATTTATGCTTTTCAATAGGCTAAGCTACCTTTATAATATGCTTTCCAATGCAAAACAATAACCTTTACCAATGATGTTTTTCAAGGCTTAACATCAACTTATACACTATGCTTTTCTTAGGCTAAGCAATAACCTCTTCAACCAAAAGGTTGGTTATCTCTCTAAGTAGTGTCTAGAATATACTTGATGGAGATACAATTTATAGCTCATTACAATGCCTCTAAATTAGGCTGATATGAAAGTGTAAAACAAACTCACACAACACTCTATGTAATGCAAAGATGAATGCACATAATGTATGTATGTAAACTTCAATCAAAGTTAAAAATAAGCCTCAAATGATATATGCTTAAAGCATTTCAAAATTTAAAGTGCAGAAATAGATAGATTGAAGTTGTATTGCAAATCACATGTTCTTTTTCAAAAGACAACTTGTAAAGATTTCATTAATCAAGAAATGTAAGTTGTAAGAAAATTTAAATCTTCAAGAACATGTAATAAAAGAGCAAGGTTGTTTTCAAAACATAAAGGTTTCCTATGAGATCATAGAGTGAAAACAACTAGCTAAAGATTCAACCAAGTATAGAGATCATGCATTAATTAGAACAAGAAATTTGAAATAAGCATGATTTATACAACAAGGCAATGACTTGGTTTGAGACTAAGTGATGAATCCAATAGAAAATAAATCAAAGATAATATAAAGGATTCAACACATCAAAGTTATCATGCTAAAATTCATTTTTCAAATATTTAAACAAAGCATGAAAACATATGATAAGGAAAACTAAGCTTACATAGATGATTAACTTATGATTCCAAGCTTTAGCTTCCTTTTTTGACCAACTAGCCTCCCTTAGCTCATTCCCCTTTGTTTGGTCTCAAAACACCTTAAGGGCCCGTTTGGTAATTTACTTTTATAATAAAGTGGAGTGAAGTGAAATGAAAAGAATGAATAAAATATAAGTAAGTTATGATGATATTTTGTTTTTAGTTGTTTGGAATGGAATATTTTTTACTTTTTGTATGGGGAATTGTAGATTTTTTGTCTTCTAGTGAGTAAATGTTGTTGCTTTTTGACTTTTTTAAAAAAAGATGGAGGGAATTTTTGTAAAAAGTGATTTTGATGGGATGTTTAACTTAACTTGACTTTATTAGTAAATTTACCAAACGGGCCCTAAGGGGTATCCCTTGGATCCTCAAATTTAGCCAAGGAATGAACTTCAATTTATAGAAAATGTTGTCCAACGGCTAGCTTGTCGGTTGACCGACATTTGGACTCAACGGTCATATTCCGACGGTCATATATTTCGAAAGTTTGCTGACCAAAATACACTTGTCGGTTAACCGAACTGAAGTTTGGTCGACCGACAAGTGACCGACACTTGACCGGCAGCTGACCGAAGTTCCCAGAAAACACAAATTTCATATTCTGGAATCGGAACCGACAGCTGACCGATAAAGGTTTGGTTGACCGAACTTTCCCTGAGAATAAAGATTCGTAAAAAAGATTTTTTAAAGGGAAACTTGGTCTTGGAGGTCTAGCCATTGAATCAAGCCTGGAAACATGTTTTAAATCATTCTAAGAGTTTTAAAAACATGAAACCTAAAATGCCTAAGTTTATTTGGAACTTTTAAAACCATAGGCAAGCTTGATTCGAAAATCTTCTTTTGAAAACTAAATGCATCCAAGTTCAAAATCAAAACATGCATAAATGAATATTTCTACAAGTCTAAAAAGCAATGCATGTTTAAATCAAGATTTCAAGAATTTCTAAATCAATGCATGTGTGAAGATTCGAATGATGCTAAAATGATAATGCATCCATCAAATTGCAATAACACTAAATCCCTAACATGGATCTTGACAGGGTTGTTTTTGACTAAATGCCAGACGCAAACTCGATCCCCCCGATCCGGATGATCCACCCTGCTCATATTGGCTACCTCTAGCAGCTGCTTCATATTGCATTCTTCTCCTCTATTCCTCCTTCTAAAGTGACCTCACACTTTCTCTCCTAGCCCTCCTCATTTCTGGGTCTTCATCGTCATCATCAGAGGAACCAAATACTTCTCCCCTGCATGCATCAAGTTCCTCAGTTCTTCTTCTTTCTTATGCAATTTTTTTTTTTTTTTTTGCAGATGCATTAAGGAGCTCCTGCATTTCAGCTCTCACATTTGGTGGCACTTTATGACATTTATCACTTGTCTTGACACATGTGCCAAATGTTGTTTCAATCAAGTAATCCCGCCATTGAGCACTCGTCCACAATAATTACATTTTACTTTACTTTTTCTTCCCACTGTTTCACCATGGCTCCATGCCGGATCTATGTTGTCACGCCCCCGAACCGAAACCTCGGGGGCGGGAAATGGGATTAAAGCATAAATGTATTTTACTTCTCCCAGGATCCGCGTGTGTGAAGACAACACATTCTGAATATTTTGCGGAAGCATTTGTGGTGTTGCGACCCGAAGTCCGTGGCCATCGGATTCCGCATCGCACTCAACCTTTAGCGTATAGCTATTATATCAAGAATCATATCAGACTGGAGTAACCATCACAATAAATTACAGAGCTGACAGTAACAGGATGTTACATTCCCATATATGTTCAAGTTACAATTATCAATGTACATTAATTAAGAATCCCAAGAAAAAGGCTAATAAAAGCCATACAACAATAAGCTATAAACTACTACCCAAATGTGACGTAGCTCCGATGTCAGACTCAATGTCTACATGACATAGCCGACAAAACAACCTGCAAAGCATGGCTCTACAGCCAACAAAAACACTCAACTCGGGGCGAAGAAATCTGAACCTGAGTACCAAAAGTAGTGGGTCAGACACGACGGTCTGGCAGGTGGATGAAAAGAACACAATATAGCGAATAATAATACAAATGATAAATCATGTTATCGATCAAGTGCTGCATATAATTAAACGGGTGCAAAGTCGGGAATCTCGGGGAAAACCTATATTCATTTCAAGCATGGGTAAAACACGAATATCTAATAAAACAAGTGTTCGTCTAAAACATGTACAAATGTAGTGGTATGGCAAAACAACGTTCATTTGAAACTTAAGCAAAACATAAGTATACAATAAACCAGGTATTCATAGCAGTCTAGCAAAACCAATGTCCATTTGAAACATATGTGAAAATACGGATATTTAACAAATCGGGTGTTCATTTAAAACAGGTGTAACCAAAGAAATCTGACAAGACTAATGTTCATTTAAAACATATCTCAAAGCAGGGATATTTAACAAATCGGATATTCATTGAAACCGGTATAAACATAGTGATTTGGCAAAACAAGTGTCATTTGAAACATATTTCAAAGCATGGGTTTTTAACAATTCGGGTATTCATTTAAAAACAGGTATAAACATAGATATCTGACAAACCAAATGTCCTTTAAAACAAGGCACGGATATTTAACAATTCGGGTATTCCTTTAAAACACCTGTAATCATATAAATCTAGCAAAATCATTGATCGTATGGAACATATGTAAAAGCATGGTTATTCACCCAACCGGCATTCATTTAAAACATGTGCGGGTACAAAGGACAGAAAACAATATAATAATAACTGAATTTACATTGGAGAATATTAGCACTTGTTTAAATAACAACCTTCATAAAGGAAACGAATCATTTATCGGAAAGCAAGTAAATAATATAAAACATGTCGGGTATCCAAGGAATCGGGAACTGGCAAGATGTCAATCACAAGAAGCTAAGTCCTCTATCACCGAAGTGACAAGAGCGGGACGTTGGTCTCAGTCACACTAGGTGAGGAGACTCAACGTAAATCATATATACAATAATAAATATACGGGAACGGGAACGGGACCACGGTAGCGAACCGGGTATCGGGACGGGACCACGGCAATAACCGGGTATCGGGATCCAAACTGCAGCTGGCGGGACGGGAGAGGGATTTCCAAGTCGGTGGATCAAACCGACGAGGTATCCAAGCTTAGTGATGCCGACTCATAGGTCAAAACCAATCGAGACATATGCAAGCAAATCAAGTACAATAAATAAACGGGTAAAACGGGGGTACTCAAGGGCACACTGTCACTTCATATCGGGCAATACATTTCGGGACAATTAACTGTTACTAGTGTAACTCCAATGCTTTCGGGAGAACAAGTCATGTAATGCAAATCTCGGGAAAAGAGGTGAAACAATGAACTATAACAATTTCGGGTAAAAATATCAGTTTCAAGATCTATTTAAGTGAATAGGGGTATGTCGAGTATAACAATTACTTGGTACTCCTTGAGTTTGAAGACATTCCGGGCTCCTTATGCACTTTTACTACTTTCAAAATCTTAACATGAGCTTATGGGTAGTACTAGATGTCACAATAGCAAGAATCAAGATTATACACGGTCCATCCTAGGCATGACATTAATCCGGGAACATCGAGCAACCTATTCAGTCACCGAAAGGAATAGAATTCGCGATAACCAAGGAAATAGACTTGTGTTTAGATATAAAGAAGATATCGCGTCATTCCATCCCGTTCAAGATTGAAATGGATTAAACTTCGATGCCACCGAACCAACCGTGAGGCGTGTCGGCTCAAGACATTCTCACACATGGTCCAAACAGTCCAAAAAGGGTAGTCGGGGTCCCACCTAAAACCAAGAATTAGTGTCTAATCAACACCATTCTTTTCTTTTAGTTCCCTAGTCTTAGAGACCTTAGATTAGGGTACAATTGGTCTTAACACTAAGGTATATACCTCTAGGACTCATAGAAAGCCCAAAGGTTTCCAAAAAAAAACACAATATCAAATTTCACTGCCGATCGATCGGCCGAAGGGCCGATCGATCGGTCGAAATTTCTGTACCAGAATGTACAGGGTCCGATCGATCGGCCGATCGATCGGCCCAAAAAGCCTTACAGTTACTGACAGTCCAATCGATCGGCCTGTAGGTCCGATCGATCGGACCTGGGTACAGCAGGTCCGGGAAAGCTGATTTTTCTTCCTCTTTTTCCTTTCCTTCCAACATAAAATCAACCACAAAGCACCATAAACAAGATGGTTTAAATACATGTTTCCAAGACAATAACATGAGCTAAAGAGCTCCTCATTTCAAGTTCTTCTCTTTCCATTCTTTCCATTCACAATTAATCACAAGGTGGAGAAAACTCATTCATGTGAAATCATTTGAAATCTTGACACTATGATACATACATTTCCAAGAGATTAACAAGGGAGAAATAACTTATCAATAAGCACATTTCGAAATCAATATTAATCATAGTGAAGACAACTACAAAAATCACCAAAACCCTTAGTGAAACAAGATTTTTCTCACAAAACATGTTAATAATCAAAACAATCCATTCATCCACTTGCCTTTGACTCTAATCAAGCAAATCAAGCTCCTAATCACCTCTTAGGCTCAAGATCCACAATCTCTACAAAAACCCCCAAAATACACCCTAAAATGGGTTAAACAATGAAATGACAATGAAACTTTCCAATAATCAAGGTGGAGCTTCTCTAAGGCTAGAAGATTACAAATCTAGAAGATGGGAAGAATCACTTACTTGGAAGGTCCTCTAATGGACAAGGTAAGCTCAAAGGAAGTCTTGTGATGGAGGGTTCTCTTCACAAATGGTACCAATGGAAAGCTTGCAAGATGAGGAAGAAGAAGACGGTCTCCATTTCGAGTTTGGTGAACTATTGGTGTGGCTTGGAGATGAAGAAGCAAGAAGAAGAAGAAGAAGTTGCAAGAAAAGCCCTAGGCTCAAATGTGTGCTGGAACATGAAAATGGAGAAGGAAGGGGAAGGGTCTCCTTTTATAAACAAGTGAGAATGGGTCCCACAACTTAAAGAACTTGGGTGGCTGAAATCATCTAATTCGGGACCTCGGATGGATTCGACGAAGAAGGAAGAAATGATCGTCGAAATATCTAGTTTCCAAAAAGTTTATGTTTCACGGATTTCGAGAATATCGAGTTTTGGGTACAGATTTGGTGTGAAAAGACTGTTTTGCCCTCAAGGCCAAGAAATCAGTTTTTGGGTTCTCAAATGGATACGGGATCAACATGAAAGTTGTAGGATTCCTCAAGATGAATGCAACGGGCCAAAAAAACGATACGAAACAAATCGGGAAAATCTCACAAGAAAAGCAAAGCCGAAAAGGGAACCCCCAAAGGGCCCCACAAGCTACCAAAGCACCCAAAAGCCCAAAACTAGAAGAAAATCCATTCTAGCTCACAACTCAACCCAACAAAATACTAATCCCACTAGGAGAAACTAATCCACAATAAAACGACACTAATCCAAGAGATCAGGGGTCAGGTTCTCACATATGTCACTCACCATCTTGTTCCTATAAAATAAGAAATTCATGTAATAGTAATGCTCTAACAACAATTATTTTTAGAAAAAATAAAGATTTAAAAAAATCATTTTGAAAACTCTAAATATATAGATTTAGTATAAAAGTATGTAGATCAATAATTTACACACCATACAATGATCATGAATCATTAAAAGAACATATTTATGATGAAATCCCCAAAAAATGATATATTATAATTCAAATATTAGAAAATCCAAAAATAAAATAATTAAAATAAAAATCTAAATCATGTTTATGACTATGAGTAGATGTAGATCTATCATCTACACACTGTTAATAAGCATTTGGTATCACAAATATTCTAACAAGTAACAAGTAACAACAATTATTTTTAGAAAAAATAAAGATTTAATAAAGTCATTTTCAAAATCCTAAATATATAGCTCTAGCATAAAAGTATGTAAATCAATCATTTATACACCATACAATGATCATGAATCAATAAAAGAACATATTTATGATGAAATCCCCAAAAAAATGATATATTATAATTCAAATATTAGAAAATCCAAAAATAAAATAATTAAAATATAAATATAAATCATGTTTATGACTATGAGTAGATGTAGATCTATAACCTACACACTATTAATAAGCCTTTGGTATCACAAATATTCTAACAAGTAACAAGTAACAACAATTATTTTTAGAAAAAATAAAGATTTAACAAAGTCATTTTCAAAATCCTAAATATATAGATCTAGCATAAAAGTATGTAAATCAATCATTTATACACCATACAATGATCATGAGTCATTAAAAGAACATATTTATGATGAAATCCTCAAAAAATGATATATTATAATTCAAATATTAAAAAATCTGAAAATAAAAAAATTGGAAAAAAAATTCAAAATCATGTGTATGAGTAGATCTAGCATGAAAGTATGTAGATATATGGGCGATATATGGGCCCGAGATACCGATACCTATATCTTGGGACCATATCGGTTCAATATCGGCCGATTTTAAAAACCATGCCCCTTGCTCACAACAAAACTCACTCAAACCCAAAAAGGAAAGTGCACTCAAAACCCAAGTGTAGGCTCTCCAGTCTCCAGCTCAATCGGACCTCATCCGTAGTCTCTAGCTATAGGTGCCTCAACAAGCGCGTCGTCCTCGGGGTCGGGAATAATACCTAAGCACCAAATGATGGGTCAGATCCAAGGATCTGGCAAAGCACAGTATGCAACTAACATAGGATGTATGCATCAAAGAGAATAGAGACGATCATAGTATCATAAGAATAGCAACTGTACAAATGCTAAGCAGTTGAGAAAGTCATAACAAATAGAATCAGTATGAAAAGTAAAGCATCTAGTCTAACCAACATCAACATGGCACATTCACACGAGCTAGACACCGCATGATATTATGCCGCAGCCCTCCTATACTGTAAACCAATCGCGGTGGGGAAATAAAGTAATAATGCAAGGGATGACGAGCCCCGCCAATAATAACAAGCTCAATAGACCGAAATTGAAATCACACGTCCATCTAGCCAAAGCTCATCATGATAGCTTTAATCAACAACCAATATAGCTCTCAACAATGATGATCAGTCCAAAGGCTAAGCTAATAACAACTAATTAAGTGAATGTTAATGCCGACTCAAGGAAACAAGTAAAGGTCTGTGTCTGACTAGGCTTGCCTTACTCATAATTACAATCCAAATCCAAGGTATAGGTTCACATTTACTATCAAGTCCATAAGAGGTCCAAGGTATAGGTCCAATCAACAATTACAATCTAAGTCCATCATCAAATCCATTGCCAATGCCCAATAATGCCAAGGTCTTACTCCAACCAGTCCAAGTATAACATCAATGTTCAGCTCAATAGTATTCAATCCATTCCCATTCTTAAATGGGTAACAAATCCACAATAACAGTCCTTCTCAATCTAAAGTATCATAACCATCCATTCTTAGGCCATATAATGGCCCGCCTAGCCACAGACAAGGGTCAATGACCACCAATCCACAACACCGGGTCACCACTAGCTAATCATATGTTCATGTCATCCAATTTCCATTTAATTAACAGGTATTAACAATAGAAAGGGTACAAGAGTGACAACAAGGAATCAAATATAATAAATTTCCAAAAACAAGCTAATCAACGGGAAAATAGCAAAGGTCCAACGTAAGTAATGGCCCCCTTTTCAGGTCCAGGTCTATGTCAGCCAATTCAATTCCTAAATGGAGTTTCAGATGCCAACGAAGTGTATTTTGGTGCTTCTGAAGTTACGGGCATCTTCAACAGCGTTTAAGGATCGAATCGAAATCCAATCAATACACTAGACCTTACTTTAGTGGTCCCCATGAGTCAAGGTTGAGCCACACCATTGACTCATGCTTGGCACATCAATAGAAGTCCATTTGGTTGGTCAATGGGCCCCTTATTCATCTAAACATAAAAAAACTACAAAACTGGAAACTTACAGTTTGCAGTGTATTCGGTCGACATCATCAAAGGGGATGTCGATCGGGTACAATGGAAAAGTCAGGACTCTGACTCCCAGGTCGACATCCAATGCAATGTGTCCGGTCAACATCATGGCCTGGATGTCGACTGCACACACAAGAATTTCTGGACTTTCACCTGGCAGGCAGAGTGCTAGACTCTGTCATTCTGCAGTGTGTCCGGTCGACATAATGGCCACGATCGAGTACACTGGAATGTGAGCCTGAATGAGATTCCCAGTTCCCAATTTCAACTCCGAAATTTCTTTGTATGAGGTCGACATCATATCTAGGATGTTGACCGGGTACACTGTAAGGACCGCGACCTTACTAGGTCAATTGGGCCCAATAGTAGGCCCGTTGACCCATTTATTTTTATTATTATTATAATTAATTGTATTTTAGATATTTAAGTGGGTTTAGGTTTTGAGTGAGTTTCTTTTAGTGTTAGGATAGTGTCTGCGAAGTTTCGTTTGATTCCGAGTTCGTTTGATCCTAGCAGGGGGTAGTTTGCAAATTAGGGGAAAATTGAGTGTTTTTCGGTAAAATTTCTATCACCGTGATTTTGGGTTCGTTGGAAAAGTCTCGTCGCGCTGATCATTTTTGTCTCTTGGCTCGTCGCGATCCGACGATCAAAAACCCTTCAAATGGTCCATTCTTTCACCGGACCCACTTAAAGGGCAATTCGGTCTTTTCCTCCCTCTCTTCTTCTTAAACAGGGATTAGCCCTAATCTCATTATCACTTCTGCAACGAGAGTTACAGCAACCCTCATTCTCCCTCTCCATCTTCTCAAGCCCAGATCTCCCTCCGGGAGAGATTACCTCCATGATCCGGACCGCACATCTCCTTCCTTTCGATCTCCTTTCTCCATTGATACTAGTTGGTAAGCCTTTTCCCATCATTAACTTTTCCATTCGTTTTCTCTTTTGTTCAGAATAGGTTGGGTCATGATCTTTTTCCTTTCTTTCTTTTTCTCGGTGTTTTAGATTACTTTTGAGCGGGGTAGATTGTGGTTTTCGTGGTAGAAAGCTTCTCCTCAAGCTTTTCCAATTTCTAATCGTCTTCTTGGTTGAGGCAAGTAGATATGCAATTATCTTTAATCATGTCTGTATTGTCTTCTTTTGATTGCAATGATACTCATGTTAGATTACCCAAATTCCAAGCTTATTGTGGGTATTTCTTTAGGATTGACATGTTAGGTTAGATTTGTAGTTTGGATTGGATTAAATGTTATAATGGTAGTTTTGGAAGTTTTTAATTTAATAGAATGGGTGGAAAGAATGATTGAAATGATTGGAGAGCATGGAGGCTCGTTTTATGCAGGAAAAAGGAAGAAGAAAAAACCCATTTTCGGGCTCAGCTACAGTGCCGATCGATGGGCCTTCAGACCGATCGATCGGACTGAAATTGCTCTCAGTTAACTGAGATAAATCTCAGACCGATCGATCGGACCTATTGTTCGATCGATCGGAGGGCATGAATTCTGACAACTTTGAAAAGGGAACTTAAGATGTTGACTGATGGACGTTCTGGCCATGGCATAAGTGCATAGGAATAATATAAAAAAAAAAAAAAGTAAACTCAGAAACGTTGAATGGGCTGGTGACTGACATGCATATGGGTATTGTTGGATTGTCCCAACTGATGAATTGGACCGATGGATGGTGCGTTGCGCTTTATATATATATAAAGGGTTAAACTTCTATGGGCCATAACTTCTGAACCATAAGTCGGAATTTCGCGAGCCATATATCGTTGGAAAGCTCTTTGAGCGTAGAATCCAATGATACATGTCTCCTGATGATTGGGGATCAGGTAAGGAAGTAGTTAAGGAGATTAATTATTAGACCACTTTCTTGCTTAGTAACGAGATTGTTAGCCTAGGTTTGTGCCTTAGACATTGGAAACCATGAAACCACTCTCACGTGACCATTAATGGGGTTTTGAAATCGTAGCACGTGGCTTGGTGTGCTTCGATGGGTTAACTAGGTATTCGTGTATTGTGTATGGTTAACCGATTGCGTATGGAATTGAATCAATCGATGCTCAACATGATTGTACACCAAGGAAATTCTTTATAAGCATTGACTATTCGAATTCCCCACACACTCCGTTAAAACACATATGGTATATGGATGACAACACTTGCTTAGGATTGGGTTGTAATCTCTCCTTGATTTGTTAATCGTATCCGTTGATTTTGTATCCTTGTACACTCTCTTGGCATAAAACACCTAACTAATTATGAAACATAATCCCTTGTAGAATTAGGACTTGGACCTGACTTAGAGTGTACCTTAGGACCCCGTGTTATGTAATTGATAAACATGACTGGCTAGACTGAAGGGATTATCATGTGATTGGATTTATCTTGTATTGACTTGAATGAGATAATCCCTATGAACATGTCTTGTATATTGAGTTAGCCAGACTTGCTTGTCTTGGTCTATTCTCGTGTCAACACCACATTATTATTATTATTATTTGCATATCATGACCAGCTGCAGTTTGGGGGTTTATTGATGGGCCGGTTGCTCGGACAACGGGGTGGGCAGTCGGCTTTGGACGGCGTCCATGGCGTTGAATAGTTGGGAGCGGGCTAGGACCGTGCTACTATTCCCAGGACCGGGAGCTGGGATCCCCCTGGAGCCGGACTTTGGTATCAGTAGACTGGATAGGATTGGTATTGGTACCCCGTGAGGTGGCTAGGACATCCACGGAGTCTCCCTCTTGTGCATTGCATTATATTGGTAGTGGTGATTGTTAGTATTGCTAGGATTTCTGTTTATGATCCTGATGGTTATTTACTCATGCTTTATGCCTAGTATTGTTCCTTGTATTCTTACGATCTTATACTTGTCCTTACTCTTATATTTGAAGCATGTCATGATTATTTATATATTGCTTATCTATTGCTCAACATGTCGTTGACTCTATTCCTTGGTGTGCAGACTCCTCAGGTGATTACTACTACGAGGAGCACTCAGGTGAGGAGATCCCAGAGGATCTCCAACCGGTTGAGGAGGAACGAGAGTGGCGTGCAGATGACGTAGAGTAGCGTCATCATACCTGGCACGAGAGCGATTCATCGGGACTCCCCTAGATTTTATTTCTTCATTTATTATCTCTCGTTGAACTTTCACATTATTGACTCACTATTGTTTTAAATGGTCTTGATTAGTGGGATGGCCATTGAATAAATTAATTTCCTTGTTTAAGTTTATTTTATTCTTTGTTCAACTTTAATCTATAATGAGATTCATTGTTCCTTGTTGATATCCAAATATGCTTAGAATTGTATGAGTTTCGCATATTCTTATTATATTTGAGGCTTGAAATATTATATCCTCACAGCGGACTTACGATCCTTGGGCCTAAAGGGCAAAATTTTTAATTAGCCCTAAATTTCACTCCCCGGATCCGGTTTATTCTCTAATCGGGTTCGGGGGACATGACCGGTTTATTCTCTAATCGGGTTCGGGGGACATGACATACACTAATTTTATGGGACTGAGAGAAAAATCAGCTCCCAGTTATTTTTCTAAAGTTCCTTTGTATCTGGTCGACATCACCCCCAATGTGTTGACCGGGTACACTAGAGTTCCAAAATTTCAGAATTCTGGAGTTTCTTCCATTCAATCCAATTTCCATCAAAACTCCCGCCAATCTCATCCATTCATCATATAAATATAAACAAACATCAAAATCACTTCAATCATCATCAATCCATCCTCAATTGGGCCATTGATCTTCCAAATGAGATGTCTCATCCATCAATGGCTAAAAACCATGAAAACAAGCTCAAAAGATAGATCTATGCAATTAGACATTCAATTAAATTGAAATTACAGAATCAAAATAAGGAAACAATGTATTCTATGCTAAATAGGTTTATTGTACTTGCCTCTAATCCAATAGCAATGAAAATAGAAGAAATGGAGGAATCCAAGCTCCAAGTAGAAATCAAAGCTTCTAAGGTCTTCCAATCACTCAACCAATCCCAAAAACGAGATCTAAGTGGATCTACAATTCTTAATCCCAAAACCATAAGGGAATTGCAATAAGGAAAGGAAATCTAGAGAGAGAATTCTAGGGAAATTGAACTAGAAGAAGAGAAGTACCTTGATTTGTAGAGAGATGAGAGATCTAAAAGATGAGAGATCCTTAGAAGATATAAGATTAGTAACTTGTAGTAGTTCTCCTTTTTCTTCTTGCTAGGAGTTTAGATCTAGGGTTTCTAGAGAGAGAATGGGAGGGAATTCTGGGAGGGAAATGAGGGAATTGGAGGAAAAATGAGAGAAAAGAGAGAAAATAGAGGGAAATGAGAGATGAGGGAACGAGGCACGTTTGGGATGGGAGGGGTTCTTTTATATTTTTGTGTTGGAAAGGAAGTTACTAAAATGTCCCTCCTTGGTTAGTTATAAACTCGGATAAGTACATGGGCTTTTAGGTCATTTTAGGGAAATGAGAATATTCTCATGTGGAAACCCTTCCTATTCACTCTAATTAATAGCTAGGGTCTCTAACTAACTAACTAACTCCTACAATTACAATAGACACCCTATGGAACCTATAAAATACAAAAAGGAACTAAGTCTTAGAAATTAGGCTAAAATACTAGTAAAATACTACACTACCCTTAATAATCCCTACTAATTAGCATAATTAGATATAGAATACTATAATTAACATAATTCAAATAAAAGTGAGGGTCCACAACGGGTGGGGCCTCACACCTTGAAAGGCTATAACAACTAGTTCACGGTGATGAAAGAGAAAAGCTACATGGTGACTCTAATTCACTGAAAGTAGAGATGCAAAATTCTGATGTTTTAGAGTTCTTCTTGTTCCTTATTTATTTTTTATAGAAAGGGTTCAAGAGAATTTAGGGTTTTCTAAACCCATAAAGAGAGATAACTAGAGAGAGAAAGAGTTAAAGGGAAGAGAAGACCAAAATCTCACTAAAAGAGAGAGGGGAGAAGGATTACCAGGTTCAGCAGGAGCGACTGCAACAACACCGAACTCGGGAACGCCCAGATTGAGAAATAATGGAGGCCAAAATCCCTAGTCGATGGAGGCAATGGATACCATGATGATTCGTCGACGTCGAACAGACATTGGGGGCCTTGCATATTTGCAAATAGGTTGGCGAGGGAGGAGGAGGGTGAAATTGGCTGGGGGAGAGAGTTACAGCATGTGAAAATGAGGAATAGTCGAAACAGGGAGGAATAAAAGGATGAAAAGGGTTTTTCGAGTTGTGATATCGCAAAATAAATTGCGATATCACAGCATAAATTTCGATATCGCAAGTTAATAAGTTGTGATATCGCAAACAAAAAATTGCCTTTTGGCCTGCTAAGGGGTACGGACGATACGAACAACATGTAGGTAAAACTGTCCAGTTTAGTAACAAGGGGGTGTTATCGATGAGTTTAGGTTACCGTACAAAAAAAATCCCAAAATAAAATTCCAAAAATGGCAGGTTTCATGAATTTATGCAAAATGTGTGAATTTTAAGCAAATGATGCAGGAAAACACTAAAATGAATCCTAATCGCATAAAATCATGATTTTTTTTTATCTAAATGAGGCTCTTTTGGCTTGAGAAGTCCTTAAAATTTCCAGAAAAGAACTTTGAAAAGTGTATTTTTAAGAACTTATCACTCCTATTATAAAATATTAAAAACTTATTAAAGAATTAAATAATAAATGATCTTTTCATGGCTCATAATTCCCCATGCTTATTGCGAGTAAAAAATTGGCATTTAGGTAGTGTTAGACGAGTTATTTTACCTCTTATAGTGTTAAAATTGTTTCAAACAATATTTAGACTGTTTAGTAACCCATTTTACAATGTTTATTTGGATTGGTGTTTTGACCTTTTACCTCTATTTGAGAAAGTCGGCAAACTGGGAATATTTGAAACATACACGTGTTTGAAGCAGAAAGAGGAGCGGAGCTACAATATTTTGGATGTCCCATAGGGTAGTATGTTTTTCCCTATTTTTAATCCTAAGCCTCTAAATCATGATCCAAACTGTTAGTTATATCCATAATATCAAATACGGGTACGAGACCAAATTTCAGCCATTGGATGATCACCAATCTCGAGATATTTACAAAAAAGAGTAAACCATTGGATATTAATTTATTGGGACGTTGTGGGCCTCAAATAGAAGATCTGAGCCGTTAAATCTCTTTGGAAGATCAAACATGATCATGGGGTCAAATCTCAAAGATTGATTCCTTGTGGATCTCAAGAAACATGCAATAAACTTTCAACCATTGATGTACTATGAGTTCATTATTGAGTTCTGAATTGGTCCTTATGTAGTCTCGTTTTTCTCATTTTTTTAATTTCTGGAATAGTAAATCATGATCCAAATTGTTGGAAGTAATTAGAAGCATAAACATTGCTACATGACCAATTTCCAGCCGTTGGATGATCACAAAACTCGAGACATTTGCAAAAAAAAAAAAAGTGAACTATTTGATTTAGTTTATGGATTATGTGGACCCTAAATACAAGATCCAACCCGTTAAATCTAATTAAAAGATTAAACATGGCTGTAGGGTCAAATTTCAAAGCTTGATTCCTCGTGGATCTTGAGAAATTTCTGAAAAATTCTCAACCATTGAATTAAAAAGGCTATTTCAATTAGCTTTTGTCAATGTTGCCAAATGGGGACTATTTCTAAAACATCTATTTCGAACTTGGCCATCTGAAAATATAAGATTCGCCAAACAAGCCCTAAGATCTTCAATGTAAATATAAAATAAATTACTTCACCACTTCTTATGCCAGGGTGGGGCCAACCTGATTTTGAGCATTCTAATCACTACACAGATATTAAACGGGCCCAAAGTTTAGATCTAGATCCGACCCAGTTCTAAACTATAGGGCCCAAACCTGCTAATCAAGTGAATTGATTATTATTTAGGGATTTTTACAACAAAAGTGTTTCTATACTTGTATTACACAAATTCAGTTACAAATACATTAAAACATCCATATGGGTGTTTGTACAAGTTTTCTGGACAATTATGCCCCTCCATCCATGGGAACGATATAGTCATGGCATCGTTTTCTATACCCACTTTCACCATCGTTTTCTATTCCCTAACTCATGCCCTTTGCCTCTTCTATCTAGATGATATCCTGCTCTCAAGATTTTCAATCTCAGAGAAGGTTTCTCCTAGTTTTGGTCTGCCGATTGGAGAAGAATAGGAGTTACAAAGGGATCTTGGGCTGGGATTCTCTATCATGCAGGAGGAAGACAAGGCTTCCGGTTGCTACCTGAGTGTTTTGTGTGTTGCTGGACTCCGATCATCGCCGGAGAGAAGAATCCGTGTTCTCCGATACCTGAAAAAGTTATTCCCCACTTGTTTTGAGCCATCAAACTCTCTGATTTTCCCTTCTTTTTTCTTCCCCCCTTCCCTGCAACTATTACAATATTTGGATCTCCATTTACAATTCACCATAATGGGCAGATTCTATTTGGACGTTCAGATGAGTATTTATGCTTCGTGATGGGGGATGGTGTAAACCAGGGCGATCCTTTCAATTTCACTCTAGTCGCATTTGGGATTTTATACATTATGGAGCATTGGAGGTGATGTCATTGCCTTTTAATTTGAAATTATTTGGTTTATCATTTTTTGGTGGCAGGTGTTGAGTAAACTTAAACACCTCCATTTGGGAACCACCACTCTGTGTGCTTTATTGTGTGCATATAAGAGTCCATTTAGATATGAGTTGCATAACGTTGGGAGAAAGGAATCACTTACACAATTACTAAGATTTAGAAGCCATGAGTGTTAATGGCATAAAGTCATGAATATAAATATAATATGTCTCTTTTTAGTCGGCATGATTGTATGATCACTTACACATGAATACCATAGCTGACTGTTTTGGCAATTTTTAGCGCAAACAGTTCATCCACACACCCACCAACTCCTACCCTGCAAGAAGTTCATTCACACACCCACAAACTCCAACCCTGCAAACAGTTTATTTCTGGTCTCATTTCTGAATTCAGTCTCTAAGTAGTCCACATTGCTACTTTTCCTAATTGTAGTTTTATTTCTGGTTACCACAAAATAACATATTTTAATGGTGCATTTAAATGTAACCCATTAGGCAATTGAAAGATGCTCAAAGCTAGCTTCACGTGGCCAGCAGCAAACGATGAAACTGCCTCTGGAAATATTACAAGTAGGAAGATTCATAATCTAAATGCTAAAATTGAATAGTGTGTTTGCATTTTTTATTTTATGATCATATCATTCTTGAAAGCCTTTTTTGGCCTGTTGTTAGTTGATTCACGTGCCGTATTTTCTGTAGCTTTTATTCAGAATAAAAACTAGCTACTTGGATTGCAAATGCGAAATGATTATCGGACAAATGCTATAGGAAGATCATGCTGCGAAGACAATGGACTTGGACGGAATCTATAGCCCATGTAGGCTTTTCTTGAATCTTGATTAATGCAATTGCACCATATCTTTTGATTCAATTCTTTTTACCTACATCTCAATCTTGCCTTTTTCTGGTCATTTTACCTACATTTAAATCCATTCCGATATTCGCTTTGCATTGCATGCTCTCTGTACTGATGAGACCAGATTCGCTGGTGTTTTGATGGGGTTGATATGAGAGAATGCCCATTTTGATTTGGTAGATTCAATCAAAACTATCTCTGTTTCAAAAAGATTGCAGGGAATTCTACCAAATAGATGTTGCTTTATTGAAAGTATATTTTCTTCAAAGTGTTTTGTTTCTTTTGAGAGATTCAGATTTCTTAAATGTATGGGTATGAATATTGAAACAAAATGCCTCAATGCAAGGTCTAGTTTTGATCCATTTCGATGATTGGTTAACAGTTAGTTTTGATCTATTTCGATGATCTATTTATTAAGGGCTTGTTTGGCAAATCTTATCTTTACGAAACAGATCTGTATGATATAGATCTGTTTCAAATGGAGCGGTTTGAAATAAATATTTTACAAATAAACTGTTTGGTAAGACATAGATATTTTAAAAATAGACTGTTTGGTAAGATACATGTAAAAATAGATCTAATGGTTTGAGCATTTTGCAAATATTTCAAAATCTGTGATAATCCAACGGTTGAAAATTTATCCCACACACGTGTTCCACATTTTAATGACTATGGGCGGTTTGGATCAACATTTTAGTGGCCCACAATATTTTAGAATTCATAAAAACCAGACTGACAATAAGTAAGAAGAAAGAGAGAGAGAGAGAGAGAGAGAGAGAGAGAGAGAGAGAGCTTGTTTATATCTAATGGTTCATGCTTTTTAACAAATATATCTCAAGATCTATAATGAGTAAACACCTTAAACTGGATCCCATAACTATTTATAGCTTTCCAAAGATGATGGACGGTTCAGATCTTGATTGTGGGGCCTACAAGGTCCAAAAATGCAAATCCAACGGTCTAAAAAATTTCACAAATATATCAAAATCCGCAAACATCGAACGGATGAAATTTCATCTCATAGCCGTTCTTGAGCTTGTAAAGATATCTAATGGCTTGGATCATCAGTTACAGTCCCACAAGGAAACAGAAGTGAGGAAAATCAGAGAAGGCAAAAGTAACGTAAATAACACTGTAGCAAGTAAGTCTTTCCGCTTCAGACTTTCATGTCTGATTCAAATATGGTGGTTTTCAGGACTTTGTGAAATAGAGGCCTTATGTCTTAAAGAAATTTCAAACAGATATTCAAAATGTTATAACCAAACGGTCTAAATGCGATTTCAAACCATTTTAAGACATATAGAGCCTAGAATTAGACTAGCCAAACGGGCACTAAGTCTTGCAATCTTGATGCCTCAAACATCAAACAGAATATGCCAAATGTTAATGCAGCTTGTATATATGGATCGACCCTACCAGTATTATGGATCGACCCTACCAGTAATTGAGCTTTATAGATTTGATACCTGAATCTGGTATTTAGTCGCACCCCCCCCCCCCCCCCCCCAAATCCTTTTGTATCCCTTATTGCTTATCCAGTTTGTTTTCTTTTGCCCACCTGCTTTTCCTATCGTCATCATTCCCCTGTTTTTTCTTTTCCAACAAAGTAAGTAAACACTTTGGTCATGTACAAGAAATCTCAATCGTCATTTATACGAAATGTAAATATTCCTTTCCTAGTATATTATCATGTGTAGAACAACAGAGAAAATGAACTACTCATGTTCCAATAATTATTTTGGAGTTTGGTCAGTGAATTACTACTGGCCTTTTTGCCTAGTTGATAATACGAGGCTTCAGTACTTTTGGACTAACATACAATCTATAGAGATGTGTTAATAGCGCAAGATAAAACGTAATTGAGCACACACTTATGGGTAATGGTATTGATCCTGTTGTCATACAAATGATGTTGAAATCAAAATATGGGCGAAGTCCTTAAGTATTTCCCATTGTTTATGCATGTCATTATACAATCATTATTGTTTTGTTGTGGAATTGCTAAAGTCAATGGCAAGAGTGTCAAGTACATCTCTTTTGCGGGTGCTACAGTCTGATTTCTATCTGCCAATAGTTATTTGTCACATCTCTTTTGATGCTTATTTGAATCAGTTGATAAAAGTTTAAGTGAATTTCGTGTCCATCTGACATTCACTTGTGGTGCAGGAGGATAAATTCACCTCATATTGCAAGGGGTTCAGATATTTGGCAGAAAGAATGGTTGTGTTCTATTGTTTCAGATGAACATGATTGAAAACCTGATTCCAGATGAAGAGCTTACGAGTTTTCTAACTCTACTACCACCAAACCATGTTCTGCATCTGTGGCCGATAACGGTTTGGATGGAAAAGGTGGATAATCCCACATCCCTATCTCATGCAGACAAATCTCATGCATTGATGAAGAATGCTGCATAGAGGAACAACCAGACAAGTTTAGTAGGGAAGAGAAGGCGACTGAAAATCGAGCATTAATTGTTCTTGCCTTAGCATGTTTTCTCCTGTTGTGGTTTATTAGTGAATGTTGCTTTTGGGCTAAAAGCCTAAAATGTCACGTAACATTGAAATATATAGCTTCTTTAACTCAAACAAGGCTTTCCTTTCTTTTTATGGATTACTGATTGTTAGGAATTTTCTAGATTGCAATTTGATGGATGCATTATCATTCAAAGCATCATTTGATTTACACACTTGCATTGGTTTTAAATAAACTTGAAATCTTGTTTTATTCATGCATTGCTTTTAAGATTTGTAAAAGTATTGATTTATGCATGATTTGTTTTTTCATCTTGGATGCATTTGATTTAGAAAAGAGTTTTCAAGAAATCAAGCAAGCCTTTGTTTTAAAAGTTTTGAAACTTTTTAGGCTTTTTATGTCATGTTTTAAAAACCTTTAAAATCTTTAAAACATGTTTTCCAAGCTTGATTTAGTGGCCAAAAGGTCCCCCAAAGAAATAACTTTGAAATGGCAAAAGTTGGAAATTTTGTCAAAAAGGGGGAGTCCCGGCAGTGTCGCCGGTCGACCGAGAGGCAGGTCTCGGTCGACCGAGACAACTGCAGGCAAAATTGCCTGGGAGCTCCAACGGTCAGAAATATGACCGTTGTGTGTTCTCGGTCGACCGAGGCCTGTTTGCCGGTCGACCGAGAACTAGCCGTTGGCCACTTTTCCCTATAAATATGAGTTCTTTCCCTTGCCAAAAGTTGGGAATTTTTAGCCCCTCCTTGAGAGGATTTGAGGCATATCAAAAGGGAAAAGAACCAAGGGATGAAGGGGATGATTAGGAAAGCTAAAGCTTGGATTAATGAAGTTAAACCACCAAGTAGGCTCTTCCTTCCTTAATCATATGTTTGCATGCTTTTGTTTTATTTTTGGTAAATCATTTCTAGCATGTTAAACTATGTTTGTGTTGTGTCCTTAACATGTGTTATGTTTTGAGTTGATTTATTGTTTTGGATACAACACCACATGATTCAATCCAAGTAGTACTTGAATTGGTAAATCAAAGTAGATCATGTTAATGAAAGAAACTTGGTAAATCATATGTAACATGATCCATACACTTGGTTGAATCTTTGGTTGTTGTTTTCCATCATAAGAACATCTCTCTCAAAACTAACTTATGTTTTGGATTCAACTTCTTTACAAATCATATGTTTTCATGTTTTGTTTTATCATTGGTAAATCTTTGTAACATGTTAATCTATGATTTGTTGTATCCTTAGCATATTCTATATTTTGAATAGATCTATTGTTTTGGATACATCACCATTGATTCATCAAAGTAGTACTTAACTTTGGAAAATCTAAGTAGATCATGTTAATGAAATATGTAACATGATTCATATACTTTGTTGAATCTTTGGATGTTGTTCTTCCATCATAAGAAAATCTTTTTCAAATGTATCTTATGTTTTGGATTCAACATGTTTACAAATCATATGTGTATTATTGTTTTAATGCTTCACAACTTGCCTTACTTTGATTGGTAAATCATTTTCAAGTTGTCTTTATAATTACATATGATTTGTCCCCTAATTTCAATCAAATCTATTTTTATGTTTTGAGCTTCATTGGTGATTTGATTGACATCCCTATGCATCACATGTTTAGAGCTAATCCATTTCATACAACTTGTGTAACTTTGATATCATTAACAAGTTGTTACTTTTAACATGTGATTGCATCATATCCTCAATCATAAATGTGTTATGAGCTAAAACTTTCAAAAGCCTTAGGCTTACATTTATGAGCTTTCTTTTTCAAAATGATTGAGGACCACACACACACACTTCATTTGTTTTCAACTTTGCATTCATAGTGTGAGTGTGTATTTGTATTTCACTTCCATATCCGCCTAATTAAGAGGCAATGTAATGAGCTTAATAGAATCTCCATCAAGTGTATGATAGACACTAAATTAGTGAGATAACCAACCTTTGGTTGAAGAGGTTATTGCTTAGCCTATAAAAGCATAGTGTATAGGTTGATGTTAAGCCTTGAAAAACATCATTGTAAGGTTATTGCTTAGCCTTGGAAAGCATATTGTAAAGGTTATTGCTTAGCCTATTGAAAAGCATAAATAGTGGAAATCCGGTGGGGTGTTGGATCACAAGCCGGTAGTGGATGTAGGCATTGAGGCCGAACCACTATAAATCCTTGTGTGATGGTGCTTGCTTTGTGGTGATTGTTTATATTAGCTTCCGCATATTGTTTGATAATCATCACTTGTGACTAGTTTGTTTTAAAGAAGTTAAAATTGGTCATACAAGAAGCTCACCCTATTCACCCCCCCTCTAGGGTTCGGATCCAGGTGGAGTTACAAGTGGTATCAGAGAGGGTTACTCCATTTTAGGGCTTAACAACCCGGAGTTGATCCTTGCTAGATTTGAACCCTAGTGTTGTATTTAATGCATATCTTTATGTTGATTTCCACTATGTTTGAAAATGATATTTTCCCTAGCCTCATTGCACCACTCTAAGTCTTTTCCAAGTTATATCTTCTAGAGTTGGTGAGTCCTCAAAGTGTTCTCTCATGGACAACCTTTTCAAGACCTTAGGTGAATTTTCAAAGGTAGACTATTTGAGTAACCTTAGGCCTTGATACCCCTAGACCAACCTATGCTTTTTAGTTATATCCTTTTGTTGGTCATGTTACATTTGCATTTTGTTTCTTTATAGTCACATCTTTTAAAATGCAATGTTTCTTTGTGATCATTTGATTTTGTCTTCATGATCTTTTAAGTTATATCTCATGGTTTTCAAAATCCTTTGATTGCAATTCTTTCATGATGGATTTGCATGTTGTTCATTTAGTAATATCTCTTGTTGTGCATATCTATTCATGATCAATTGATTGTGATTACAAATGCTTTCATAGCTAGTTTTTCATGATCAATTGATGTTGGAAAATCATTTGATGATTGTCATAGTTATATCCTTTTTGGAAATCAAATGATTTGAAGCAACTTTAGTTTTCCATTGATTTATAAGTTATATCTTTTGATATGGAAAATTTGTGAGTGACTATTGTTTCAAAAATTGAAAATTTTATAATAGTACACTTCTTGTTTTTCAAATTCACTTGCTCTTAATTCTATAATTGATTCCTTGTTGGAATTTCATATGTTGAAGTGATTTGAGAAACTTTGGAAAATGTTCTAAGCTTTATTAGTTATATTTTAGAAACATTTTCCTTGAATCTATTTCCTTGTGCCTAATTATGATTATATCTTTTGGAAGGAAATAGTTGTTACAAACAATTTGCATCTTTGCTCATTAAGTTACATTCTTTATGCAAATTGATTTTGTTGTCTTACATTGCATGGTTGGATATGATTTCATTGATTTGCATGTTTGTGCCTATTTTGGTATATAGTTTCATTAATGCAAATTAATGAGTGTTTATGTGCTTTATAGTAAAATCTTGTTTTTGAGCTTTTTAAGTACATATGTGATTTTATGTGCTAAGTTCATTTGGTATAAACCTCATATCTTTTTCCATTGCTTTGTAAGCTTAGTACATTTGCTAAGAGTGGAGATGTTACATGATAGCTTAATGGATCATTTTAGATGAATTGGAATTAAACCATTATTCTTAATAGGTATATCCATTTATGTGGTCCATCTTCATCTTTATGTGATCCATGATGTCTCTCTCACTTCATACCTTCTTGTGCTTTCAAAAGTTATATTCTTTATTGATGATTGGTATGAGTTAGATCTTGAGTGTTGATAGATCCTCTCTATGCAAATGTCAAAGTGTTCTATGTATGGTTGTGTTATTTATTACATTTGTAGAAACCATACTAGAACTAAAATCCATCCTCTATGCTTTTATAGTCATTTCTATTTGGATGGTTATGATGTTGATTCATGTGTATTCTCTAAGTGATTTCATTCTTATACATGTTTCAACTTCATAAGTAGTGTTCTTAATCATATCAAACTCTTTGAAACCCATTTCTCATATTTCTATATGTTTGATGGATATCTTAGATGTTGAATTCATATGATTTAGACACTTTGGAAATTGCATGCTTTACCAAGTCATATCTTTTTGCATTGCAATTTCTCTTGTTCATCACTATGCTCTTTAGTTATATCTTTAAAAGTGATGAATATGCATTTATGATGCTTGATGGATTTTTGTCACATTCTTGCTCTTTATCATGTTATCAAATTCAATTGGTTTCATTTGGTATAATGTTTGATTGATTTGATTTCTTGTGAATGTGATAAATCTTGTGTGCATTGGATTGAACTTGATAAGTAATATGATTGTTCCATGTCACACACCATTAGCATCATAATGTTCATGTTGCCACCTCTTTTGCTCTCATAGGTATATCTCATGACCACCATGTTTATGTGTTCATAATATTGGTTGGTTATAGTTGAGGTTGGCTTCATGTTTGAATTTCATTTCACTCATCTTGCACTTTAATAAGTCATATTTATTGATTGAATGAAATGATTTTCAAAATCTTGCATAGCATATGTTTTTCTTAAGTAATATTGTTTGATGCTATGTTTGAGTAAACCCCACTTCATGGATAGCTCTAATTTGGATTTTTCCTAATAGGTATATCTTTAAATCCATTTTAGAGTGATTGTTTTTATTAAGTCATATCCTTAGATCTCAATTGGTATTCTTTGTTTTTCCAATTGATATCCATGATTGCTTTTCTCTTTGACCTTGCTTTCTTTTGGCAATTTGATCATATGAGCTTTATAGTTAAATGAATCTAATCCTTTCTTTGAAGTTGACCCTCACTTGGTTAAACCATCTTCTTCTTGTACCTAATAGTTAAATCTTTGTCAAAAGTTTGACAAAAGAAGAGAATGGATTGAGGGGGAGTGTAAACCTTCATAGGAAGTATTAGTTGTGATCAAATTGACCCTAGGATTGCCTTTGAACCCTTAGAGACTACTACCTCTCATGATAGCCTGTTATGGATTTCATCTTCGATTTCATTTGTTAACAGGTGCTACTAATGGTATTTTCCTTGTTTCATGTGTGTAGGTACCTTTGCAATTTAATGGCAAAGGGGGAGAAATTATGCAAGTTCTCAAAAGGGTGAAGAGAAAGTCCAAGCTTCCAAAGGGGAGAGTTATGTATGATCTTCTACAAAGGGAGAGAATGCATACCTTGCCAAAGGGAGAAAGAGGCATGGTCAAAGGGGGAGAGCTAATAGAAGAAAGAAGCTTGGAGCTAAAGAAGATGCTTGGATAAAGAAAGAAAGAAGAAAGAAAGCTTGAAGGTTGATCAAGCTCCAAGCATCATGAAGATTGAAGTCCAAGAGCCCAAGCTATGAGAAGAAGCATCCAAGAAGATTTCAAGCCTTGTCCAGCTGAGGGGGAGCTGAAGACTAAGTGTGTATTGTCAGTGGTGAGTGTGTTTGCCATCAAATTGCAAAGGGGGAGATTGTTAGGAATTTTCTAGATTGCAATTTGATGGATGCATTATCATTCAAAGCATCATTTGATTTACACACTTGCATTGGTTTTAAATAAACTTGAAATCTTGTTTTATTCATGCATTGCTTTTAAGATTTGTAAAAGTATTGATTTATGCATGATTTGTTTTTTCATCTTGGATGCATTTGATTTAGAAAAGAGTTTTCAAGAAATCAAGCAAGCCTTTGTTTTAAAAGTTTTGAAACTTTTTAGGCTTTTTATGTCATGTTTTAAAAACCTTTAAAATCTTTAAAACATGTTTTCCAAGCTTGATTTAGTGGCCAAAAGGTCCCCCAAAGAAATAACTTTGAAATGGCAAAAGTTGGAAATTTTGTCAAAAAGGGGGAGTCCCGGCAGTGTCGCCGGTCGACCGAGAGGCAGGTCTCGGTCGACCGAGACAACTGCAGGCAAAATTGCCTGGGAGCTCCAACGGTCAGAAATATGACCGTTGTGTGTTCTCGGTCGACCGAGGCCTGTTTGCCGGTCGACCGAGAACTAGCCGTTGGCCACTTTTCCCTATAAATATGAGTTCTTTCCCTTGCCAAAAGTTGGGAATTTTTAGCCCCTCCTTGAGAGGATTTGAGGCATATCAAAAGGGAAAAGAACCAAGGGATGAAGGGGATGATTAGGAAAGCTAAAGCTTGGATTAATGAAGTTAAACCACCAAGTAGGCTCTTCCTTCCTTAATCATATGTTTGCATGCTTTTGTTTTATTTTTGGTAAATCATTTCTAGCATGTTAAACTATGTTTGTGTTGTGTCCTTAACATGTGTTATGTTTTGAGTTGATTTATTGTTTTGGATACAACACCACATGATTCAATCCAAGTAGTACTTGAATTGGTAAATCAAAGTAGATCATGTTAATGAAAGAAACTTGGTAAATCATATGTAACATGATCCATACACTTGGTTGAATCTTTGGTTGTTGTTTTCCATCATAAGAACATCTCTCTCAAAACTAACTTATGTTTTGGATTCAACTTCTTTACAAATCATATGTTTTCATGTTTTGTTTTATCATTGGTAAATCTTTGTAACATGTTAATCTATGATTTGTTGTATCCTTAGCATATTCTATATTTTGAATAGATCTATTGTTTTGGATACATCACCATTGATTCATCAAAGTAGTACTTAACTTTGGAAAATCTAAGTAGATCATGTTAATGAAATATGTAACATGATTCATATACTTTGTTGAATCTTTGGATGTTGTTCTTCCATCATAAGAAAATCTTTTTCAAATGTATCTTATGTTTTGGATTCAACATGTTTACAAATCATATGTGTATTATTGTTTTAATGCTTCACAACTTGCCTTACTTTGATTGGTAAATCATTTTCAAGTTGTCTTTATAATTACATATGATTTGTCCCCTAATTTCAATCAAATCTATTTTTATGTTTTGAGCTTCATTGGTGATTTGATTGACATCCCTATGCATCACATGTTTAGAGCTAATCCATTTCATACAACTTGTGTAACTTTGATATCATTAACAAGTTGTTACTTTTAACATGTGATTGCATCATATCCTCAATCATAAATGTGTTATGAGCTAAAACTTTCAAAAGCCTTAGGCTTACATTTATGAGCTTTCTTTTTCAAAATGATTGAGGACCACACACACACACTTCATTTGTTTTCAACTTTGCATTCATAGTGTGAGTGTGTATTTGTATTTCACTTCCATATCCGCCTAATTAAGAGGCAATGTAATGAGCTTAATAGAATCTCCATCAAGTGTATGATAGACACTAAATTAGTGAGATAACCAACCTTTGGTTGAAGAGGTTATTGCTTAGCCTATAAAAGCATAGTGTATAGGTTGATGTTAAGCCTTGAAAAACATCATTGTAAGGTTATTGCTTAGCCTTGGAAAGCATATTGTAAAGGTTATTGCTTAGCCTATTGAAAAGCATAAATAGTGGAAATCCGGTGGGGTGTTGGATCACAAGCCGGTAGTGGATGTAGGCATTGAGGCCGAACCACTATAAATCCTTGTGTGATGGTGCTTGCTTTGTGGTGATTGTTTATATTAGCTTCCGCATATTGTTTGATAATCATCACTTGTGACTAGTTTGTTTTAAAGAAGTTAAAATTGGTCATACAAGAAGCTCACCCTATTCACCCCCCCTCTAGGGTTCGGATCCAGGTGGAGTTACAAGTGGTATCAGAGAGGGTTACTCCATTTTAGGGCTTAACAACCCGGAGTTGATCCTTGCTAGATTTGAACCCTAGTGTTGTATTTAATGCATATCTTTATGTTGATTTCCACTATGTTTGAAAATGATATTTTCCCTAGCCTCATTGCACCACTCTAAGTCTTTTCCAAGTTATATCTTCTAGAGTTGGTGAGTCCTCAAAGTGTTCTCTCATGGACAACCTTTTCAAGACCTTAGGTGAATTTTCAAAGGTAGACTATTTGAGTAACCTTAGGCCTTGATACCCCTAGACCAACCTATGCTTTTTAGTTATATCCTTTTGTTGGTCATGTTACATTTGCATTTTGTTTCTTTATAGTCACATCTTTTAAAATGCAATGTTTCTTTGTGATCATTTGATTTTGTCTTCATGATCTTTTAAGTTATATCTCATGGTTTTCAAAATCCTTTGATTGCAATTCTTTCATGATGGATTTGCATGTTGTTCATTTAGTAATATCTCTTGTTGTGCATATCTATTCATGATCAATTGATTGTGATTACAAATGCTTTCATAGCTAGTTTTTCATGATCAATTGATGTTGGAAAATCATTTGATGATTGTCATAGTTATATCCTTTTTGGAAATCAAATGATTTGAAGCAACTTTAGTTTTCCATTGATTTATAAGTTATATCTTTTGATATGGAAAATTTGTGAGTGACTATTGTTTCAAAAATTGAAAATTTTATAATAGTACACTTCTTGTTTTTCAAATTCACTTGCTCTTAATTCTATAATTGATTCCTTGTTGGAATTTCATATGTTGAAGTGATTTGAGAAACTTTGGAAAATGTTCTAAGCTTTATTAGTTATATTTTAGAAACATTTTCCTTGAATCTATTTCCTTGTGCCTAATTATGATTATATCTTTTGGAAGGAAATAGTTGTTACAAACAATTTGCATCTTTGCTCATTAAGTTACATTCTTTATGCAAATTGATTTTGTTGTCTTACATTGCATGGTTGGATATGATTTCATTGATTTGCATGTTTGTGCCTATTTTGGTATATAGTTTCATTAATGCAAATTAATGAGTGTTTATGTGCTTTATAGTAAAATCTTGTTTTTGAGCTTTTTAAGTACATATGTGATTTTATGTGCTAAGTTCATTTGGTATAAACCTCATATCTTTTTCCATTGCTTTGTAAGCTTAGTACATTTGCTAAGAGTGGAGATGTTACATGATAGCTTAATGGATCATTTTAGATGAATTGGAATTAAACCATTATTCTTAATAGGTATATCCATTTATGTGGTCCATCTTCATCTTTATGTGATCCATGATGTCTCTCTCACTTCATACCTTCTTGTGCTTTCAAAAGTTATATTCTTTATTGATGATTGGTATGAGTTAGATCTTGAGTGTTGATAGATCCTCTCTATGCAAATGTCAAAGTGTTCTATGTATGGTTGTGTTATTTATTACATTTGTAGAAACCATACTAGAACTAAAATCCATCCTCTATGCTTTTATAGTCATTTCTATTTGGATGGTTATGATGTTGATTCATGTGTATTCTCTAAGTGATTTCATTCTTATACATGTTTCAACTTCATAAGTAGTGTTCTTAATCATATCAAACTCTTTGAAACCCATTTCTCATATTTCTATATGTTTGATGGATATCTTAGATGTTGAATTCATATGATTTAGACACTTTGGAAATTGCATGCTTTACCAAGTCATATCTTTTTGCATTGCAATTTCTCTTGTTCATCACTATGCTCTTTAGTTATATCTTTAAAAGTGATGAATATGCATTTATGATGCTTGATGGATTTTTGTCACATTCTTGCTCTTTATCATGTTATCAAATTCAATTGGTTTCATTTGGTATAATGTTTGATTGATTTGATTTCTTGTGAATGTGATAAATCTTGTGTGCATTGGATTGAACTTGATAAGTAATATGATTGTTCCATGTCACACACCATTAGCATCATAATGTTCATGTTGCCACCTCTTTTGCTCTCATAGGTATATCTCATGACCACCATGTTTATGTGTTCATAATATTGGTTGGTTATAGTTGAGGTTGGCTTCATGTTTGAATTTCATTTCACTCATCTTGCACTTTAATAAGTCATATTTATTGATTGAATGAAATGATTTTCAAAATCTTGCATAGCATATGTTTTTCTTAAGTAATATTGTTTGATGCTATGTTTGAGTAAACCCCACTTCATGGATAGCTCTAATTTGGATTTTTCCTAATAGGTATATCTTTAAATCCATTTTAGAGTGATTGTTTTTATTAAGTCATATCCTTAGATCTCAATTGGTATTCTTTGTTTTTCCAATTGATATCCATGATTGCTTTTCTCTTTGACCTTGCTTTCTTTTGGCAATTTGATCATATGAGCTTTATAGTTAAATGAATCTAATCCTTTCTTTGAAGTTGACCCTCACTTGGTTAAACCATCTTCTTCTTGTACCTAATAGTTAAATCTTTGTCAAAAGTTTGACAAAAGAAGAGAATGGATTGAGGGGGAGTGTAAACCTTCATAGGAAGTATTAGTTGTGATCAAATTGACCCTAGGATTGCCTTTGAACCCTTAGAGACTACTACCTCTCATGATAGCCTGTTATGGATTTCATCTTCGATTTCATTTGTTAACAGGTGCTACTAATGGTATTTTCCTTGTTTCATGTGTGTAGGTACCTTTGCAATTTAATGGCAAAGGGGGAGAAATTATGCAAGTTCTCAAAAGGGTGAAGAGAAAGTCCAAGCTTCCAAAGGGGAGAGTTATGTATGATCTTCTACAAAGGGAGAGAATGCATACCTTGCCAAAGGGAGAAAGAGGCATGGTCAAAGGGGGAGAGCTAATAGAAGAAAGAAGCTTGGAGCTAAAGAAGATGCTTGGATAAAGAAAGAAAGAAGAAAGAAAGCTTGAAGGTTGATCAAGCTCCAAGCATCATGAAGATTGAAGTCCAAGAGCCCAAGCTATGAGAAGAAGCATCCAAGAAGATTTCAAGCCTTGTCCAGCTGAGGGGGAGCTGAAGACTAAGTGTGTATTGTCAGTGGTGAGTGTGTTTGCCATCAAATTGCAAAGGGGGAGATTGTTAGGAATTTTCTAGATTGCAATTTGATGGATGCATTATCATTCAAAGCATCATTTGATTTACACACTTGCATTGGTTTTAAATAAACTTGAAATCTTGTTTTATTCATGCATTGCTTTTAAGATTTGTAAAAGTATTGATTTATGCATGATTTGTTTTTTCATCTTGGATGCATTTGATTTAGAAAAGAGTTTTCAAGAAATCAAGCAAGCCTTTGTTTTAAAAGTTTTGAAACTTTTTAGGCTTTTTATGTCATGTTTTAAAAACCTTTAAAATCTTTAAAACATGTTTTCCAAGCTTGATTTAGTGGCCAAAAGGTCCCCCAAAGAAATAACTTTGAAATGGCAAAAGTTGGAAATTTTGTCAAAAAGGGGGAGTCCCGGCAGTGTCGCCGGTCGACCGAGAGGCAGGTCTCGGTCGACCGAGACAACTGCAGGCAAAATTGCCTGGGAGCTCCAACGGTCAGAAATATGACCGTTGTGTGTTCTCGGTCGACCGAGGCCTGTTTGCCGGTCGACCGAGAACTAGCCGTTGGCCACTTTTCCCTATAAATATGAGTTCTTTCCCTTGCCAAAAGTTGGGAATTTTTAGCCCCTCCTTGAGAGGATTTGAGGCATATCAAAAGGGAAAAGAACCAAGGGATGAAGGGGATGATTAGGAAAGCTAAAGCTTGGATTAATGAAGTTAAACCACCAAGTAGGCTCTTCCTTCCTTAATCATATGTTTGCATGCTTTTGTTTTATTTTTGGTAAATCATTTCTAGCATGTTAAACTATGTTTGTGTTGTGTCCTTAACATGTGTTATGTTTTGAGTTGATTTATTGTTTTGGATACAACACCACATGATTCAATCCAAGTAGTACTTGAATTGGTAAATCAAAGTAGATCATGTTAATGAAAGAAACTTGGTAAATCATATGTAACATGATCCATACACTTGGTTGAATCTTTGGTTGTTGTTTTCCATCATAAGAACATCTCTCTCAAAACTAACTTATGTTTTGGATTCAACTTCTTTACAAATCATATGTTTTCATGTTTTGTTTTATCATTGGTAAATCTTTGTAACATGTTAATCTATGATTTGTTGTATCCTTAGCATATTCTATATTTTGAATAGATCTATTGTTTTGGATACATCACCATTGATTCATCAAAGTAGTACTTAACTTTGGAAAATCTAAGTAGATCATGTTAATGAAATATGTAACATGATTCATATACTTTGTTGAATCTTTGGATGTTGTTCTTCCATCATAAGAAAATCTTTTTCAAATGTATCTTATGTTTTGGATTCAACATGTTTACAAATCATATGTGTATTATTGTTTTAATGCTTCACAACTTGCCTTACTTTGATTGGTAAATCATTTTCAAGTTGTCTTTATAATTACATATGATTTGTCCCCTAATTTCAATCAAATCTATTTTTATGTTTTGAGCTTCATTGGTGATTTGATTGACATCCCTATGCATCACATGTTTAGAGCTAATCCATTTCATACAACTTGTGTAACTTTGATATCATTAACAAGTTGTTACTTTTAACATGTGATTGCATCATATCCTCAATCATAAATGTGTTATGAGCTAAAACTTTCAAAAGCCTTAGGCTTACATTTATGAGCTTTCTTTTTCAAAATGATTGAGGACCACACACACACACTTCATTTGTTTTCAACTTTGCATTCATAGTGTGAGTGTGTATTTGTATTTCACTTCCATATCCGCCTAATTAAGAGGCAATGTAATGAGCTTAATAGAATCTCCATCAAGTGTATGATAGACACTAAATTAGTGAGATAACCAACCTTTGGTTGAAGAGGTTATTGCTTAGCCTATAAAAGCATAGTGTATAGGTTGATGTTAAGCCTTGAAAAACATCATTGTAAGGTTATTGCTTAGCCTTGGAAAGCATATTGTAAAGGTTATTGCTTAGCCTATTGAAAAGCATAAATAGTGGAAATCCGGTGGGGTGTTGGATCACAAGCCGGTAGTGGATGTAGGCATTGAGGCCGAACCACTATAAATCCTTGTGTGATGGTGCTTGCTTTGTGGTGATTGTTTATATTAGCTTCCGCATATTGTTTGATAATCATCACTTGTGACTAGTTTGTTTTAAAGAAGTTAAAATTGGTCATACAAGAAGCTCACCCTATTCACCCCCCCTCTAGGGTTCGGATCCAGGTGGAGTTACAAGTGGTATCAGAGAGGGTTACTCCATTTTAGGGCTTAACAACCCGGAGTTGATCCTTGCTAGATTTGAACCCTAGTGTTGTATTTAATGCATATCTTTATGTTGATTTCCACTATGTTTGAAAATGATATTTTCCCTAGCCTCATTGCACCACTCTAAGTCTTTTCCAAGTTATATCTTCTAGAGTTGGTGAGTCCTCAAAGTGTTCTCTCATGGACAACCTTTTCAAGACCTTAGGTGAATTTTCAAAGGTAGACTATTTGAGTAACCTTAGGCCTTGATACCCCTAGACCAACCTATGCTTTTTAGTTATATCCTTTTGTTGGTCATGTTACATTTGCATTTTGTTTCTTTATAGTCACATCTTTTAAAATGCAATGTTTCTTTGTGATCATTTGATTTTGTCTTCATGATCTTTTAAGTTATATCTCATGGTTTTCAAAATCCTTTGATTGCAATTCTTTCATGATGGATTTGCATGTTGTTCATTTAGTAATATCTCTTGTTGTGCATATCTATTCATGATCAATTGATTGTGATTACAAATGCTTTCATAGCTAGTTTTTCATGATCAATTGATGTTGGAAAATCATTTGATGATTGTCATAGTTATATCCTTTTTGGAAATCAAATGATTTGAAGCAACTTTAGTTTTCCATTGATTTATAAGTTATATCTTTTGATATGGAAAATTTGTGAGTGACTATTGTTTCAAAAATTGAAAATTTTATAATAGTACACTTCTTGTTTTTCAAATTCACTTGCTCTTAATTCTATAATTGATTCCTTGTTGGAATTTCATATGTTGAAGTGATTTGAGAAACTTTGGAAAATGTTCTAAGCTTTATTAGTTATATTTTAGAAACATTTTCCTTGAATCTATTTCCTTGTGCCTAATTATGATTATATCTTTTGGAAGGAAATAGTTGTTACAAACAATTTGCATCTTTGCTCATTAAGTTACATTCTTTATGCAAATTGATTTTGTTGTCTTACATTGCATGGTTGGATATGATTTCATTGATTTGCATGTTTGTGCCTATTTTGGTATATAGTTTCATTAATGCAAATTAATGAGTGTTTATGTGCTTTATAGTAAAATCTTGTTTTTGAGCTTTTTAAGTACATATGTGATTTTATGTGCTAAGTTCATTTGGTATAAACCTCATATCTTTTTCCATTGCTTTGTAAGCTTAGTACATTTGCTAAGAGTGGAGATGTTACATGATAGCTTAATGGATCATTTTAGATGAATTGGAATTAAACCATTATTCTTAATAGGTATATCCATTTATGTGGTCCATCTTCATCTTTATGTGATCCATGATGTCTCTCTCACTTCATACCTTCTTGTGCTTTCAAAAGTTATATTCTTTATTGATGATTGGTATGAGTTAGATCTTGAGTGTTGATAGATCCTCTCTATGCAAATGTCAAAGTGTTCTATGTATGGTTGTGTTATTTATTACATTTGTAGAAACCATACTAGAACTAAAATCCATCCTCTATGCTTTTATAGTCATTTCTATTTGGATGGTTATGATGTTGATTCATGTGTATTCTCTAAGTGATTTCATTCTTATACATGTTTCAACTTCATAAGTAGTGTTCTTAATCATATCAAACTCTTTGAAACCCATTTCTCATATTTCTATATGTTTGATGGATATCTTAGATGTTGAATTCATATGATTTAGACACTTTGGAAATTGCATGCTTTACCAAGTCATATCTTTTTGCATTGCAATTTCTCTTGTTCATCACTATGCTCTTTAGTTATATCTTTAAAAGTGATGAATATGCATTTATGATGCTTGATGGATTTTTGTCACATTCTTGCTCTTTATCATGTTATCAAATTCAATTGGTTTCATTTGGTATAATGTTTGATTGATTTGATTTCTTGTGAATGTGATAAATCTTGTGTGCATTGGATTGAACTTGATAAGTAATATGATTGTTCCATGTCACACACCATTAGCATCATAATGTTCATGTTGCCACCTCTTTTGCTCTCATAGGTATATCTCATGACCACCATGTTTATGTGTTCATAATATTGGTTGGTTATAGTTGAGGTTGGCTTCATGTTTGAATTTCATTTCACTCATCTTGCACTTTAATAAGTCATATTTATTGATTGAATGAAATGATTTTCAAAATCTTGCATAGCATATGTTTTTCTTAAGTAATATTGTTTGATGCTATGTTTGAGTAAACCCCACTTCATGGATAGCTCTAATTTGGATTTTTCCTAATAGGTATATCTTTAAATCCATTTTAGAGTGATTGTTTTTATTAAGTCATATCCTTAGATCTCAATTGGTATTCTTTGTTTTTCCAATTGATATCCATGATTGCTTTTCTCTTTGACCTTGCTTTCTTTTGGCAATTTGATCATATGAGCTTTATAGTTAAATGAATCTAATCCTTTCTTTGAAGTTGACCCTCACTTGGTTAAACCATCTTCTTCTTGTACCTAATAGTTAAATCTTTGTCAAAAGTTTGACAAAAGAAGAGAATGGATTGAGGGGGAGTGTAAACCTTCATAGGAAGTATTAGTTGTGATCAAATTGACCCTAGGATTGCCTTTGAACCCTTAGAGACTACTACCTCTCATGATAGCCTGTTATGGATTTCATCTTCGATTTCATTTGTTAACAGGTGCTACTAATGGTATTTTCCTTGTTTCATGTGTGTAGGTACCTTTGCAATTTAATGGCAAAGGGGGAGAAATTATGCAAGTTCTCAAAAGGGTGAAGAGAAAGTCCAAGCTTCCAAAGGGGAGAGTTATGTATGATCTTCTACAAAGGGAGAGAATGCATACCTTGCCAAAGGGAGAAAGAGGCATGGTCAAAGGGGGAGAGCTAATAGAAGAAAGAAGCTTGGAGCTAAAGAAGATGCTTGGATAAAGAAAGAAAGAAGAAAGAAAGCTTGAAGGTTGATCAAGCTCCAAGCATCATGAAGATTGAAGTCCAAGAGCCCAAGCTATGAGAAGAAGCATCCAAGAAGATTTCAAGCCTTGTCCAGCTGAGGGGGAGCTGAAGACTAAGTGTGTATTGTCAGTGGTGAGTGTGTTTGCCATCAAATTGCAAAGGGGGAGATTGTTAGGAATTTTCTAGATTGCAATTTGATGGATGCATTATCATTCAAAGCATCATTTGATTTACACACTTGCATTGGTTTTAAATAAACTTGAAATCTTGTTTTATTCATGCATTGCTTTTAAGATTTGTAAAAGTATTGATTTATGCATGATTTGTTTTTTCATCTTGGATGCATTTGATTTAGAAAAGAGTTTTCAAGAAATCAAGCAAGCCTTTGTTTTAAAAGTTTTGAAACTTTTTAGGCTTTTTATGTCATGTTTTAAAAACCTTTAAAATCTTTAAAACATGTTTTCCAAGCTTGATTTAGTGGCCAAAAGGTCCCCCAAAGAAATAACTTTGAAATGGCAAAAGTTGGAAATTTTGTCAAAAAGGGGGAGTCCCGGCAGTGTCGCCGGTCGACCGAGAGGCAGGTCTCGGTCGACCGAGACAACTGCAGGCAAAATTGCCTGGGAGCTCCAACGGTCAGAAATATGACCGTTGTGTGTTCTCGGTCGACCGAGGCCTGTTTGCCGGTCGACCGAGAACTAGCCGTTGGCCACTTTTCCCTATAAATATGAGTTCTTTCCCTTGCCAAAAGTTGGGAATTTTTAGCCCCTCCTTGAGAGGATTTGAGGCATATCAAAAGGGAAAAGAACCAAGGGATGAAGGGGATGATTAGGAAAGCTAAAGCTTGGATTAATGAAGTTAAACCACCAAGTAGGCTCTTCCTTCCTTAATCATATGTTTGCATGCTTTTGTTTTATTTTTGGTAAATCATTTCTAGCATGTTAAACTATGTTTGTGTTGTGTCCTTAACATGTGTTATGTTTTGAGTTGATTTATTGTTTTGGATACAACACCACATGATTCAATCCAAGTAGTACTTGAATTGGTAAATCAAAGTAGATCATGTTAATGAAAGAAACTTGGTAAATCATATGTAACATGATCCATACACTTGGTTGAATCTTTGGTTGTTGTTTTCCATCATAAGAACATCTCTCTCAAAACTAACTTATGTTTTGGATTCAACTTCTTTACAAATCATATGTTTTCATGTTTTGTTTTATCATTGGTAAATCTTTGTAACATGTTAATCTATGATTTGTTGTATCCTTAGCATATTCTATATTTTGAATAGATCTATTGTTTTGGATACATCACCATTGATTCATCAAAGTAGTACTTAACTTTGGAAAATCTAAGTAGATCATGTTAATGAAATATGTAACATGATTCATATACTTTGTTGAATCTTTGGATGTTGTTCTTCCATCATAAGAAAATCTTTTTCAAATGTATCTTATGTTTTGGATTCAACATGTTTACAAATCATATGTGTATTATTGTTTTAATGCTTCACAACTTGCCTTACTTTGATTGGTAAATCATTTTCAAGTTGTCTTTATAATTACATATGATTTGTCCCCTAATTTCAATCAAATCTATTTTTATGTTTTGAGCTTCATTGGTGATTTGATTGACATCCCTATGCATCACATGTTTAGAGCTAATCCATTTCATACAACTTGTGTAACTTTGATATCATTAACAAGTTGTTACTTTTAACATGTGATTGCATCATATCCTCAATCATAAATGTGTTATGAGCTAAAACTTTCAAAAGCCTTAGGCTTACATTTATGAGCTTTCTTTTTCAAAATGATTGAGGACCACACACACACACTTCATTTGTTTTCAACTTTGCATTCATAGTGTGAGTGTGTATTTGTATTTCACTTCCATATCCGCCTAATTAAGAGGCAATGTAATGAGCTTAATAGAATCTCCATCAAGTGTATGATAGACACTAAATTAGTGAGATAACCAACCTTTGGTTGAAGAGGTTATTGCTTAGCCTATAAAAGCATAGTGTATAGGTTGATGTTAAGCCTTGAAAAACATCATTGTAAGGTTATTGCTTAGCCTTGGAAAGCATATTGTAAAGGTTATTGCTTAGCCTATTGAAAAGCATAAATAGTGGAAATCCGGTGGGGTGTTGGATCACAAGCCGGTAGTGGATGTAGGCATTGAGGCCGAACCACTATAAATCCTTGTGTGATGGTGCTTGCTTTGTGGTGATTGTTTATATTAGCTTCCGCATATTGTTTGATAATCATCACTTGTGACTAGTTTGTTTTAAAGAAGTTAAAATTGGTCATACAAGAAGCTCACCCTATTCACCCCCCCTCTAGGGTTCGGATCCAGGTGGAGTTACACTGATATCAATTGAAAAGAATAATTTTTTTGCCTACCTCTCATGGGTTATATAACAACCTTTAGTCTCTTTAAAGTCTTGGATTTGTTCATGCATTATAATTTCTTATTTCTATAAATTACATAAAGGGTTATCATCATCAAGGCTCTAAATCATAGTGGTTGTAGCCTATAAACAACAAATGGCATTTATCATATCTCAAGCAGGGGTTAAGAACATCAAATCGTTGAACAAGGGCTGCGTGCAAAAGGGCTCAAACCATGTCATGCACGTTGTCCTCTTTGCATAAGATCTTCGATGCTGGTGTACTGACCTGAAAACAGTAGCTATTAGCTTGTTGAAGATAAGTATATGGATTTATACAGCTTGTTGAAGCTAAGAGGCATTGAGAAACTTGTGTTCTTATCTAGTTTTATGTATTCTGCGTGTGTGCATTTTCATGGTTTTATGGATTGTTTAGGTTCTTGACGAATGTTGAGTGATTGTCATTGTATAATACCTCAAGAGGAACAAAACTTTACCAACCAACCTTCGAACCATCCTTACTGAAGATCACATCATAACTACAATGCAATCGACTTACTGGATAACAAATTTGAGGTTGAAAAGTATGAAGGTTGGTAACGATATCGTTACAATCCTTTAGAGTTTTTCGCTTCTATTTCCCCTCCCCAGCTATCACATTAGCCCTGACTATATATTGAGATGCATAAACAATGAAAAAAGTGCACAGAGGTTACCAAGAAGACCAAATTGCAAATATTCCAATAACGAAATCGTTACCGTCCTTTACAGTTTTCAGTCTCAAATTTGTTATTTAGCAAATTAATGGCCTCGATTTTAAAATGTGATCTTTAAACAATGAGAAAGACTCATGAATGCACCTCTGGATCTTGGTCCATGGAGGGCAGAATATGAAGGTTCAAGCCCTCACTATGATCTTCGAACCCCCTTGAAAATGGCTCAGGGGAATTTGGGGTACAAGGGTTTGAACCCTCTTCCTGAGGGTTCGAACCTTCGACCCCCCTGGAAAATGGCTCAGGGAATGCAGGATACAAGGGTTCGAACCCTCAGGAAGAGGGTTCGAACCTTCGACCCTCTGGAAAATGGCCTGAGGAGTGCAGGATACAAGGGTTCGAACCCTCTTCCTAAGGGTTCGAACCTTCAACCCCCCTGGAAAATGGCTCAGGGAATGCAGGATACAAGGGTTTGAACCCTCTTCCTGAGGGTTCGAACCTTCGACCCCCCTGGAAAATGGCTCAGGGAATGCAGGATACAAGGGTTCGAACCCTCAGGAAGAGGGTTCAAACCTTCGACCCTCTGGAAAATGGCCTGAGGAGTGCAGGATACAAGGGTTCGAACCCTCTTCCTAAGGGTTCGAACCTTCAACCCCCCTGGAAAATGGCTCAGGGAATGCAGGATACAAGGGTTCGAACCCTCAGGAAGAGGGTTCAAACCTTCGACCTATCTGGAAAATGGCCTGAGGAGTGCAGGATACAAGGGTTCGAACCCTTAGGATGAGGGTTCGAACCTTCGACCCCCCTGGAAAATGGCTCAGGGAATGTTGGATACAAGGGTTCGAACCCTCAGGGTGAGGGTTCGAACCTTTGACCCCTCTGAAAAATGGCCTGAGGAGTGCATGATACAAGGGTTCGAACCCTCTTCCTGAGGGTTCGAACCTTCGACCCCTCTGGAAAATGGCTCAGGGAATGCAGGATACAAGGGTTCGAACCCTCAGGAAGAGGGTTCGAACCTTCGACCCCTTTGGAAAATGGCCTGAGGAGTGCAGGATACAAGGGTTCGAACCCTTAGGATGAGGGTTCGAACCTTGATGACGATATCGTTACGTTCCGTTGTAGCATCTCTCATCTTTTTCAGTGTCCGGTGAAGACAGTGATCCTGGAAAATGGTTTGAGATACAAGGTACGATGATAAAATGCTACCCCGAGGAGTTAATAAATGTACAATTTGATCATATCACACTAATGATGTCTCTACCTGCACTCTAAATATTCATCTTGGATTATATTATCGAACAAGTCTGTGGCATCTAGTAAAAAATGTGATCTCCATAAAACAAACCCATCATTTTCAATGTTGGTATACTACTATAAAGCATCCTCACTGAATAACCATCCTTGAAATGACTCAATTCAGTTGTATAACAATAGGAGGGTAATAAGGTCAGGAAAACAACTCACATTCATCCGTTGGAATCAATAAAGTAAAAACTCTGACCAGATCCATTCAACACCCAACTACATGCTTGAGTTCGACCTTATAATCATTTTGAACCTGTTTGAGTTTTGATGGATTATACTTCCACCAAAGGGGTCAGCCCTCATATCAACCCTTCGTAGGTAAATTAGAACGCATATTAGCATGCCAAGCAATTTATGCTTTGGGCTGATCGGCCTGGATGGAAAGGAGGTTCACGGGTCATAAATGTCTGAAGCCACCTTTGGTGATTAATTTCCACGCAGTTCAACAATCAGTTCCTCTCTCTTGAGAGGGCTTTTTTTCAAAATAGGCTAAAAATCAAGATGGCCTGATCAGAATATAATGAAAACTACATTTAAAAGGCCAAGTTATAGGGTAAACAATAATTATAGTAGAAGATATGAAAAGATAAATTCATAGAAACAAAATGGGTGGTAAGCACTCTTCCTTGGTGGCGGGAAAAGCTCAACCATGACAAAACAAAATTGATAAACGCACAAATGACATAAATGTAGAATCCCAGTTTCCAATAGCATTAGCTTCATTTATCATTGCCGGTATACAAAAAATTCCTTTAACAACTTATCACATGCAAACATCAACACATGTTTGCAGCTACACATCAGAATATACACAGTATGTTCTCCCATATTCAGCAAGAGATACATCCATCCAAAATACAAGTCAAAATGTGCTCCCCCAACATAAAAAAGTATTTACACCAAGCCCGAGATCAAACAATTGAGATGTGAACGCCACGAAGTTCTATCTCATTCCAACACCAAAAAAAAAAAAAAGAGGGGGTGGGGGGGAGGATGGAAGAGTCATCCCCTTGGAGGTAGATCTCTACATGTCTGTCTATTATGGCCACGCTTCTTGCAATGGGAGCATGTAACCTGTTTCCTCTGAAGGTGTAGTCTGCTTCTCTACAACTTTCATTATCCACATGCAGATTATCAAGGTTGCCACTATCAGTCTCCAACCCAACATCATTTACTGCAAATGGGTTTTCTTCTCCTTTGCAAATGTAGCCTCCTTGTGAAAAGGGCAATTCAAAATCAGCTTCAAGGTCTACAGATGGATATGACTGTTGCACAATAAATTCTCTGTTGACCGCAGTAGTTTTTGGTGCCAAGTCAGATCCTATCCTCATTGGGTTAACCATGCATGATAAATGAGCGTGATCATTATAGACGATTATGGATCAATAAGCAAAATAAAGTAGAGAATACTATACTTTGGAGATGGTAGTGTGTTATTCAAAATCGCATCCTTGTATCGAAGGATGTTGGTGTTAAGCACCTGATGGTGGTAGAGGAACCTGTCCGGCTACATCCCTACGGGATAAAGGAAAGGAGTGGATGGCTAAGCATATAATTGGCGAGCATTTGGGCTATTATAGCTATATCGCTATTTAGTGCTGACCTTTATCTAAGAATTAAAAGCGGACTACTAGGCTGAACGCCTTTACTAGATCCCACTCTGTGTATACATAAAATTAAAGAAGCTCAGTATTAAGAATTGGTGTGGAAAATGACAAGTCCAATCATAGCATACCTTTGTTCACACTCTTGGTGATCTGTTGCATTAACCGCGCTTCGCTGGATGTACAGGTACAATGCACTTGTATCCAGACCCGAAGATGCTCTGAACATAATCTCTACATCTTCATCGTTTGTTATGCCTAGCAAACTGCATACTTTCCTATTCTGATGGAGATATTGTATAATTGGGATATGTCCAAGCATGTTCCCATTTGAGAGATCACGTATTTTTTGGACCAATTGTGAGTATGTAGTTGATCTTTTCAGGAACGCCATCTTTGGACAACCTCCAATATAAATTGGACTTCCATTATCCCAAGAAATTTATCCACCAGAGTGGAATTTGAATAGTAAATCACAATCAGGCATCCTGCTACAGCAACACAATCGAGTTATGTAAAACTTCCAGCTATGTAACACAATTGATAAACACATGCAAGGTGTAGATCCAAGAATGAAGTGCCCAAATTGAATTTGACATATTACTTTGGTCATCAATATCATTAACTCCTAGAAGAAACATCATAGCGACTCAATTAAGAGATGCATAAACAATGACGCAGAACAACAAAATTTTAACAATTAAGAAAAAAACATGAGAAACACAAAAACCAATTCTCTATACTGGTCAAAATAGCTTTCCAATGCTAAATGATTTATAAAGCCAACTTCATTGTTTTGTTTACCAATGAAGTTATCAAACAACAACGAGTTATGACTTTATATTGGAAAGAAAGGAAAGTTCTTTAATAACGAATTCGTTACCATAATTTTTATCTTCTTCTTCCAATTCCAGTGTCTAACGACACCATAATGGGGACTTTATATTGAGATGCATACACAATGAGAAGGACTTGCAATCTCACTCAGTTTCGTTTAATGACAACAAGGAAAATTGTTCTTGATAACAAAGAAGTAATTGTAACGGTTATGTTCTTCATCCAATATTAGTGTCCAACAACAGAATAGTGGGGATATTATATTAAGGTGATACACAATGACAAAGACTCACGATTTCACTCACTTTCGATTAATGAAAAAAATGAAATTTGTCTTTAATAACGATATCATTAACATACTTTTTTTTTCTTCATCCACTTTTGGTTTCCAACAACAGAAGAATGGTTACTTTGTATTGAGATGCCTAAACGATTAGAGGGACTCACGATGGAGAATGTAATTCGATGATTGAGAAAAAATAAAATTGTTCTTTGATAACGATATCAATACCATAATTTTTAGTTTCTTCACCCAATTTTAGTATCCAACAACAAAAAATTGCTGAATTTAAATTGAGATGCATAAAACATGAGAAGGACTAACAATTTCACTCAATGTTAATTATCGTTCAATTTTCTGATAACGATATCGTTTCAGTAATTTTTAGGTTCTTGTCCAATTTTTTGCAGCCTAATACAACACGATAATGAATATATAATGACATGCATAAGCAATGGAAAAGACTTGTCCACTTCACCCAGATTGTGATCTCAACATCATTCATATGAGAACAGGATCACTACCATTGTGAATATGAGTGAGATAAATTTCATTTGATACTGCACTCTAAACGTCTTTATATAGCCATATTAGTTAGTCCAAAGGCTTGGAATCTCATATTATCAACTATTTTAAAAACGACCATTAGTAATTCGCTTACCAAACCCGAAAAATAGATGTAAACATGAGTAGTATCATTTCTTTTTTGTTCTACACATGATAATGTACTAGGAGTCAAATTGCTAGATATTGTGTATGTGACCATCAAGATTACTTGTACATGAGCAAAGTGATTACTTACTGAAAAAGAGAAGCCTAGATGACGATGGGGAAGAAGGTGGGGAAAAGGTAATAACTGGATTGGGGAAGGAGGCAATAAGGGATAGAAGAAGATGGGGGGTGGGGGGCTTATGGACTAATGATTCAGCTATCAAATCTCTAAAGCTTGATCTGGGGGGTGGGGGGCTTACAGACTAATAATTCAGCTATCAAATCTCTTAAAGACTGCAGATTCAACTATCTAATCTCTAAAACTCGATCGATCCATAAAACTATTATCTTCTTTCCCCATGTCATTAATTGAAGATAGAAATCTACACATTCGAAGTCTTCCTGTCCAAACTTAAAAGGATATACAGATCTCCAAGTACTGGATTTTGTTCAAGTATCTAAATCTTACTTAACCTTATCTACGAGAGCTTATAGAGTAAACCACAAGGGAAAAATCCATAAACCATTTAAATGCATTTTCTTATGGTCGTTGTTGCCTATGTCAAGTAAGTAATGAAGAAATCACACAATCTCAAAGAAATTGTAAGAATTCACTAACATTTTAACATCTAAAAACAATACAAACTACTCTTCTATCTTAATCATTCCCTCAAATTATAAATACTCATTCTCATGCATAATCTCATTCCAAGAAAGAGCATAACAAAAAAGAAAACAAGTATAAAATTCGGTTTCAAATAGCAACCATATCTTGATTTGTGTTTTTAAATAGTGAACAGCAGCGCAATCCAAAATTGCCATCGCTTATTTTAGCAGAAAAGGTTACTATATATCTAAAAAAAAAATTACTATCGCATAGAAATGCACAGCTGCATTGCAAAATCGATACATTCATATTAAAGGAACTGAACATGAGAAGTTGATACAAGCCAAAAACGGTCAAGATGATGAAATCGAGGCCCATATCCAAATAAGTAAATCAAACAAGATTCAAATAGTAAAGAACAACTACAGGATGGAGAAGCCAAGCATTACAAAAGCTCCAGTTTTTGGATTTCAAATAGCCATTAATCCATTCTTAGAAATACATTCAAACAAATAGAGCATTGAATGCAGAGAGTGCCCATGCACATGCTACAACAAAAAATGGATATTATGCAAGTTCTCACCTCTCTTGGCTAGAAACCCTCTTTCATATGCAAGATTTTCTCCATCAACTACGGCGACAAGAGAGCATCGCTAGCTGCCGGTGTGAGATGATCCGGATGGAATCACCGATTGGGGTGAAGACAGAAAGGAAGAGGGAAAGAGAGAGGAAGCGAGAGGGAAGGAGAGAGGGAGGCGAGAGGGAAGGAAGAGGGCGTGAGAGGGAAGGAGAGATAAAGGACTGGAGAAGACATGCAGAGAGGGAGAGGGCAGCAAGAGGGAGAAAAAGAGAAAAAGGCTGGACGGAGGGAGTGGGAAAGATGGAGTGGAAAAAATGGGGGAATCGGACGATGTCGTCAACAAAGGGAGGGTAAAAGCGTCCAAAACGGCAATACGAACACCAAAATGAAAAAATACATGTATTTGTGTTTAAAATGGCTAAATACATGTTTAAGCACACTTTTCTTGTAAAAATCCCTATTATTTAATTACGGAAAGAGGAAGGGGCGCGGGATTTCTCGTCTGGCTGGGAACTCGAAATCTTCTCCCTCTCCGGAAGACGAAGCGGGCCTCGTTTCTTTTCCCGTCTCTCTAATATCTTCTTTCCTCGGGGTTTCCAAGCTCCTTCTCTTCTTCTATTTTCTCTCCGGTCCTCGAACAACATGGCAAACCTGCATTCTCCTCCTCCGTTTTCTGCTTCTGAAAAGGAAGAAGGAGAAGAATCTGCATCCCAATCCTCTGAAACTTCTTATTTCATAAAACCCCATCAAGATTTCAATGGAACTTTGTTGCCCAAATCCATCGAAGAAGATGACGAAGAAGAAGAAGAAGATCCAGAAGAAGATGATTTACAAAATCAAAAGGCCCTAGTTTTGAAGGCAGATGATGATCCAGAAGAAGAATCTGGTGAATCTGGCTTTGAATCGGGTTCAGAGGCGAAACTGGCAGTGGCCGTCCTATCTCACGCTGCTCCCAACCCCAACATTCAACCCATCTCCTCTATTGGTGCTCCGAGAATCAAAAAATCAGTATCGAAACCTCTCCTGCTGGAATCTGCGAAGCGCTCTGCCCATAAACGCACGGCGGCTGCTGCTGCTCCTCCTGAACAGCAGACTGACATGGACTCAGAGAAGCGGCGGCAGAAGAAGCGGCTGAATGCAGATGCTCAGGAACACTTACCTACTGACGAGGAGGACTCAAAGAAGGGTGGTCTGAAGAATGAGGGGGACGAGGTCAAGGAGGAAGCGGCGGTGGATAGAAAACTGCATCCTTTTCAGCGTATTTGGAGCCCCAAGGACGAGATTGCAGTACTCACTGCAATGATCAAATATGTACGTGATCCACCTGGTAAATCATCTGACAGGGCTACTTTTCATGATTTTGTTAGAGAACTTGTCTGTATGGATGTCACTCGGAGCCAAGTTGGTGATAAAGTGAGGAGGTTTAAAAAGAAGTTCTTGAAACGTGTAAATAATGCTGTCAGCCGTGGGAAAGAACCCACCTTCTCTAACGAACACGAGAGGTTGGTGTATGAGCTTTCAAAACAGATATGTGGCGACAATGGTCTAGAGCCTGAAAATTGTCCAGAGATAAAGGATGGTGGCGGCATTAATGCCACTAAAGATGAAGTGAAAAACACGGCGGGAGCTCTTTATCCGTACTTGATCGAGTCGTTCCAGTCAAGTGGAGTCAAGGAATTGGGTGAATTTGATTTGGACAGAGTATTGAAATTGATAGACCACTCACAAGCAAAGGAGTGGAACCGGCGCTGGATGGACATTCATTCCAAAGAAAGGAATATTTACATGGAGCGCTTGACATTGGTTCATCAGCAGGTAAACTTTTTTTGCGATCTTCTTAGACCCTCCAGGGAAACTTAGGTTCTCCTTTTCATGTGGAGTGAGAAACTACAATTAGTTTTGTTATTGATTTTGTTTCTATTCTTTGTTCTGAAGTTTGAACTGCTAGTAAGTTTGTGATTTCAAGAATTTGGATGTGCAATAGTTATAACTGAAAGGGTGTGTTTGGATCTATGTAAACTGAGTGCAGAAATTGCATCCACACTGATCTATAGCAGGTTTAGGATCCTGCAAGTATAAAATGATTTAAATCCAGACTCTTTGGAACTGACCCTGCCGCCGTCAGCTTTTGATATTAAATCAAGATGGCACAACTTTACTGCATGTTGGGCTCCTTGCATTTTATTGTCGGTTACTTGCTATTAGAAATTATCTCTATTTGGATTCACAAGATCTTGTTTGGCAGTTTGTCCGTGCCGGTTGCACTCAGAAAAAGGACCCAGCTTCTCTATATGTGGGCTGAATTTGTATATCTTTTCATTTCTTGGATGGCTGAACTTGTGTATGATGATTTTCTCCCTTTCTCATTGGTAACATGACCTGAATAACCTCATGGTTGCAATAAGGAGCACTCCACCATGGGCTCTCGTATGTTGAATTTCAAATTCATTTTTACATGATACGGAAGTTTAGAAGCATTGCATCTGCTGAAACTTATGTGAGAGCATTTCGTACTAATTTGGCAACATAAAAGGTCAAAATTCGAAGTGGCGACACACAAAATATGGGATGCAAAGCTGCTCGTGTCTAATGAAAATGTGATGTGGAACGGGGATTGACATGGGGCGAGTAGGGATGAAGATTAGAGATGGGGGATAGATGGAGGGGATAAGGGGCTTCACACCCGGAGTCTCAGGCTTCGCTTCATTCCCATTGCAGGAGAGATTCTAGAAGAGAGATCAAAACCACTCAACATTCTTCTTCTTTCATTAATCAAATATGATGAAGCCATAAGGCTTTAAAATGCTTTTAAAAAAAAAGAAATAACCCTATAACTAATCTGACCATCCAAACACATTGTTGGTCTGGATTAAACATCCATACTTAAAAGCAACTTAAAACATAAATAAAAGCTTTAAAGGGGAAGAAGCTTGCATCGAGTCTTATTTGAATGTTGATTGGTTCTCCTTTTAGATATTGTTCTTCACCTTCTTATTTGATGTTTTACTTCTAAGGACATCTAAAGTTAATGGCCCAAATTTATCTACTAGACTCTGTGTCAGGCTTTTGTATAGCTTATCCTTAATGACTATCCTCTAGTCTATTTACATTTCTTATTTGATGGTGTACTCCTAACGATAATGCATAACATTTGTTTTCTATATTGAACTATAAGACTTTCCCTTGGGATAACTTTATGGTTTTTGTTAATTGATCGTTCCCTACATCTAGTTATGAACTACCGTACTTGTTACCTTTATGAATGATTCTTTAGACATCAATTAAGTAGTCTTACTTTTCTTTTATGATAGCTATTGGAAGATCAAAGGCCACAATAAAGTTGAAGACTACTTCTACCATATCATTTGTTTGTACAAAATTATATTCTCCTTGTACTTTGTCATATAATCAATTTCTTTCCTAAGTGATCATTAATTGAAGTTGTATCCAACCATTATACTTTCCAACAGTTACCATGAGCAAACTCATTGATCAAATCTAAAAAATTCTTCTCACTTTCACTGAATCCCTATAGGACTGCTTAAGCATTAATAACAATATAGAGTATAGTATCTAATTCAATTTTAAGGATTATGATCATATCATTATCTCTCTTGGTGTTAGGCTCCGTCCCGAGTTAATCTCGATTAACTCTAATTAATGACAATTAAGACTAATTAAGCCGGTTTAAGTGAATTAATGGTGAATTATCGCCAAATGCAATTGAATTAGCCTAACCGTGAGTAAGTAGGCTTAATGAACTAGTAACTATGGTTAATAAGTGATTAGGAAATGGATTTAATGGAAAATGAAGCTTAGTTAAGCAAATGGAGGAATTGAGTATAAATACGGGTTTATACGTATTTGTCGAATTCGGAAAGTATTGATACTCGCATGTGTATCTTTACGAGTACGACAAATTACATAAAAGACTTGAATGGATTCAACGAGAAATGAATCAAATGGGCTTTGATTTGACTTGAAATGGAATTAATGGGAATTAATGGGCTTAAATGCAATTTGAAAGCTTATATAAGCAAATGAGTTGATTCATTTGAATCAAACCCTAGGCAACATACACAGCCGTTTCTTCTTCTTTTCTTCTTCTTTCTTCCTTTGTTGCTTCACCAAGTACATGTTTGTGGTGATTTAAGTGAAGGAGCATCAATCATCTTCATCATCCTCATCATCTTCTTGAATTTTCTTGAGATTAGAGCTTCAAAGAGTGGATTTTATCTTAAATCCAAGCTAAGCAAAGACTAATCTTCACATAAGGCAAGTACTTACATATGTTTATGCTTGTGAATGAGTTTGCATGAGTTTTGAGGGAAAGAAATGCTAAATCAGCTATTAAGTTGATTTATGGGGCCATTTATGGATTGTAAAACCTTAATTAGGTTGTGTAATTTGAGTTAGATTAGTTGAGATTATTAGTCTTCAGTTCTTTGTTAAATGCATGTTTTAATTGTTCATTAGGTTCAAGAGGCATCAGGAAGAAAAATGGCTGAAAAGCCTTCCCCTCCCCTGCCTGTAACAGAACTCAAGTTCTGTTACAGCAGTGTCGCCGGTCGATCGGCCAGCAGGGCCCGGTCGACCGGGAACACTGGGTCAGGCCCGAAATGGCCTGACCAAATTACTGTTCACCGAATTGTTCTTTACAACTGCAGGTCGACCCGGATCTTTTTCCAGGTCGACCTGGACCACTGGAAGAGGTCCGAAAAGTGCATTTAATGTCCGAACTTCCGAAATTAAGAGTTTAAGCTTAGAGATTGACCCGATTGTTCATAGTAAGAAAAATTTGGCCAATCGCTCGGACCGCCAGTGAGTTTTGGATTATACGAAAATTAAGTTGAATCTTGAGGGAAGTAGGACCAGTATTAGTACTATACCTCCATAAGTGTTAACTAGGGTTATCTTAATGCATCATCATATACGTAACATCATCTATAGTAATCTTTGCATTAATAACCAAGGTTACACTTAGTGGTTGGTTAGAGAATTAGTTTAGGATTAAACTGAGATTAATGTGAATCGTTAACGAGACTGGCACTACCTAGTGGTTTCCGAACTCATTATGGAATTGAATTGAATGAAATGAGAACTGAATGAAATGACTATTCCTACTGCAGTAGATGAGAATGGGGTGTTCCGGAGCCCGTGGTGACACTGGGAGATCCCACCTTATTTGGACCGAAAGGTCATTGACTGAAAAACCATACACTGAAAAGCCATTAATAAATATTGAACATTATGCATAAATGAATATGAAATGCTTCCTTTTGGAAGATTAAATGAATAGAATGGAGTTGAAACCCTGCTAGTGTAGTTGCCAGTATATTGTTATGATTAATGGTATTGATTATGAATTGTTTAGCACTGTTAAACAATGAATTGTTAGGAATTATGAAATGTCATAAATATATATATACCTTGTTGAACCGTCGTGTTCATGGTATTACTGATGATATTACAGGCTCAGTTGCCCTTGCCGGTCCCTCCGAGACCGTCCAGACAGCGGAGGAGGCCTATTCGATACCTCCAGGAGGTCTAGCCGAATGGACATGATTTGAGAGCGAACACGTGGGAATCTTTTGAGAACTTTTTAGAATGCTTTTATAGATTCATTTTGGTATTGTAAGCGTTGTAAGTATGTCCCCTGCATTGTATTTTAAATATGCAGTGGTTGATAGTAGGAACTGAATTGGTATATAGTAACTTTACTGTTCAAAGTAAAGAGTTTGATTCGTTCTGATTAAATGATTGTCAATGTATATTATTTGTATATTCCACACTGTACATTGACAGGTACGTATGCAAGATCCCTTGTAGATTCATATTAACTTCGGTTAATTCGGGTTTACGGGAGTAAGTATGATCATCATCGCGACCCGGGGGTTAACCCTAATGACACTGATCTCGGGTCCGGGTCGTGACACTTGGCTTATGTGCTATTATGCTTCAGATCATTGTTTACTGCAATGCCCACCTCATTCTTACATTGCATTTTTCAAAAACAAAAAGTTTAAACACTTCTCCAGCATTCCTAGCCTTCTGCCTCCACTTATTCTCTTGTAAACAAGCATTATTGATCCTTTTCTATCCCAGAATATCAACCAATTTCAATCTCTTGTTAAAATACTCAAATCCAAGGTGACCCACCCCCTTTTTTTATTTACCTTCTTATCCCAATCATGCCCTTCTTGTCCCAGGATTCGAAACAGTTTATTTTCAATAGTCAGAATGACATCTTTCATCCGCTCTGTTTCCAAGGAGGCTTGCACTATCACCTGCAAAAAAACCCATCATCAATCTACCCTGGATGTAAATGATCCCGGGCAGCTTATTGCTGGGTTTTTTGTTTAATGAAGTTGGGCCTATAACATTGTATCTTGATATAGGTTTATAATCCATATCCTAGAACCCAGGTCCCATTGATCCAAAATGGGCTGTATGCATTTTAGTTAATTTGTATGTAGTAAACATACTATATATTATTATAGTACAGAGGTTATATTCAGAGTAGCCATGCTGTCCTCCAAGCATGGAATGACCTTCTCTATGGGCACAACTTGACAATTGTCACATCCCGGTCCCGAAATTACCTGGCCAAGGGTAATTCCGAGGTGTGACACGTATACTCCCGTGCTCATCACACCTATTTTGGGTCAATTGTGAGTCACGAAGGAGATAAATCCACTTTTCACGTGTGAGACATTCTCACAGACACCTGTCTTTGTACATTTAATAGCGGAAGCATCAAACAAAATATAAAAGGTATCATATCTTGAGCTGTCCAATATTCAAGTTCATATACAAAAGATGATTTCATTACTAATAAGAAGTAGAGATTTAAAATATACTCCACCTTAAATAATACAAAAGTAGTTACATACATCAATACCGAAAGTAAGTTTAGTTTGTTCATCTTCACAAAAGTATTCCATCAACAAGGAAGAAATGAAACGCTCTCGGAAGCACGAGCTATACAGCTCCTTAAGCAGTCCATTCTTCTATCCCTAGAGGTACCTCAACGGCCTCCTCCTCTCCCTCCGCAGTCTCCTCAAGACCGAGATTGAGATTTGCTTCTGTAACACCAAGAATAACTAATGAATACAACGATTCAACTGAGTATAAGCAATAATCAGTCTACACATGATGTATAAAATAAGAATTGATGAAATAGATTGGAAGATTTCATATAAAGTAGAACTAGGCAATTGTGCATTCAGATTTAAATCATGCTTGGAGAATCAATAATAAATGAAAACCATGTACAATCTAGTTGGTAACCACATTAGCTAAATCTCCTCAATGAGGGCACGCGTTTTGGGATGTCACCATTGACTCAACCAAAGGTTCAACTGGCTACCCGGGTTCTGGAGTTCCAGTGCTCCAGACTGTCTACTGCGTAGAGACGTTCACAATCTAAACCAAGAGTCAACCCCGTCGGGTATCGTCCGGTTGAAGCTAAGTAGTACCGACTCATTTAAATCAATAGCACACTGAACTTGAGTACACACTCTAATCACTCACACGATACAATTCATTTCATTCAAGTACACTAAAAAATCTACTCAAGACTTTCTCAATTAATAGTAATTTGCAATGTAGAGTTGAAATACATGATAAATACACTTTATACTTATGAACACTCACTTAGTGCTTGTAGTCATAAATATGATAGCAAGATAATCATGCATTGAAATTTAGAATTCAAGGATTGTTACTAGCCAAAACTATTCTAAACATTCGTTTTTCACTACTATCCAATACATTATAAAATTATAGGAATCCATGTATCGTTATTCGTTAAGTGGTGCCACATTATATGTTAATATACATTGAATTACCATAACTTAATAATCATGGTGTAGAAATGGAAAGAACGAATGAACACATGAAGATCCTCACCTCAAAAAGGGTCTTCCATGTAAAAAAAATAGGTTTCCAGTGGTCAATATGACGGAAAGGTGCCATCGGGTAAGCCCTACAAAGTCTCCAATGAAAAACTCCTATGATTTAGATTTGTCGGTTGACACTCGGTTAGCCGTCAGTTAGTCGAGCACGGTTAACCGATAGCTGACCGAAGTCAGACAGGGTAAAAGAACCATCCAGTTATTCTGACCGAAGAGTTTCGGTTAAGGTTCAGTGGAGTGTTGATTAACCGAATTTGTGGGTTTAGTTAACCGAACTCAATTTTCTACATTTTTCTTCCATTCTGGATTTGGAACCGAACTTGTGTTGGTTAACCGGACCCTTGAACGAATTATGTGTGCAGAACAAGAACTTCTGCTCAGTTTGAGCCATTTCCAAACCATACAAAATTTCCCTTCTTCCACACTTCTAATACCTTTTTCCCTCACCAGTCACCACAAACCTGCATAAAATAGAGCCTCCTTGCTCCCATTCACATGTATTTAAGCCACATTAAGTCATCTCTACTCCAAGATACATAATTGAAAGAATTCCTTTTACAATATTCTACATGCATGAGGCTTAAAATAACAAAACTGAATAAGAATTATAGAGTCAACTAAAAATCACAGCATGCATGAAAGATTAGAGCTTATACTTGCCTCTAATCGAACTTTTCAAGACTTTCCACTAATCTTTATCCCAAAATACCAAAATCCCCAATTTCTCAACCCTAACAAGGAAATCCATGCCAAAAGATAATGGGGATGCATGCAATGAGTGAATACGAATCCCATAACTCCACCCATTCAAGGAAGTTAGTCATGAGATCTCACCTTTGATGATGAATGGAAGGCTGTAGAAGATGGTCTCGCCAAACAAGGTAGATGGAAAGATAGAGGAGAAGATGAAGAAGCTAAATCCGATCCTTAATTCCACATGCAAGGTTTTCCCTTGAATGATTGTGAAGAGAGGAGGAAGGAAATAGATGAAGGAAGGAAGAGGTTTTGTGCTCAGTTGAATGGAGAGTAATCGAATGAAGTGGGCTGGTGGTTTAAGTGCATAGTTTTCAGGACTTTATAAATAAGTTCAGTTTCAACTCCAAATATACATTTTGAGTCAAACGAAAGTCTACATGGTTAGTTTGAGGTCAAATGAGGAAATGTCATCTAATATGAAAAATGACTTGCTCGATGAGATACATGCGATGATGTCAAGATAATGTGCATATGATACAAAATACGAAAATCTGAATTTACGAAAAAGTACCCGGCTCTACCCAAAAGAGCTAATCTTTGGTCAAACTACCTACCCAAGACTCAAGGTCTAACTAAAATACTAGAACAAGGCTAATTTACACTAAAATAACTTAATTAGTACCTAAGCATAATTAATTTATATAAAACATGATTAATTAAGCATGAACAAATTAAATTGGGTCGGGGTGTAACAACAATCATAGTAGAGTCATGTTTTAAAACCTTCCCTCAAACCACCACCACCATCCCCCATAGAGCTTACAATGTTTGAATGAGTTTTGAATTTGGGTGAGTTCTAATCTCAGGGAGGGTTGTTAGTGTGGGATCCCTAATGATCACGGGTTAGGCCAGTGGGCCATACAAGCAAGCCTTTCCATACCCTCCTTGAAATTCCCGCCATAATACACTACTATACCATTTGTACAAGGAAGCTAAATAGGAATAATTATTTTCACTGATGGAAGAGACTACCATTCCAAGCATATTAATATATACGAGATTTCAAAAACTAGTATGAATCCAGACTCTGCATCCTGTAAAGTTGTGTAGATGCAACACATTTGATATGGAACAGGCAGGTCAACATTAAAAAGATATGCTTAACAGTTGAACTTGGGCTTTGAAAATTGCATCCACACTGATCCAGAGCAGGATTAGAATCCTGGAAGTATAAACTGATTTAGATCTTGGCTCTTTGGAACTGCTGCTGCTGAGTTTTGACAGCCCTCTACCAGTTTTTTATTTTAAATCAAGATGACACGACTTAAATTTGTTCTTGGCTCCTTGATATTGGAAGTTAACTCTATTTTGATTCAAAGTATCTTTTATCGGGGTCTGTTTGTGCCATTACACATCGAAAGGACCCAGCTTTTCAGTATTGTGGACTGAATTTGGATGTCTATTCATTTCTTGGATAGCTGAATGTGTATGATGAATTCTTTTTTCCTTTTTTTTTTCCAGTGGTTACACTGAACCCATAACCTCAAGGTTGCAACAGTGAGCACCTTCCATTGTGCTACGGTGTCTTGTATGATGAACTTAAAATACATTTCTTTTTGCAAAATGATGCAAGCTAGATGGTGCAGACAGCGGAGGTGGAGATGCGGGAGAGCGATGAAGATAGGGGAGATGATACCTTTTCTTGTGCTCTCACCAAACTCCAATCCAGGAGGCGTTACGTCAGATGAGCATGGTAAGGCTCAAGAGACTCAAAACTTGGGCTCTCACCAAACTCCAATCCAGGAGGCATTAGGGATTTCTTGGAGGAGAACTCGAAGAAAACTCATTTTCATTAATCATCAATCATTACCTTTGCCAAATAGGCTTTACATCATTATATAGGAAAATAAATAACCCTAAGACTAATCTGGACCATCCAAACACACTGATGGCCAGGATTAAAATGTCCTAATAAGCAACCTAAAACATAATTAAAGGTCTAAAAAATATAAAATAAATGGGCTGGGTCCAAAGGCTTGGACAGGATAACTGGGTTAAGCCCGTTGGCGGGTCGACCCATGGGGGACCGTGGGCCTGTCCTGCATCAATTTCTCCCTTTCTTGGAGAAAACTCGACCTCAGAGTTTTTTAGAAGTCCTCCAGGATCAAATATTAAGCATACAAGTCCTCGATGTGCTTCTTGGTCTTCAACCGCTTGGCATGACTTAGAGGCTATAATCAATACTTTCAACTTCAAGCACGTCTTCCACATTGATGTAGAATGGGGAATCCATTGCTTCTGAAATTGGGAACTTGCTTTTGAGTGAGATCTAACCATTTAATGCATTAACTTAGGAATATCAACTGGCTTCACACAATCTCCATGCATTAATCATCGATCTCCGAAGACGAAATCAGTATGTGGGACTTCTGTTGGGAGTAGGTGGGCCTCGTAGATAGGTTTTCAAAACTTTTGACCCACTTGACTCAGGGATCAAGTACCCATAAGGCCATAAACCACATCTAGGATCCAATCCCTCCATCTCATCAATCATGTACATCAATAAATTCTATCCAGAAGATAGAAATCAGCAACACCATGCAACCAAAAAACAATCCACAACACACAAGGAAGTAGATTATACCTTTGGAGCCCGGTAGTGCTTTAATGGAGAAAAGGACTTGCTAGTTGAAGAAACTCTTTCTTTGTAGCTAATTAGGATCTCCAAGACCTAATTGTCTTCCACGCTATGACCCGCTATCAGATCTCTTTTCTCAAGAAGATTGGTGGAAACTTCAAGAGAAAAACCAACTAGAAACTCCAAGGAACTAGAAGAGAAAGAGAGGAGAGAGATATCTGCAACTATTGCCCAAAAAGGACTGGGCATGTTCTCCTTATGGTGGACGTCCAAGGGGGTTTGCTCCCCTTTTATAGCCTTTAGGCAACCCCTCTTACCAATTAAAATAGAAGTCCAACTCCCATTACAAATTAGTAACTTTCTCCTTTCTAATTATTATAGAAGTCTCATTTCCACAATAATTAGTAACTTACTATTACCACTATTAGAAGTCTTACTTCAAATAGAAATAGTAACTTTCTAATTCCTTCATTTTAGAGTTCAAGTAGGATTAGTATCTTTCTAATAACTTGGGCTAGCGTGGGGACCACTAGGAATTCCATAGAAAGCTGGCTCCAACTGGGACACCGCGACCCCACATCTCATGTGCAATCCGGGTCCACAGTTAATTGCAAATAACACCACTATATAAATGCAATTGCACTCCAGTCTTAGGAATATATTACAAAGAAGACCATAAGTTTCCCAATTACCACAAGTAAGCCCCTCTATCAATATCCATGGATCTGTTGGATTAAACTTGTCCCTTCCAATCCTAGATCCACATCTTATTATCTTTGAGCCCTAATTAATCACAGTAATCATCAGTACCATCCAATTATCTCTTAATCGAGATGGGTGCGCACTTACTAATGATAAATTCATTAATTGGCACAAGGGGATAATATAGATAGATTCCATCTTGACCATAGAATGTTCTCACAGTTCTACTACCATGTACCCAAGACACCGAGGTGTTGACCTACAGTTGGCCTCACTCATTGGTGACTCAAAGCAAATGAATAGACAGAGACTTGAGTTCATCAATGTCTTAGGATTGAGAACCTATTGTTGGGGAATTATGAGAGCAGACCTTAAAATCGAGACAGTATTCCATAAGGTACTTCTCATAGTCCTTCAATACATCCAATGTACCAGCACCATGATTTAGAATCTTACATTTTGATGATCGAGACAAATCATACTATCTCATAGTGATCAAAGTGCTGTAACCTTAGCAGATGAGATGCCCAGTCTCATCATTGGTTGTGAAGATATTTAAGTATAAGATTTGTGACACATGTCTCCTGAATGTGGATCTCATCCATACACATATATCACATCTAATTTACTAATGGGACTCGGTTCATCTCATGAACCATCATGTCATATGTATTGGTCATGTGCATTAAGTAATAAAACACCATTCATCCCATGAAAGGAAAGCATGATTATATTGATAAATAAAGAAATTAATCAATTTATTACATCATCTGATGGATTGAGACCATACATTCTAACAACTTCAATCAGTTGATTTTCATTTGCAACCTCTTGATTAATAGCTTGCTCTTATGATGCTTTAGCTAGATGCTCTGGAAGTGTGCTTGCAATGGATTTGTCTATCAAAAGCTCAGTTGGTTTGCATACTAATTCCAATTCTTGAGTGTGATGGTCTCCTTCTTGAGTTGCTCGCACTTGTTGGTCAACACTGTCCAAAGAAGAATTTTCGGAGACATCTTCGAATATCAATTGTCTATCCCCGAAGATAAAATCAATGTGGGGAATGTCAATGACTTGATCTTCTTTTACAACTTCTTGATTTTTGGAGACATTTGCAAGTGGGAAAAAAATGAAAAAGGGAAAAGAAAAACCATTTTCTTTGTAGAAAGCAAAAACATAGCATAAGAATAAAACGCCAAACCATCATAATTAATTTCCTCAACAAACAAATTGATAAAATGATCAAAGTGTGCAGGAAACATAATACATTAAAAATATTAGGCAGTGAAGTAAATAAGAAAAAAACCTGTACTGAATGCATAAGCAGAACTCTGGGCTGAAACACCAAATCATCATAATTAATTTTATGAATAACACCATCTAATCACCTGATTTAAGTGGGTAGGGACTATGGAGCATAATGCATCTGAAAATTCTGAAAGTGAAGCAAAAACCATTTTAGGTACTGAATGCCTAAGCAGATCATTGAGCTCACTAAACCATCATAAATGATTTGAGCCCAATTGACTAAGTTAGATTTCAAGTTGGCGTGAGAAAAAGAGCTTGTTTCATCGAGATCAGTTGCCCGAATTTATGAACTCAACTCTTGGAGATGGCCTGTTTGAAAGTGGGTCAATGATTCAATTTTGCAGTCCATATCATATATGTCCACAACAATGTAACTTAAACTAGGAAAAAAATTCTGTTAATTAAATGGTCTTGGGGAAATTGATCCATTTCTAAAGACGTAAATTAAAGGAAAAAAAATCACATTATCACCATAAAAGCTCTAATGACTGAAACATCTTTCCAATCCAGTTCTTGAGATGATTCCAATATGTCCACAACAATGTAACTTAAACTAGGGAAAAAAATCTGTTAATGAAATGGTCTTGGGGAAATTGATCCATTTCTAAAGACGTATATTAAAGAAAAAAAAATCACATTATCACCATAAAAGCTCTAATGACTTAAACATCTTTCCAATCCAGTTCTTGAGATGATTCCAAATAAATCAGAATCTTACACAACATTTTCAAATTTCACAAATGAGAAATCCCCATTATCTATGATTTGGTATGACAGACTGTTAAACCTCATATAGAAGTGAAATACATTTGAACAATAGCAGCACTTCATCCCAAAAGGGATTCGATTTATGCAGAGGCTAATAAAAATTAAATATCAACAACACTTGAAATACATACAATCATACCCATTTGGCAACTATCTTCATCCAATATGAGTCTTTCCAGTTGCCAAATGCTACAAAGTCTGAACAACTAAATCACATCCCTCAAGTCCATTTTCTTATGAGAAACTCTTTGTTTATGCCAGTTTCCAGGCATCTTTACTTTCCTGCTTCCAACAAATTTACTTCTGCCCTGGTTTCCTGTTAGCCAGATTAGTGATCATCTGCTGTCTTGATGAACCAGATACCTCACTCAAGGCCCATTTAAATGGCTTCCATGAGTTTTGTCCCTGTCTTTGAATCCAAGTTCCAGTTCATATTCTGCTGCCAATGCTAGTATGTCGGGTGTGAATTCCCAGTTCCCTTTCTCTCCCCAGAGTGTGAGTGTTCAGGCAGTGGCCTGCATCTCTCCAACCCAAACTGATTCTGTATGCCTTCAAACTCCTCTGTGGAGACTGCCTGCCTTTTTCCCCCACATCTCTATGTTAAAGCTTGTTTTGGTCACAGAGACTGAGGGGTTGAAGGTGGAGGAGTCCTCTGTCAGCCTGGCTCGAAAATTGTTCTTAGATTTGGGAATCCTTGTGAAGAAGATCTCCATGACATTCTGGGTGCATCCATGGTTATATGGATTTAATTTACCTTCATAGCGATATCGGAAATTCTCATAAGTTGTCTGCACCATCATTAATGAGGATATGTTACAATAAATAATCCATGTAGTGGAAGGAGAGTACTAGCATACCAGCATTGTGTCAATGATTGGGATGGTCAATGACCCTGGTGGACCGGGGTTGACTTGGGTCCATATTCAGACCAAATTAGGGAGGTCATTCAGTTTGAGCCTGTGGGTATGGAAACTGATCAATGACCAGGTTAAACCTTGATCTGACTGAGTTCAGCTCTGGCTGTATAATACAGAAGTTGACTCGGAGTTGACCTGATGATCAGTCAGACAAACCCGGTCTGACTTAAAATAATCAGCCCCGCTGAATAACCCTAGTGCTACATGTTAAAATCCAAGCTGCTCATCAAGCGGGGTCCATGGCCCTGGTCCAAATTTAATCTTCAGGTTGACAGTGCAAATACGTTAAATTTATGATGTTAGCCTATTTTCTTTTAACAACAGTACATGATTTGTGTGCACCTGCTGCAGTTAATACCCCAAATCCTGGTTTTTGGGCCAGGAAAATATCCATGGAGGCCCACTAATGAGTGGATTTGATCATGCACAAGCAGCATAAAATGGCGTGTGTGCCTGTGTATAGCGATATCTAAGAGGATATAGCAAAGCAATTCAACACTGTGAGTCCTCCGTCGAACCTGGTTGGAGCAAATTAAATATAGGCGGAACATTGTGAGTCCTCTGACGAACCTAGAAACCATGAATGTGTATAAGATTAGAATGGCTGAAACAGGTGATTCCATAAAAGCCCTCCAGGGACTACAGTCATATTCATCCATGATTGTCTTGATATTTACCCAGCAGAAGGCAAAGATGTACAAGCACAGTAGAGTGGTGCAGGATACAAACACGAAAAAGAATCGGTAATTTCTCTGCATAAAGAGAATATGGATAAGTGATGGGCCAAGGGTTAAAATGATACAAAAAGACAAGAATTATTATTATTATTAGTAGTAGTAGTAGTAGTAATTGTTGTTGTAGTAAGACATGTTAATGTGATACCACAATAACAGCTAGTATATTTTAATACAGAAAACTCAACCCAAGAAAAAACAAAGGGATAAATGCAGATAGTCAGCTTGTGCACTCACTAAAATCGATTCCATACCAACTATTCTAATAAAGACAACAAGAAGGTGTCTGCTTAGCTGCATGTTGAGAATCTAGCTTCAACGGCAAGCAAGTGAATCCAATATTTTTTAGATCATTGGAAAGATACTGAGAATTACGAGTGATTTCTTAAACAACCGAATTCACTTCAGTGGTAAGATTAGTTCAACATTTTCAAAACTTATGGATCTAAAGAAACCTTCATTTCATCCATGAAATCCGGCAAGCAAAAGTAGCAACACTGGTCTGATGATTATCAAATGAATAGATTTACATTCCTATAAAATAACGAGATAACCACAATATGAGTAGAAACAACATAGTATTTCACACAAGTTACAAAAATACAGCAGCAGACATGAATTTCACTGTAAGGGCATTTTTGGTTTATTAGGGCTGAAAAGTTTCAGAAGGCATAAAAAGAATAGCAATCGTGGCATGCAAACACATAAATACATATATACTGACAGGCAATACAATGAAGTTACTGACTTAAACCAAATATCCACAAAATTCTGTGGCAAGTAGCAAGTTCTATCCAGACCCATTTTCTCAACAGCAAATGTAGTCAATACTCAACTTGAAGGAGAATGAATTGACAAGACGGTAACAGAAGATCATGATCAAACCTTTCCAATACACTGCCCAACCCAGGGGCAATGGTGATCAAAACGGTCGACGCAGATCATTTAATTAACATTCCCAAAAATAAAGGCCAATAAAGGCCAGTACAATCCAAAATAAACCCGCAAAAGAATGAGTTAGACATATCCCCAAAATGTTACGCATCTCAGACTACCGAATGTCTAGATGACATCATCGGCACGCCACTCAACTAGATGTTACGATTCTTCGACCTCCTCCTCATGCTCCTCCTCGGGGTAACGAACATCGGGACCTGAATACCAAAAAGTGGGTCAAACACAATAGTTTGGCAGGTGGGTGAAAAGGTATGACAATATAATAATAAATGAATCTACCTTCAAAAGCATTTAAACATGTTTAAATAACAATTTCCATAAAAGAGATAAATTATTCATTCAAATACTGTAAGTCCATGGGGATCCGAACCCTAGAGGGGGGGGGGGGTGAATAGGGTGAGCTCCAATTGTGACCAATTTTAACAATTTTAACTTCTTAAAAACCAACTAGTCACAAGTGATGATTATCAAACAATATGCGGAAGCTAATATAAACAATCACCACAAAGCAATCACCATCACACAAGTATTTATAGTGGTTCGGCCTCAATGCCTACATCCACTACCGGCTTGTGAACCAACACCCCACCGGATTTCCACTATTTATGCTTTTCAATAGGCTAAGCAATAACCTTTACAATATGCTTTTCAAGGCTAAGCAATAACCTTTACATTGATGTTTTTCAAGGCTTAACATCAACCTATACACTATGCTTTTAAAGGCTAAGCAATAACCTCTTCAACCACAAGGTTGGTTATCTCACTAATTAGTGTCTAACATACACTTGATGGAGATTCTATTAAGCTCATTACAATGCCTCTTAATTAGGCGGATATGGAAGTGAAATACAAATACACACTCACACTATGAATGCAAAGTTGAAAACAAATGAAGTGTGTGTGTGTGGTCCTCAATCATTTTGAAAATGAAAGTTCATAAATGTATGCCTAAGGCTTTTGAAAGTTTAAGCTCATAAAACATTTATGATTGAGGATGTGATGCAATCACATGTTAAAAGTAACAACTTGTTAATGATATCAAAGTTACACAAGTTGTATGAAATGGATTAGCTCTAAACATGTGATGCATAGGGATGTCAATCAAATCATCAATGTAGCTCAAAACATAAAAATAGATTTGATTGAAATGAGGGGACAAATCATATGTAATTATAAAGACAACTTTGAAAATGATTTACCAATCAAAGTAAGGCAAGTTGTGAAACTTTAAAACAATAATACACATATGATTTGTAATGATGTTGAATCCAAAACATAAGATACATTTGAAAGAGATTTTCTTATGATGGAAAACAACAACCAAAGATTCAATAAAGTATATGAATCATGTTACATCTAATTTCAAAGATGTTTCCATTAACATGATCTACTTATATTTACCAAAGTTAAGTACTACTTGTATTGAATCAATGGTGATGCATCCAAAACAATAGATCTATTCAAAGTATAAAACATGCTAAGGATGCAACACATCATAGGTTATCATGTTACTAAAGATTTACCAATGATAAAACAAAACATGAAAACATATGATTTGTAAAGAAGTTGAATCCAAAACATAAGTTAGTTTTGAAAGAGATGTTCTTATGATGAAAAACAACAATCAATGATTCAATCAAGTATATGGATCATGTTACATATGATTTACCAAAGTTCTTTCATTAACATGATCTACTTAGATTTACCAAAGTTAAGTACTACTTGGGTTTGAATCATATGATGTTGTATCCAAAATAATAAATCAACTCAAAACATAAAACATGTTGAGGACACAACACAAACATAGTTTAACATGCTAGAAATGATTTACCAAAAATAAAACAAAAGCATGAAAACATATGATTAAGGAAGGAAGAGCCTACTTGGTGGTTTAACTTCATTAATCCAAGCTTTAGCTTTCCTAATCTTCCCCTTCATCCCTTGGTTCTTTTCCCTTTTGATATGCCTCAATACCTCTCAAGGAGGGGCTTAAAAATCCCAACTTTTGGCAAGGGAAAGAACTCATTTTTATAGCCAAAACAGCCCAACGGCTAGTTTACCCGGTTAACCCCATGACAGGCCGGTTAACCGGGTAAGCCAACGGTCAGAAAAAGAGCCGTTGGCTCAGGAGCCCGGTTGACCTGCCCTGTGTGGCCGGTTAACCGGGACTCTTGGCCGGTTGACCGGGCCTGCCCAGAATTCCCCATTTTTTGGGTTTCTTGAAGATTTTCTTTGGGGATCTTTTGGCCACTTAAAATCAAGCATTTTCACATGTTTTAAATCATTCTAAGATGTATAAAAACATGAAACAAAAAGCCTAAAAGGATTCAAAGACTTTTAAAACAAAGGCTTGCTTGATTTCTTGAAAACTCTTTCTTAAAACAAATGCATCCAAGATTAAAACAAAACATGCATAAAACAAAACTTTTACAACTCTTAAAAACCATGCATGTTTAAAACAAGATTTCAAGTTTTCTTTAACTCAATGCAAGTGTGTAAATCAAATGATGCTTGAATGAAGATGCATCCATCAAATTGCAACCTACAAAATTCCTAACAATTTCCCCCTTTGCAATTTGATGGCAAACACACTCACCACTGAAATTACACACTAAGTCTTCAGCTCCCCCTCAGCTGGACAAGGCTTGAAATCTTCTTGGATGCTTCTTCTCAAAGCTTGGGCTCTTGGACTTCAATCTTCATGATGCTTGGAGCTTGATCAACCTTCAAGCTTTCTTTCTTCTTTCTCTCTTTATCCAAGCATCTTCTTTAGCTTCCAAGCTTTCTTTCTTCTATTAGCTCTCCCCCTTTGACCATGCCTCTTTCTCCCTTTGGCAAGGTATGCATTCTCTCCCTTTGTAGAAGATCATACACAACTCTCCCCTTTGGAAGCTTGGACTTTCTCTTCACCCTTTTGAGAACTTGCATAATTTCTCCCCCTTTGCCATTAAATTGCAAAGGTACCTACACACATGAAACAAGGAAAATACCTTTAGTAGCACCTGTTAACAAATGAAATCGAAAATGAAATACATAACAGGCTATCATGAGAGGTAGTAGTCTCTAAGGGCTCAAAGGCAATCCAAGGGTAAATTTGATCAAAACTAATACTTCTTATGAAGGTTTACACTCCCCCTCAATCCATTCTCTCCTTTTGTCAAACTCTTGACAAAGATTTAACTATTAGGTACAAGAAGAAGATGGTTTAACCAAGTGAGGGTCAACTTCAAAGAAAGGATTAGATTCATTTAACTATAAAGCACAATATGATCAAATTACCAAAAGAGAGCTAGGTCTAAAGAGAAAAGCAATCATGGATATCAATTGGAAAAACAAAGGCTACCAATTGAGATTTAAGGACATGACTATTAAACATAATCACTCTAAGATGGATTTAAAAATATAACTATTAGGAAAAATCCAAATTAGAGCTATCCATGATTTGGGGTTTATAAATCATAGCATCAAATAATTTAACTAAGAAAAACATATGCTATGAAAGTTTTGAAAATCATTTCATTCAATCATTAAATATGACTATTAATGTGCAAGATGAGTGAAATGAAATTCAAACATGAAGCCTACCTCAACAATCAACCAACCAATGTTATGAACACATAAACATGGTGGTCATGAGATATACCTATATGAGCAAAAGAGGTGGCAACATGAACATTATGATGCTAATGGTGTGTGACATGGAACAATCATATTACTTATCAAGTTCAATCCAATGCACACAAGATTTATCACATTCACAAGAAATCAAATCAATCAAACATTATACCAATTGAAACCAATTGAATTTGATAACATGATAAAGAGCAAGAATGTGACAAAAATTCCATCAAGCATCATAAATGCATATTCATCACTTTTAAAGATTTAACTATTGAGCATAGTGATGAACAAGATAAATTGCAATGCACAAGGATATGACTTTGAAATGCATGCAATTTAAAAAGTGACTAAATCATATGAATTCAACATCTAAGTTATCCAAAACACATAGAAATATGAGGAATGGATTTCAAAGAGTTTCATATGATCAAGATCACTACTATGAAGTTGAAACATGTCTAAGGATGATATCACTTAGAGAATATACATGAATCAATATCATAACCATCCAAAAAGAAAAGACTATAAAGCATAGAGGATGGATTTGAGTTCTAGTATGGTTTCTACAAATATAATAGATAACACAACCATACATAGAACAAATTGACATTTGCATAGAGAGGATTAATCAACACTCAAGATCTAACTCATACCAATCATTAAAAAGAATATAACTATTTAAGCACAAGAAGGTATGAAGTTAAAAGAATCAATCTATCATGTAACATCTCCACTCTTAGCAAATGTACTAAGCTTACAATGCAATGGACAATGGATATGAGGTATATACCAAATGAACTTAGCACATTAAATCACAAATGTACTTATTAGGCTCAAATGATAATAAAACAAAAGATTTTACTATAAAGCACATAACCAATCATCAAAATGCATTAATGAAAACATATACCAAAATAGGCACAAACATGCAAATCAATGAAACCATATCCAACCATGCAATGTAAGACAACAAAATCAATTTGCATAAAGAATGTAACTCAATGAGCAAAGATGCAAATGATTTGTAAAAATTATTTCCTTTCAAATGATACAATCATAATTAGGCACAAGGAAATAAATTCAAGGAAAATGCTTCAATAAATATAACTAAAAAAGCTTAGAACATTTTCCAAAGTTTTTCAAATCACTTCAATGTATGAAATTCCAACAAAGAATCATTTATAGAATTAAGAGCAAGTGATTTTGAAAAACAAGAAGTGTACTATTGTAAAGTTTTTCAATTTGTAAAAACAATAGACACTTAAAATTTTCCATATCAAGAGATATAACTTGTAAATCAATGGAAAACTAAAGTTGCTTCAAATCATTTGATTTCCAAAAAGGATATAACTATGACAATCATCAAATGATTTTCCACCATCAATTGATCATGAAAAACTAGCTATGAAAGCATTTGTAATCACAATCAATTGATCATGAATAGATATGCACTACAAGAGATATAACTATATGATCAAAATGCAAATCTATCATGAAGAGGTTGCAATCAAAGGATTTTGAAAACCATGAGATATAACTATAAAAGTTCATGAAGACAAAATCAAATGATCACAAAGAAACATTGCATTTTAAGAGATGTGACTATAAAGCAACAAAATGCAAATGTACAAAGACCAACAAATAGATATAACTAAAAAGCATAGGTTGGTCTAGGGGGGATCAAGGCCTAAGGTTACTCAAATAGTCTACCTTTGAAAATTCACCTAAAGCCTTGAAAAGGTTGTCCATGAGAGAACACTTTGAGGACTCACCAACTCTAGAAGATATAACTTGGAAAAGACTTAGAGTGGTGCAATGAGGCTAGGGAAATTTCAATTTCAAACATAGTGGTAATCCTTTTTAAAAAGATATGCAATAAACACAACACTAGGGTTCAAATCTAGCAAGGATCAACTCCGGGTTGTTAAGCCCTAAAATGGAGTAACCCTCTCTGATACCACTTGTAAGTCCATGGGGATCCGAACCCTAGAGGGGGGGGGGGGTGAATAGGGTGAGCTCCAATTGTGACCAATTTTAACAATTTTAACTTCTTAAAAACCAACTAGTCACAAGTGATGATTATCAAACAATATGCGGAAGCTAATATAAACAATCACCACAAAGCAATCACCATCACACAAGTATTTATAGTGGTTCGGCCTCAATGCCTACATCCACTACCGGCTTGTGAACCAACACCCCACCGGATTTCCACTATTTATGCTTTTCAATAGGCTAAGCAATAACCTTTACAATATGCTTTTCAAGGCTAAGCAATAACCTTTACATTGATGTTTTTCAAGGCTTAACATCAACCTATACACTATGCTTTTAAAGGCTAAGCAATAACCTCTTCAACCACAAGGTTGGTTATCTCACTAATTAGTGTCTAACATACACTTGATGGAGATTCTATTAAGCTCATTACAATGCCTCTTAATTAGGCGGATATGGAAGTGAAATACAAATACACACTCACACTATGAATGCAAAGTTGAAAACAAATGAAGTGTGTGTGTGTGGTCCTCAATCATTTTGAAAATGAAAGTTCATAAATGTATGCCTAAGGCTTTTGAAAGTTTAAGCTCATAAAACATTTATGATTGAGGATGTGATGCAATCACATGTTAAAAGTAACAACTTGTTACTGATATCAAAGTTACACAAGTTGTATGAAATGGATTAGCTCTAAACATGTGATGCATAGGGATGTCAATCAAATCATCAATGTAGCTCAAAACATAAAAATAGATTTGATTGAAATGAGGGGACAAATCATATGTAATTATAAAGACAACTTTGAAAATGATTTACCAATCAAAGTAAGGCAAGTTGTGAAACTTTAAAACAATAATACACATATGATTTGTAATGATGTTGAATCCAAAACATAAGATACATTTGAAAGAGATTTTCTTATGATGGAAAACAACAACCAAAGATTCAATCAAGTATATGAATCATGTTACATCTAATTTCAAAGATGTTTCCATTAACATGATCTACTTATATTTACCAAAGTTAAGTACTACTTGTATTGAATCAATGGTGATGCATCCAAAACAATAGATCTATTCAAAGTATAAAACATGCTAAGGATGCAACACATCATAGGTTATCATGTTACTAAAGATTTACCAATGATAAAACAAAACATGAAAACATATGATTTGTAAAGAAGTTGAATCCAAAACATAAGTTAGTTTTGAAAGAGATGTTCTTATGATGAAAAACAACAATCAATGATTCAATCAAGTATATGGATCATTTACATATGATTTACCAAAGTTCTTTCATTAACATGATCTACTTAGATTTACCAAAGTTAAGTACTACTTGGGTTTGAATCATATGATGTTGTATCCAAAATAATAAATCAACTCAAAACATAAAACATGTTGAGGACACAACACAAACATAGTTTAACATGCTAGAAATGATTTACCAAAAATAAAACAAAAGCATGAAAACATATGATTAAGGAAGGAAGAGCCTACTTGGTGGTTTAACTTCATTAATCCAAGCTTTAGCTTTCCTAATCTTCCCCTTCATCCCTTGGTTCTTTTCCCTTTTGATATGCCTCAATACCTCTCAAGGAGGGGCTTAAAAATCCCAACTTTTGGCAAGGGAAAGAACTCATTTTTATAGCCAAAACAGCCCAACGGCTAGTTTACCCGGTTAACCCCATGACAGGCCGGTTAACCGGGTAAGCCAACGGTCAGAAAAAGAGCCGTTGGCTCAGGAGCCCGGTTGACCTGCCCTGTGTGGCCGGTTGACCGGGCCTGCCCAGAATTCCCCATTTTTTGGGTTTCTTGAAGATTTTCTTTGGGGATCTTTTGGCCACTTAAAATCAAGCATTTTCACATGTTTTAAATCATTCTAAGATGTATAAAAACATGAAACAAAAAGCCTAAAAGGATTCAAAGACTTTTAAAACAAAGGCTTGCTTGATTTCTTGAAAACTCTTTCTTAAAACAAATGCATCCAAGATTAAAACAAAACATGCATAAAACAAAACTTTTACAACTCTTAAAAACCATGCATGTTTAAAAAAAGATTTCAAGTTTTCTTTAACTCAATGCAAGTGTGTAAATCAAATGATGCTTGAATGAAGATGCATCCATCAAATTGCAACCTACAAAATTCCTAACAAATACAAGTATCATTGTAAAACATGTAAAGGTAACCAAGGAAACGGGAAACAAGCAAGATGACAACCACACGAAGCTAAGTCCTCTATTACCGAAGTGACGAGAGCATATCAAGGCGTTGATCTCAGTCACACGAGGTGAGGAGATTCAACGAAATATACATATACATATAATATACGGGACATGACCACGGTAGCGAGCCGGGCATCAGGAACCACGATAGCGAGCCGGGCATCAGGAACCACGATAGCAATCCGGGATATCGGGACAAGACCACGGTAATAACCGGGTAGTGGGATCCAAACTACAGCTGGCGGGGCAAGAGGGGGATCTCCAAGTCAGTGGATCAAACCGACAAGGTTATCCCAGCTTAGTGGTGCCGACTCATAGGTTAAAAAACAAGAATCGAGACATGAGTAAAATACATCAAGTGCAAGTAATGGGGATGCTCAAAGGTATAACTATCATTACATGTCGGGCAATGCACTTCGGGTAGCAAATGTTATAAGTACAATTTCAATGTTTTCGAGAATAACAAGTCATGTAGTATAAATCTCGGGAACAAGGAAATACAAATGAACTATTGAAGTTTTGGGCAAAAATATCGGGTTCAAGATTTGTTTAAGGTGAATAAGGGTCTCGTATGTCGATTTAATAACAACTTGGTACTCCTTGAGTTTAGAGACATTCCGGGCTCCTTATACGCCTTAGGATTTTCAAAACTTCCAATGAATCTTCGTGATGTGGTTTCTTTCTCAAACGGGTTTCAAATAATGAGAATAAGTATTTCCATCACAATAGGGCTCCCAACAAACCTCTCTGAATCATTTAAACATTTCATTTGTGCTCTCAAAATAGTCTCAGATGAACGGTACCCATCGCTCGAGCGGACCGGGAGTTCGCTCAAGCGGTGAGCTCTCTGGAAGGATTTCCTGGGTGGGTTCACTCGAGCGAACTCATCTAGTTCAAGTTGGCTCGAGCGAAATTTCAGTTCGCTCGAACTAACCATTCTCTGGAATGGGTTCTAGGAGGGTTCGCTCGAGCGAACTATCCACTGGAATGGTTTAAACCCTTTTCTGAACACTTTTCTCGAGCGACCTGTCAAGTTCGCTAGAGCGAACTGTCCAGAAACTGGTTCCGAGATAGTTTTTCTCCTCTCTTTCTCATCCTTTTACAACCCCCTTTAAGCCCTTTTCAAACACCAAAAAGTAGTTCAAAACCTTCTTCAAACCATCATCAAATCTTCTGCAACACCCATTGCATCCACCTCCATTCATTTCACATTCAATCATAAAGAGAGAAAGAAGGGAAACCACTACACACAATAATACATTTGTGCTATAAACAAGAGATAAATGAAGGCTATGAACCAACAAATTTCCAAGACATTAAATGCACTAATAAAACTCTTTCATGAGCATTTATTTCAAATCAATGCACATAAATAAACATGAATGGAAAACAACAAAACCAACCACATTTCTCATAAAACTATTTAATGCTCAAGCTATCCATTCATCCACTTGCCTTAGGGTCTCTAAACAAGAAATCAAGCAACAAGTCAAGCTCTCTCAAGATAACCTACAAGCACAAACAAATCCCCCAAAATACAAACCCTAAATAGGTCAAAATAAGAACAAGAAAGGAAAGTTTTCAATAATGAAAATGGGGCTTCTGAAGGCTAGGAGAATACAAATCTAAGAGATAAGGAGGGTTCCTTACTAGGAAGTTCTCCAAATGGGCAAGATGAGTTCCACAAGGGTTTAGAGATGGATGACTTCTTCCATAAATGCTATCAATGATGAGCTCTCAAGGAGAGGAAGAAGAAAGCAACCTCCATTTGCTAATTGGTGCAAGATTTGTAGAGATAGAGATGGAAAAGCTAGAAGGAGAAGAGAAAAAGAAGAAAACCCTAGCTTAGAGTTCCTTGTGCTGGAAAAAGGGAGGAGAAGAAGGTGGGTTTCCTTTTATACAAGTGGGGTGTGGGCTCCACCACTAGCAGCCTTTGTGGGCTGAAATTATGGCTATCGGGACTTCGAATGAATTTGATGAAGAAGGGAAAAATGATCATCAAAATATCTAGTTTCCGAAAAGTATATGTTTTGCGGGTTTTGGGAATATCAAATTTTGGGTACATATTTAGTGTAAAAAGACTGTTTTGCCCTCAATGCTAAGAAAATCGGGTTTCGGGGTCTCGAATGGGAACAAGATCAACATGAAAGTTGAAGAGGTTAACGAGACAAGTAAAACGGGGTTAAAATATAAATCATTGGAATTTCGAATAATCCCCCAAGTAAACGCAAGGCCCAAAAAGGAACCCCAAAAGGGCCCCACTAAGCATAAAGGCACTCAAAATTCCCTAAAGCTATATCAAAAGCTATTCTAATCTCAACTTAACCACGACATACTAATCACGCTTAAAACTAAAACACGACTTAATTAGTACTAATCGAGGTCACTTGGGTCGGGGTCTTACAAATTACAAATCAAATACTTACATTCTAGTTGGCTGTTACCTTAGCTCAATCCTCCCTTAATAGAGAGCACGCATTTTGGGATGTCACCAAGGGTTCGGCCAAAGGTCCTCCTGGCAACCTAGGTTCTGGAGTTCCAGTACTCTAGGCTGTCTACTGCAGTGACATATACAAATCTAAACCAAGAGTCAACCCCATCGAGTATCATCCGATCGAAGCTAAGTAATGCTAACTCATTCGATTCGATCAAGTACACCCACTTCCGTCTCACCTCCTCGGGGTAGGATCTTGACTCGGGGTCCCACCTCCTCTGGGTGGGATCTTGACATCGGCCGATCTTTCGCTTTCACTCCGTCTCACCTCCTTAGGGTTGGAACTTGACCTTCAGTCTCACCTCCTTTGGGTAGGATCTTGACTTCGTGGGACGTTACAATTTATCAAGTCCATGCATGAAATAATTATAAAACAATAGCAATACTAAGTGTAAGACCCCGTCCCGAGTGACTTCAATTAGCATTAATTAAGTTGCATTTTAGTTCTAAGCGTGTTTAGTAGATTTTGGTTTATTGGGGAATATAATAGCTTCTTTTATAGCTTTGGGAAATTTTGAGTGCCTTTGTGACTAGTGGGGCCCTTTGGGGGTTCCTTTTGTGACTGTGTTTATTTGAGGGTTTGTCTGAGATTCTTGTATTTATTATTATAATCTCGTTGTACTTGTCTTGTTAATCCCTACAACTTTTATGTTGATCCCGTGCCCATTCGAGATTCCAAAACCCGACTTTCCTAACATCGAGGGCAAAACAGTCATTGTGCACTAAATCTGTACCCAAAATTTAATATCCCCAAAACCCACGAAACATATACTTTTTGGAAATTAGATATTTTGACGATCACTTTTCTCTTCTTCGTCGAATTCGTTCGAAGTCCCGAAAGTCGTGATTTCAGCTCATAAATATTTCACTAGTGGAGCCCACTCCCGACTTGCTTTATAAATAAACCCTTCTTTCTCACTTCCCTTTTTCCATCTCAAACCAAACCTCAAGCTAGGGTTTCCCTTCCTTCTTCTTCTTATTGCTTCTTCATCCCCAATCCACTCCCAAACTTGCACCAATAGAAGATTTGAGGCCATTATCTTCTTCATCTCTTTGAGAACTCTCTCTTAATAGCATTTGTGGAGGAAACCACCTATTCCAAGACCTCCTTTTGAACTAACCTAGTATTTTGAAGAAGCCTCATGTAAGTAATCTTTCCCCTCTTTTGATATTGTGATCTCCTAGCCTAAGGGAATCTCCATTTCCATTATTGAAGCCTCTTCCTCCCCATTCCATGTTTTGACTCTTTTAGGGTTTTGTTTTGGGGGTTTTTTTCTTGTAACTTGGATTCTTGGCTTGGAGGAGTGTTAGAGCTTGTTATTGATTAGCTTGGACCCAAGGCAAGTGGATGATTTGATTTTTATGAGTTTTTAATGGTTTTATAAGAAATGTGGTTGATTTTATTGATTTCTCATACATGCTTATTTATTACATTGACTTGAAATAAATGTTCATGAAAAAGCCTTGATATTGCATTTAATGTCATAGAAATGTATTCGTGCATGGCATTCAATTTTCTCTTGTTTTTATCCCAAATGTACTCTTGTGTGTAGTGGTTCCTTCCCCTCTTTCTTTGTCTTTGGATGTGATAATATTGGAGGAAGATGGAATGGATGTTGTAGGAGATTTGATGTTGATTTGAATGGAGTTTTGAACTCCTCATTTGGTGTATACAAGGATCTAAAAAGAGGTTGTAGAAGGAGGAGAAAAGGAGGAGGAGAAATGTCCCGAAATCAGTTTCTGGACAGTTTGCTTGAGCGAACTTGACAGGTCGCTCGAGCGAAGTGTCCAGAAAAGGGTTCGTGCCATTCCAGTGGACAGAGCGAACCCTTTGTCGCTCGAGCGAACCCTCGTAGAACTCATTCCAGAAGGTGGGTTAGCTTGATCACACAGATTGTTCACTCGAGCCAACCCGAACTGGACGAGTTCGCTCGAGTGAACTCAATTTCGCTCGAGCGAACCCTCCCAGAAGACCATTCCAGAACCCTCAAGTGCTAGACAAACGGATAGGCACATGAGATAATTTCAGCCCAAGATTTCTCATGTGTTACAATTCCCATTGGACTTAGTTATTTAGTTAAGGGTTCTATGTCTAGGGACCTACAAGGTCACTCCTTTCTCAGCCTAAGAACCTTATTGGTTTAGTGTTTGTGTCACAATCATCCTCATGAATTCATTATGAAGAGTCCAGTCTATGGGTTCCAATCTAGAGGTCCAAACTAGGTATAAAGTCTCTTTTCCCAAAAGAGATAGGGTCCAGTTCAGTGGTCCACATATCAACTTCCTCTTTCAATCTTTGATCATTAGGATATGTATACCAATAGTCGCTATGTTCCATGAGTTTTCCAACAATATGTGGAACTCCAAAATCAGACTTACGGATCAAAAGTTATGGCCGTCTGAAGTTTCAGGAAAAATGGTGTTGAGGGTTAACCGAAGTTTCAGCATTTTGGAAAGTTGACCAAAGTCAGGGTCGGTTAACCGACACCTGACCAAACTCACTACGGGCAGCACTTGTAAAAGCACCGTTTGAGTGATTTCCAACTCCAATTCATTCTAATTCTTTCCAATTGCTTCTAAGACATTCCTAAGATCATTAAATGACTAATTAGAGCCTCCATTTGCCCCTATGGTCCATTGCTTTTCCACACACACAACCCATTCTTTGTTAACCCACTTAAGGAACCCATTTACACTATCAATCTAATTCAATGAAAAAACATTCAATCAATGAATCATTAGTATGCATATATCTTAAATTGCTCATTTACTTGCCTTCTTTATGGTGCTTTTCCACTTAACTCTTCTTGGTACAAATCAAGCAAAACCCCCAATTTTCTAAGCTCAAGCTAATCCCTACAATGGTGCATGCAAGAATAAAAGCTAATTAACATGCATGCAAACGAAATTAGGTTTAAACCACTATTGTTAAACAAAAGAACACTTTATAGGGAAAAGAAGTCTTACCAATGGAATGGGTGTAGAAAGATAATGAGGAAGGAGCTTGGGTTGAAGGAGATGAAGAATTTGGAGGTGGTGATGCTCCTTAACTCTTCAAACCAACATACATGGCCTTCCTTAACTTGATTGGAGCCACAAAGAAGATGATTGGAGAGAGCCTTACCAATTAGAGGTGATTTGAGAAAATGGTAGGTTGTAGAGGATGAAGAAGATCTTGATGGTGAAGAAGGAGCCTAAAGAACCCACATGCATGATCTTCCTTTTGATGATTTGAGAAGAAGAAGTGAAGAAGCAGTAGAGAGGAGCTCTATCCCTCTCTTAAAATGAAGATGAAAGGAAAGAAATGGAAACCGTTGGAATGGATGGTTATAAATGCAAGTTTTTTGCTCCTTTTGCATGCAAGTTCAATGACTTAAGGGAAATTTGGGAAATGGCCTTTTGATGGAAATGGGCTTGGATATGGATCAAGTTGGGTCCAAACACGGAAATTTAAGGTAACATCATGCTTTATGTGATGCACATGAAAACCTATAAATACTATAAACATATGGGCGACCCTAAATTATTTAAAAGGTCAAAATACTTACAAGTCTACCTAAATCCATCATAAAATCATCCAAAACAAGTATTAAGCACCTATTCGAGATTAATTAGGTGTAAAGCAAACTTAGGTTGGGTCGGGGTCTAACACCTACCCTTTAGGAATCTTGAAGATCTATTACACATCGTCTATATTTTGTAATAGTGACTTGTAATGAGCTTCTAATTGTAGAACACAACATTATAATAAAAATAACTCAAAGTTTCATCCTTCAAAGTTTTTGCAAACTAAATGTTGACGATGAAATGTAGTAGTAGAACTTTTAGTGATATTTGTATTTTTCTTTCAAAATTTGAACAAGTAAAATGTTCATTTTCAGATCTCACTGAGTGACTCCACATACGTTTTATTTACAATCACTCCTAGTTTTGTACTATGTAAATTACAATACTACAAAGGGCAATGTACTTAATATGCTTGATGAGCTTCACCTTTATTTCCTCCTTCCGTTTCTTGTGCTAAGATAAGCACTGCAAGATGGATTGTTGGAAGAGAGGGATTCAAAATACTGTGGTGATGGATATCCTTCTTAATTGGGATGGGTTTTGGCTAGAGAGGAAAATATTTTTATTTCTAAGCCCCAATGGATTCCTCCCCTCCAGAAATCCATTTAAGTTTAACTAGTTCAGTGAGTATTGGAGGGAATATTAGAGAATACAAATGTCATGTGGTTAATGCCTTCTCTGGGCTTATTGAAATCAAGGAATCTAATGAGGCAGAGTTATTGTCTATTAGAGAGGCTATAATGTTCTTCTCAATGCCATTCTCAGGAGAAACTGTAAGCGAGGAGGGGTACTCTGCAAATGCTATTAGCTTGTCAAAATCCCATTCCTTTGCCATGGAGGCTAGCTTGCTTAGCTAATGTGATTAGAGCGTATGCAAGTTGGTCCATGTTTCCATCGCACATCAATAGACAAGCTAATTCAAAGGTGGATGCTTTTGCAAAAGTAGGAGTAGATAGAGATGTTGTGGGTGTTGGTTTTTCCTCATTTTGGACAATTTCTTGGGTATCTTAGGGGGAGTCCTTTTAAAAAAAATTAGTAAATTATTGTTAATTATAAAAAATAAAAAAATTATTTTCTAACAATGGAAAGTAATGGAAACAAGAAAGCAGAAACTCACATATACAGTAAGGAGGACATCAATAGCTACAATTGAATTGCCGAGATAATGTTGAAACTCATTAACGAGCCTTTGAGAAATGTAAGACCCCGACCCGAGTGACCTCGATTAGTACTAATTAAGTTGTGTTTTAACTCTAAGTGAGATTAGTAGATCTTGATTTAAGTTGGGTTTAGAATAGCTTTTAAATAGCTTTGGGGAGTTTTGAGTGCCTTCTTGATTTAGTGGGACCCTTTGGGGGTTCCTTTAATGACTTTGCGTGTGCTTGAGGGATTATTCGAGATTCCAATAATTCGTGTTCCAACCCCATTTGACTCATCTCGTTAATCCCTACAACTTTTATGTTGACTTCGTTCCTGTTCGAGACCTCGAAGTCCGACTTTTCCAACATCAAGGGTAAAACAGTCTTTTTACACCAAACCTGGACTCAAAATTCGACGTCTCCAAAACCCTCAGAATATATACTTTTTAAAAACTAGATTTTTCGTTGATCATTTTTCCCTTCTTCGTCGAACTCATTCGAGGTCCCGAGAAACATGTTCTAGCCTAACAAGAAATGTTAGTAGTGGAGCCCACCTTCACTTTCTATAAAGAGGGAACCCATTCCTTCTTTTCCCCTTCTTCTTTTCCAGCTCAAAGTTGCAGCCAAGCTAGGGTTTACCCCTCTTCTTCTTCTTCTTCTTCTTCTTCTTCCATCTCCAATCCACACCAATCTTGCACCAATCAAGAAATGGAGGTCATCTTCTTCTTCCCCATCTTGCAAGCTCTCCATTGATAATACTCTTGGAAGAAAATCCATCAACTTTGAGGTCTTCTTTGAGCTAACTCTTGCCATTAAAGGACCTTCCAAGTAAGCACTCATTTCCATCTTTTAGATTTGTATTCTCGTAGCCCTAGAGGAGCTCCATCTCCATTATTGGAAGCTTTCTCTTTCTATTTCATTGTTTTGGCTATTTAGGGTTTGTAATGAGTTGTATTTGGGGGTTTTGTGTAGCTTGGTGATTTTAGGCTTAAGAGAATGATTAAAAGATTGATTTGCTAGCTTGGACCCAAGGCAAGTGGATGAATGGATAAGTTTTGAATGTTTATATGTTTTATGAAAAAGAATCTTGATTTACACTAATTATTATTAGTGATTGTATATGTGTTTTCATTTATTCTTCTTACTATGGTTTCCAATACTCTTAAAAATGCATATTGATGAGTCTATTTCTCTCTTATTTGTATCTTAGAAATGTATGTAATTGTTGTGATGCTTGGGAGAAATTTGAAGTGATGAAATGGGAGTGTTGAAGTGATGAAATGGAGGTATTGAATGATGAATTGGAGGAGCTCTTTTAGCTCATTTTACAGTAGGAAAATGAATGGGAAATGAAGAGAGCTGTTTTGAGGAAGAAAAGGCCCGAATTTGAACTCAATGTGAATTTCCCGCAGCTGGGCGGTCTGTTGGCGGTCGGTCACCTATCGGTTAACCGCCTGGTGACTGGTGGCTAATCGAACCAGGTTCGGTTACAATTCCAGAGAGCTGTTTTTCTGTTCTGAAGGGGGCGGTCAACTAGCGGTCACCTAGTCGACTAGCCGACCAGTGATCGCCAGCCAACCGAACTAAGGCGGTTACAATTCCGGTATGTTGCATCATGTCAGGTAACCCGCGGTCAGCCAGCGGCTAACTGCCGAACCCATCGGCGGCTAACCGTTAGGTAACCGACCTTCCCCAAGAATCTTTCTTGGAGAATGAAGAGAAACGAATGGGTTTCTGTCCCAATCACTTGCGAACCCCCTTCTAGAGATCTATTAATGGCTTTTGATCTACCAATGTGTAAAGGGAGCCCGGTATGTCTTCAAACCTCAAGGAGTACCAAGTTTATATTGAACTCGACATACGGGATCCCTCTTCACATTGATTTAATCTTAAAACCCGATGCCCGACCCAGAAGATTTGGAAATCCAATGATGTTCTATTATTCCTGAAATTTATACTATATGACTTGTAATTCCTGAAAACATTGAAATCGTATTTTTAGCATTTTGCTAGCCCGTCATGAATTGACCGAAACAAAGTGATAATTGTGCTTTTGAGCACCCCATCCCGCCCCTTTATATAATAGCACGTATGTATTTTATACATGTCCCGATTTCTGTTATGTGACCTATGAGTCGGCACCACTAAGCTTGGACGACTTTGTCGGTTTGATCTACCGCCTTGGAAGTCCCCATCCCATTCCGCCAGCTGCAGTTTGGATCCCGATACCCGGTTTATTACCATGGTCCCATCCCCATACCCGGCTTGCTACCGTGGTTCCCGATACCCGACTCGTTACTGTGGTCCCGTCCCATATAATTATATGTATATGCATATTGCGTTGAATCTCATCACCTTGTGTGTTAGAGATCAACGCCCCAATGTGCTCTTATCACTTCGGTGATAGAGGATTTAGCTTTGTGTGGTTGCCATCTTGCTAGTTTCCATTTCCTTGGTACCTTTACATGTTTTAGATTACATATGTTACTTTCAAATAACTTATGCATTGTGTTTCATGAAAATTACTGTTTCAGCGGGTTTTAATGTTTTCCAAGGTACATTTAAAATATTATTATGCTATTATATCTTTTCACCCACCTACCAAACCGTCGTGTCTGATCTATTACTTGGTACTCAGGTCCAGATGCTGGTTATCCCGATGCGGAGTTTGAGGAGGCGGCCGGAGAGCCGCAATGAATAGGAGAATGGCAAGCTAATGATGTCGCTTAGACATTCAATTGCCTTGAGAAACGAAACATTTTAGAATAGTGGCTAACACATTCTTTTAGGAATTATTTTGGGTTGTACTGGCCTTTGTTGGCCTTTATTTTTGGGAATGTTAATTAACTGATCTTTTGTATAAACATTAACATTTACATTTGAAAATGCTTTTATGATCATTGCTCACTCTGATATATTATGTTTTATATAGATGGTTATTAGTCTTGTTGATGAGATTGAGTTATAGACATGATTTGCTACACGCTTCCGCACTTAAACAAAAATATGTTATGTTGTTGTGATATCCTCACCACGGATACCTGTGGGAAATTAAATAAATGTGTGCATCTTATCACCACACTTCAACATATTACCGTCCCAATCCCGGATTAAGTCGCTAACCCGGTCCGGGGTCGGGACAAGAAACAAAAACATCAAACAATATTATTGGAATTACAATTAGAGATACAGTAAATGCCAGTGACTTTGCATCTGGAACAAATATAAGCTTGCCTCCAAGGAAAAATCGCTGCAAAACATTTTGAACAAATAATTTTGTTAGTTTCTAATCAAATTCAAGAAGAACATCAAAGTTTGAGCAGGTCTCTAGGTTATTTTATTTTTTTAATAAATTTTGTCTTGCTTGGCCTAGTGGAAAAGTGGGACTGCCTAAACCCAGCTGCCCTGGGCGGTTTAGTGAATGTAGGAGTCCTATCTCTAGTTTTTTAATCTAATCTTAATAGAGAACAAATAAAAACCAATTTCTAGATGTAAAACATACATTAAGACTTCAAAGCTTCACCACAATTTGAAGACAATACTTTTTGAAAACTGTAACATATTGTTTAGATAGTAATAATAGGACAAATTGCTGACATCAGCCATCTCTTTTTTTTTCTGCTCTTATAAAAAAAAATTGCGTAGAAATTTTATTTTAGCAATTTTTATTTTTATTTTAGCATAGATTTTTATTTTATTATTATCATTACTCTAGATTTTTTTTCTTGATTTATTT
>CP142462.1:57570000-57575000 GCA_038049695.1 Cinnamomum chago
CTTACTGGGCTATCAAGAGTTTCAACATGAAAATGGATGAAAGTGGAGAACACGGGAAGTTGCAACTACAAGAGTTGGAGGAAAATCGGAATGATGCATATGAGAGTGCAAGGATTTACAAGGAAAAGGCGAAAGCTTTTCATGACAAGATAATCTCTAGGAAAGAGTTTAAAGTTGGTCAACAGGTCCTTCTATATCAGTCACGGCTTCGTTTGTTTCCAGGTAAGTTGCATTCTCGTTGGATTGGGCCTTTTGTTGTTACTAATGTTTTTCCACATGGTGCAGTTGAAATTCAAAGTTTAGCCACTTCCAAAGTGTTCAAGGTGAATGGCCATAGACTTAAGCCTTTCTATGAAGGTTTCCAAATAGAGAATGTGGAAAAATTAGACCTTGAAGATCCGATCTATCCTACTTGAGAAGGAAGCATTGAGTCGAGCCAACGACAATAAACAAAAGCGCTGCTTGGGAGGCAACCCAAGGGGAGTTCGTTCCTTTTCTTTTTATTTTCGCATTTTTATTTTGTTTATTGTTTTGCCTTTTCTTTACATTTTACCTTACATTGGGGACAATGTAAGTTTTAAGTGTGGGGGAAGGGATTTAGGTTGTGTTTTAATTTTAAGTGTTTTAATTTAAAAAAAAACCGAAAAAAACGAAAAAAAAAAAGTTTGGCTTTTTTGTGGTTTTCGACGATTTTTGGTTATATATGTCATGAGCAAGATTCAATTGAGCTTGAGGAATTCATAACATGATTGAATAAGTAATCTTTCAACTTGTGGTTAATTAGTACAGTTCCTTGAGGATGTTAGTGACTAAATTTGGTAGACAAAAAGCCGGTGAGATTTTGAGCCTTTTGACTGACACATCCATATCAATCTCACTATATTCTTTCATGAGAGATATTCTTCCATAGATTTGTTTCTCTAGAACTTGCCTTGATTCTCAACAAGGTCACATAGACACAAGCATGCATGAACATGATTAAGGCCATCGTTGTTATAAGCTACATAAGCCAAATAGCCTACCTTGCAATTAATTTTTCCTTTGTTGAACCCCTTTGAGCTTTATATCTTTCGTTTATTGTAAACCCACATTACAAGCTCTGAACCTGAAAAATATATATATATATATATCTTTACCTAAGCCGTAGAGCTAGTGGAGCATTGTTCATCATTATGATAGGTGTGCAAGAAATAAGTGTGGGGGTGTCGGAATTTGCGGTATGACTATGACTGGTGAAATGGAACATGTGTTCATTTTCAATTTATGAGTTCCATTGTTTAAAAAAAAAGAAAAAAAAGAAAAAAAAAAGAAGAAAAGAAAAAAAAAAGAAGTTTATGAAGTGATGAAGGAAATTGCTACAAACTATCCATGTTCATAATGCCTCCTAAAATTCCAAGAAAGGGTATGTTCATATGTGATACATACAAAGATGGAAGCTGTTGCGAAGGATCATCCTTACTGCAAATGAAAAGTGTTCCCTTTGAACGATCTCTTTTTCAATACAAGAGTTTTACATGGTTTGAATGCTTTGAAGCCAAATTGAAAGAGCTGCTGAATGGAGTGATTGGTTTTATGTCTTATATATTCGAGCTTGAAGTTGGTTCATTTGTTTTTTTGCTTCACTAGTTTTAATGGCTTTTGAGCTACATTCCAAATATTTCCCACCTTGATCCTAAACCCCGTTACAACCCTTGAAAAGTCCTTATGATTCGTATTATGCATGTGATCCCAGTGGTGGAGAATGAGAAGATATGCAAGCCTATGGTAGATCATTTCTATTGGAATGACTTTGAGCGAAACACCTAACCTTCAAACACATGAGAGTCGAGTGTTTATTTCCGTGAGGGTCTACGTATTTAGTTTACTCCATCGTCAAGTGAAAATGCTTACTAAGAATATTTGCTCATGATATGTTATGAATTTTGAAGAACTTGGTTGTTCTTTGTTGATGGTTTGCAACCTTAGTATTCTTGAAAAAAAAATTGAATTTAAGGGTTGCCCGAGGACGAGCAAAAAGTTAAGTGTGGGGGAATTTGATAAGAACGAAAAATGTTATATTTTTCTCCATTAATATTTAGTTCTTTGTACCTATTTGATATCTAATTGCACTCATTATTCTTATATTTTGATTTAGGATGCAATTGGAGGGCTAAGCGCAAAACGAAGTTAATTGGGCAATTTTAGATGAATTTTCGCATCGCCTCGCAAGTTGGGCATAACTCTCTCATTCGAGCTCCGGTGGAGACGATTCAAGATATTGCGGAATGTCAAAAGAAGGTGATCATATCTGATGCTGAATGGACGGAACTGATTCGGAACCGGGTCTTGTTTAGAGGAAATCAAGCAGAAGGGCATTATGGTAAATTTGAAGAAATCAGGAGTTCGTCGAAACATATCCAATATTGAGCTCATAAACAATGGAACTCATAAATTGAAAATGAACACATGTTCCATTTCACCAGTCATAGTCATACCGCAAATTCCGACACCCCCACACTTATTTCTTGCACACCTATCATAATGATGAACAATGCTCCACTAGCTCTACGGCTTAGGTAAAGATATATATATATATATATATTTTTCAGGTTCAGAGCTTGTAATGTGGGTTTACAATAAACGAAAGATATAAAGCTCAAAGGGGTTCAACAAAGGAAAAATTAATTGCAAGGTAGGCTATTTGGCTTATGTAGCTTATAACAACGATGGCCTTAATCATGTTCTTGCATGCTTGTGTCTATGTGACCTTGTTGAGAATCAAGGCAAGTTCTAGAGAAACAAATCTATGGAAGAATATCTCTCATGAAAGAATATAGTGAGACTGATATGGATGTGTCAGTCAAAAGGCTCAAAATCTCACCGGCTTTTTGTCTACCAAATTTAGTCACTAACATCCTCAAGGAACTGTACTAATTAACCACAAGTTGAAAGATTACTTATTCAATCATGTTATGAATTCCTCAAGCTCAATTGAATCTTGCTCATGACATATATAACCAAAAATCGTCGAAAACCACAAAAAAGCCAAACTTTTTTTTTTCGTTTTTTTCGGTTTTTTTTAAATTAAAACACTTAAAATTAAAACACAACCTAAATCCCTTCCCCCACACTTAAAACTTACATTGTCCCCAATGTAAGGTAAAATGTAAAGAAAAGGCAAAACAATAAACAAAATAAAAATGCGAAAATAAAAAGAAAAGGAACGAACTCCCCTTGGGTTGCCTCCCAAGCAGCGCTTTTGTTTATTGTCGTTGGCTCGACTCAATGCTTCCTTCTCAAGTAGGATAGATCGGATCTTCAAGGTCTAATTTTTCCACATTCTCTATTTGGAAACCTTCATAGAAAGGCTTAAGTCTATGGCCATTCACCTTGAACACTTTGGAAGTGGCTAAACTTTGAATTTCAACTGCACCATGTGGAAAAACATTAGTAACAACAAAAGGCCCAATCCAACGAGAATGCAACTTACCTGGAAACAAACGAAGCCGTGACTGATATAGAAGGACCTGTTGACCAACTTTAAACTCTTTCCTAGAGATTATCTTGTCATGAAAAGCTTTCGCCTTTTCCTTGTAAATCCTTGCACTCTCATATGCATCATTCCGGATTTCCTCCAACTCTTGTAGTTGCAACTGAAAGAATATACATTAAAGATCTGAAATCAGATACAAGTAGATGTCCATGGCTGATCTTGTTTTAAAACTTGAAACTAATCTGATTTTCCAGCCATGAATCATGCATAAAAACTCCATGAAACCATGATCAACATGTGTATAAAGTAAGGAGATGTTAGAGGACTAATACCTTGCTGATTTGAAGGTCTCAAGTCTTTGAAAAGAATGCTCCAAAGGTCTGATATCAGCCAGCAGTAAGCTATGCTAGTTGCATGAATTTTCTGCAGTAGCTTCTCCTTTGGTCTTCTCTTCTATTCCACTTCCCAATCTGATTGGTGTTGATGGTGGGATCAAACTATGGAATCCTAAGAAGGGTTTTCTGAACTTCTCTTTGTGGAAACAACCCAAGACCTGATCTCCTCTCCTATGAAGAAGAAGAGGGCAGCAATGGGGTGGGCGTGTGTGCTCTTCTCTCTTGCTTTGGGCGGCCAATGGATCACTATGGTGATTCACGCCCCTAGGGTTTAATTCCAGCCACTTGATCTCTTCTCTTATGTGTTGCACGCCCAAAGGAGACTCCCATATATATATATATATAAAGATTTGATTCCTTTAAGGAATACTCTTTCCAATAGGAATGTCAATCCCTAAAAAGAATAGCAACCTTCCCCTTTAGTTGTGCAACACTTACTAATTAAAGACACTAAAATTAGTAACCTTTAATCAATGGAATTCTTACCCAAAGAGGAGTCTTTCCTTCCAAGTAAAGATACTTAATCAAACTTGGAAACCTCACACAAGGGGCTCCACTTATGGCTGGCCCACAAGATAGCTAAACACACCATGGCCCACTAGTCAATAATTTAGCTAGAGTTAAATTCATGTATGCCATCAAGAGCCTATTAGAATTTAAACTCAAAATTATTCTTCCACAAAATAATTCAACCACATATCATCTAATTAAATTAGGAAACCATGCCAATATAGGAAAGTGGCTAGAAGAGGGACCAAAAGACATATTTGCCCTTGGCTCCCAAAATGACCAAAATGTCCATGCTAACCCCATAGCAACATTAAGATCATTTTAACCCTAACTCATTCCACTAGAGAGTTATGGTTGCACTCCAGGGACAAATATTAAATTGCAAATAAAGCTCATCATAAATAGACGATTGTCTTTGACCTACCAAGTACAATGACCACAATGCCCCTCTATGTAACATCCATAATCAAGTAGGTTAACCGATGTACTATCTACCTTCTTGATTGCATCTCAACCTTAGAACTTCATACCCTTGACTTAATCATCATCCGGATATCATTCTCTTGATCCAGGGAGCGACCCACAAGTTCAATATCCATATGGAACATCCATATACTAAGATC